>CAXIPT010000005.1:270638-353000 GCA_964030475.1 Tethya wilhelma | reverse complement strand
GTGGCATTACTATGCGCATGCGCATTAGCCTCTTCCAGCATAATGTAGTGCATGTATAGCTGCTACTCAAGCTTTTTGTACGGACTAACCAGTCTCTAATAGTCTCCACACTGTAGTGTTGAAAAAATTGAATGAACAAGTAGTAAAAATTTCAAAAAAATAAGCAGTGTGGAATGGGCAGTTCATTAAAAAGTATTGGAACAAGGCAGGGTCTCAATTTCGGCACATGACTACTTCATTTTTATGCCCAACTCTTGGCCGGCAGTCTAGTGTTATATACCTGTCTCTTATAGTTTACTCTATTGCTTTAGTATAGCCAAGTGATTAGCTACAGTATACTGAGAAATTTGAACCAATACAATGAATAAGCTACGGTACTATTGGTACTATTGTACAGATCATCGCAACACAACACTGAAAATCCATATGAAGGATCAAGGAATAAAAATGAAGTAGTCATGTGCCGAAATTGAGACCCTGCCTTGTTCCAATACTTTTTAATGAACTGCCCATTCCACACTGCTTATTTTTTTGAAATTTTTACTACTTGTATAATGGTACTTGCATTGTCCAACATGATGAATAAACCTATATAATAAGTGACCATATTGATAATAATGTACGTGTGCAGCATGCTTAAGTTTCGTAGCTAGTGCTACTGGAAATTTTTGTTGAATAGGTTTGTGTATTGTGCGCATGAGCACTTGCATGAGCATATGAGTTTTCATGGATAACATTCAATCTGTAAAACCAAACAATATTTTATACTCTACCATTCTCTTAGTTGGTACTGGCTCCAGTGATGGTGTTACCATAGAGATCACCATGACAACAAGAGGAGGAGATGAATCACCTGATACTGCTTCATTGAATGGTAGGATATAATTATGATTACTTCGTTAAATTGGAGTTCCCTATATAATTATATAGATGTGCGCTCAGTAATTAAAGCCATAATTTCTTTGCCTCCATGCAGGTAACCTCTACATTGTCATTGGAGTAGCTGCCTTCATCATACTGTTGCTCATCATCATTGCCAACTTGGTGGTCTGTAGCTTGAACAGAAGGAAGAGAATCAAACATAAAGGTAGGTCGAAAATGGGGTTACCATGCAGTAGTACATTGCAGTACACTTCAAGCTGTTATTAATACTAGTGTATGTTTGCTTTTCTACTTTGTATTTACCACTACCGGATAGTCCTTGTGTGGTAAGGGTCATCACTTCTAGATACCACACATTTATGCATTGTACAGCTGAACTTACTCTCAAAGGAAGCAACATTTACTATGAAAAAAAATCCTTCAACCAAGATCTCAGTGCTACAGATGGCAGTACCCCTCCATCGTACGAGACAATTGAGACTAAGAAAGATCTTGAAGCTACGAATAGGACCACTTCCGTTTCCAACCCAGTATATGATGTGAGTGAACCAAAGTCCCCGTAGGTTGCAAATCCAGTCTCTGCACCAAATTAACACAACTTCACAGTTTTCAGAATGAATTGATAGTAGAACATAAACTTCAGAACATGTATGTAATGTGTGTGTGTGTGTGTGTGTGTGTGTGTCTTTAAAGCTGTTATAATCACGACAGCTGCCCAAACTTTACATGTGTTTCATTCCAGTATTCAATTCCATGCATATCTTATGCTGTTTATTTTGCTTTCTATATACACAATCTACACACGTTTTATATTTACAAGATTATAGTGTACATTTTCACAATGTTAACATATTGTATACATGTACTATATATGCTGTGTCAGTATATCTTTCACTTTTAATACCAAACAAGGAAACAATCCGCAATGGCTATTATGATGTGCTATATGGGCTACAATGTGCATCTAAATCAGGTCATTATAATAATTGGATTTAGGTTTGGCACGCTTTGTCATTGTCGGGAAGAACATGCTGGGCCCGTATGCATCATGCCATTACATGTAGGCCTTGAGATCTGGTTTGAAAGTCGACTAGTGTCTATGAATATATATTCTAGTAGTATATACTGCTATTCTTTGCTTCGATGCCTATGAGCTCTAGTAGCTTAGTGGTAAGAGTATCGACCCCCATGCGGCTAGATCTTAAGATCTTTTCCCCCATAAGATTTGACTGTATGGTGATCAAATTGAGCATGTAACTTGTATGGCATAATAATAGAGAAGATGAGATCAGAGGAGATATAAAAAACAAGTGTGAGAATCATGGAGCATGCAAATAAAAATGAACACTTAATATAACCCAAGTCTAATACCTACTACATGGGCACACTTGTACACGAATAATAATTAATGATATTATGATAAATTAATGATAAATGATTAGCTAAATTATGATTATAAACAATACAGTTACAATCAGAAGGGAAATAACAATATTGTTCTTGGGTAAATTGCCATAGTTAGACTCATATTGTCAAATGTCAGTACCTGCACTAAGAGGGTTGCTAGCAGCTGCAGTGTAAGGCCAGTTGCCCCCACCCAATGATGATGATGGCTGTTCTTCCTCCTCTCTGCCTATCTCACTGTAGAGGGCCTGAGGGGCTGGTGGCAATGGTGGGGCATTTGGGTCAGCTGGGATGCTGCTCATGGCTCCTGGTGGTTGGTGCCTGGCTACAGAGGATGGCTCTGCATAGAAGGGTTCTTGGTTGTTTTCGAGGACAGCGTAATGGTGCTGGACCTCATTCTGTGTGTGTGTGTGTGTGTGTGTGTGTGTGTGTGTGTGTTGGAAGTCACTAAACAACAGTAGTAGTTCAAGAAGTTTATATGCATTAATGATTTTTAAGTGTTTTGTATTACTAGTGGCATGGTACTACACACTATTGTTTACTTAGATACATGCGATTGCCTAATGGGAAAACACACACAGTGTAACTTCCAACAAATTAGTTGCATTGCCTCATATATAATTTATGTGTGCGCTTGTTTGCCATTGCCTAGTAACCAAAGTTCATATAGGTTAATTGCTGGTTACTGGACAATAGAGTAGCTAGGAGTCACAGTGGGTCAATGGCAAACAAAATAGTTACCTACCCTTAAGTGTGAGGCACTTGACCGTGTATTGAGTGCCCCCCACTTAAGGTTCATGCAACTATAATGTGTGCATGTGTACATCTATTTGTGTAACTGTTGTTTTTGTACTAACAACTACATGCTACACACACAAAGTCCAATTACGTTAACAAAAATTGATGTGCACTTATATTCATTATACATATATACAACGGTGTTTGTCTTGTGTCTTACACAATCCATAGCTTCCATCACTGTCACCTATATGAACACACTCTATATGGGCTCTGTTTTATGGACTACAACGCAACTACAAGGACAGTGATCCTTAGGACAGCGTAAATTCATGAAGACATGTAAATTCCCTTAGGTACAGAGCACTAGAAATTCTGTAGTGTGTGTGTATTGATTAGACAGTTTCGTTCAAAGAAATATTCCTTACATCTTCCGACTTGTTGAGATTTGTACAACTTGGGGGGGGGGAGGGGGGAAGAGTGATATGGAGTTTATTGTTAGTGGCCATGGTTTCACTTTGAAGGAGCTATATCACTCATGAGACCACACTTGTAGATCACACAGAAAGGGTTGTGTTAGAGTGAGTCAGACATCTTCAAGTCTATGACATATACATGTCGACCACTAGTTGTGTTAACATGCATAGCATTTTATAGTACTCTACATCGGCATGTACTATTAATCATTAAATTCTTTCTCAAGAACTAGCTAGTATGATAAAATATTATTGTGTGAGAGACATTAATTTTACTGTCAGATAAAAGTTGTAAAAAGACTATACTATTCCCCTAGGCCTGACAGTCTCAAGTTTTAACTTTACTGAAAATTGCAAAAGAAAATACTTTTTAGAGAGTTGAAAAGCAAATAGATGGGACATTGGCAGAACATGTTGGCAGTGCTATCAACGGGTATCTCATTAGTCCATAGTGCTACTTTGAAGTAACATTTGACACTTCCAATTTTTTGTTTCTCTTTAAAACGTTTCCATGTTACTACCGACAGTTGCATGGCTCCTTACACATGTTATCGTCAAGAGTGAGAAGTGTACACATACTGCACGTGGCAACAATAAGTTTGAATAAATGTGTTGATGAAACACAGGCAGAAAATGAAAATGTTTATCTTCAAAATACTCTAGCTCTATACATTTATTGTATTTCCTCAAAATATTGAATGTAGTCACACACGCACGGCATCAATTATGCCATATCATTTTGTATGAATGTATGCATGTATGTACAATCCATAGCTACTCAAATACTTTTATCTACAACCATCACTGTATGCAGCTGTCTAGGTTTAGGCACATGCCTTGAGGGCTATCTATGTCTACATCTATCTCTGCAGCTGGTCCCATCCAAGCTCCTTTGGGATTGAGTGCGCGATCCCCACCATCAACGAATATCTTCTAAAATTCAAACCGTTTGGGGTTAACTTTGTGTCCTACAGGTTTTGTAAACAAGTTTGTTTGTGAATCCCTTGAGAATTCCTTGTCTACGACAAACAAAACAGTAGAAGTCACTAAAACAACACATAAAAGGGGACCTAATGACATGAAGGAGTAAACACTCAGTTGAACTGAAAGTCACGAGTGTACATAGAAATACAGATCGACACAGTTATCGATCAAGTGTTTATAAAGACGGAGGCTGTGTATACTATTGGACGTATTTCGTCAAATCATCACATGATCCAAGCAAGCACCTGATGTTCATGATAATCAGACTATCACTAGGATATTGACACAGGCTTCACCAACAGCTTAAGGCACAGCCCAAACTAAAAATTGACGTCACCTAAAGTGATCCAAGATATTTGACAAATGGAAACTCCCAGGGTGATTGATATTAAATTGACAACACTTATTGCATTTTTGTTGTCACAGCTGTTGTCACGTGTCACTTTAAATAATGCAGTTTTATAGTGGCTACCTAATGCAATACACTTAGTCAGGAAGCTAACCCGACATTTCAGTGCATAATTTAAAGGTCACAAGCTAATAAAGGTCAATGATGGACCAAAGAAACTTGCATAGAGTGTTTCCTAATGAATTAGCACAACATATTTACATTTTCTATTTCACATTGTTATAGCGCTAACACTTGTCACATACCATGTCCAGACGGGAGTATTCCTCAGTGGGTAGTCCTGATGATGTGTCAGCTGGTTGTTGGACAGGTGATGTCATGTGACTGTGGTGACTCTCACTGCCCCCTCGGCTCAGGAGGTTGTACTCCACTGGCCTAGGAGCAGATGAGGGAGAGGTGAGGAACACCGACCCTTGCTGTAGAGAGGGGTTAGAGAATACCCGTAGAGAGAGTGAATAGAGAGAGTGAATGAATGGTGGGTATACTCAATCTATTAGGGTATTCATGCACTGGTGTCACTAAATAAATGCATTAGGAGGTAGTTCCTTTGAGAGTATCAATGTGTAAGGAGGTGTTTGTGTGCTGTATGGGTAGTAACATGATACTAGAGACTGGTATAATGGATAAAGAACTGCCTATAGCTACAGTGGTCATTCAGTAGCTATAATAAATTATTATAACAGAAAAGTGCAGTCTTTCTCTCTCTGAATTGACTATAGAATGGCTGTTTGGACAATTGTTGCTACAGTGATATATTTGCTTGATATAGAGCAACAGTGATAAACTATAGAAACTGTTCCAAGATACATAATATTATGTATTATGTGTAGGCATGCAGTCATGGAAACTGAATTGCTTGCAGCTCACAGTTATTGCTAGATACACACTCAGAGAGACTAGAAAACTTTACTTTTAAAGAATAGCAGTATAAGAAACATTGCACATACTGGTGTCTTGATTGACTCTGGCTGGTCATAAACTGGTAGGACAATGGTCTCTTGTGTTTCTTCTCCATCAATCTTGTTTGGCTTATTGAGAGAAGAAGATCCTGAAGTGTTGTCATATCTTGTTTGTGTGTGTGTGTGTGTGTGTGTGTGTGTGTGTGTGTGTGTGTGTGTGGTCATGAGAACAGTGACTTAGCAATAAAGTAGCTAAAAATAATGACAATGACTAGCTGAGTGTTACTACCTATCAAAACTGTTTGCTTGTTTGCTTTTAACTTTCCGTCTATTATCTACATAAAGACATTTTGAACACTCACAACATAGTATATAGTACAGCAAGAGGAGTGAACATACCTCTAGGATAATACAATATGATGCAGAATGCTACTACAGCAATCACAACAACCATAACAATTGCAGCAAGTACTCCACCAATGACTGCTCCAACCAGGGATGTACCTTCAGGAGGTACAGACACAGTGGTAATGGTATCACCTTTACATTAAGTAACAGATTATATTGATACTAATCAAACCACACTTCACTAACGCACACCTGTACTTCTATCATCTCCATTTTGTGGTGAGCATTTACTGCTGGTTGTAATGTTCAGCTCTCCTGGTAGACTCAGCTCACTGGTGCTGTTGTCTGCCTCCACATCAAATCCCAACACACTATGGTAGCAAGAGAGATCTTCATTTACATTCAATACTCCTTCAAGAACTAGTTCAAAGTTGTTACGATAAAAACGTCTTGAAATGTTCCTAGCTTGGTTATCAGAACTGATTAGAAGTATCAAGCAGCCAAGAGCATCACTGCCATTGATGAATAGACATTCAATAATTAAGGAGTTATTTTCTCCCTCTTTAGCACCGATTCCTCTAAGATCACTGGTGTCTGTTTGAAAAGATAATAGTTACTTTAATACATGATTTTCAATTAACTTACATAAGTTTTCTGGAGATGAAGTTACGACATCAATTCTATTTTCTGCTGTGATGTGATATGTGTACTGAGTGTTCTCTCTCAGACCATCTGAAGGTCCAAGTGTGACCTCTAGTCTTTCTCCAGTGGGATCCAGAATTATTGGGAAGGTCATGATTTCTTCTTGTAGCCTCAGTACTACTGCATAATTAGTTACTTTATAATCACGACAGGATCCTGCAAACTTTACAAACAACAATTATAACAATCATTCATACACTTATTTCAGTTTATATTCATACCATTGAAGTGATTGTTAGTGAGATTTCTCCATCTTTCTTCTCTACCACGTGGCCCAATGATTCGCTAACCGGAGAAATGTCAGGTAGAGAAGGCAACATGGACACTACAGCCTCACTGGGTTCACTACTGCCTGCTCCATTGATTGCTGTCACCTGGAAACGGTAAACATCACATGGCTCAAATTTGGGGGGTGATGGAGTAAAGATGTAGTTGGTGTTGTTTGGCTCAAATATCAGTTCTTCTGAGGTATTTAAATTGACCACTGTTAAGTTGAATTGGACATCAACTCCAGAGATTGTTTCTGAAGACCATGACACATTGACTGTGTGTTCAGAAATGTCAGTTACCACGACATCACTGGGTGGTGAAGGAATATCTACAGAAGGTTTTCCATCACTGATAATCAAGTTAATTTTATTGTAATAATTATTCTTATTAACAATAAACTTACCAAATACAACAATTGTGATTCTGTTGCTATTTAGTGGTGAAGCAGCTGGTGGAGTAAATTGACAGACTACTTCAGTTTCATTATTCATCTCACTAGCATTAACTCTCAACAATGAAGATTTCACTCCTCCATCAAGGTCTGATGTCTCCCCTGCTATTCCTAGATGACTCAGTTCAAGTCCAGATATTACTATAAACGGCCCTGTCCCGTTTACATGCACTACCCAACTTAATGAAATGCTCCTAGCAGTGCAGTTGAGAATTACAGTGGTGCCAATTGGAGCAAATACGTTAATATCTTCTGCTCCATGCTCTACCAGGAATGAGAAGGATGACGCTGTGGAACATTTGAAAGTAAGTGGCTTGTAGAGGCAAAATTGATTGTATCATAGCTGGATACCTGAACATTCTCCTAGAGTGTACTCTTGAACAATGACTATGATTACAATTAACCATACTAGATCTCTACACTGCTGGCGTTTTCTTAGTAGTAGATCTTGCACCATCTTCAGGGTCTCTATATCATTGGGGCGAGCCTGAGCGAGCCCCAGATAGCGAGTAGTATGGGAGTAGAGGAGATCGAGAGTCTGTTCGCCTGGCTATGGCTAGCGCTAGCCTAAGCCAATTCTAGCTAACATATCAATCGACCCGTACCATGTTGGCATGTACCATGCATTGCTCTCGCATGCGAATATGTTTAGAATGTGCATGTGTGTGTTTTCGAGAAATGGCTGACAGAGGCAGCTAGAGAAATCAGATGATACTCAGATAGCTAGAGGTTGTGAGACCGTTAAAANGTGTGTGTGTGTGTGTGTGTGTGTGTGTGTGTGTGTGTGTGTGCTGACTGACTCGATCCAACAGTGGGCTACTATACCTTTCAAAACTGTTTGCTTGTTTGCTTTTGACTTTCCGTCTATTATCTACACAAAGATGTTTTAAATGCTCAGTACATAATATATACTATAGCTTGAGGAGTTCACATACCTCTAGGATAAATCATCCAAAATTTATTATGATGATGATAATGAATATTACCCCAGCCATCACCACAATAATTGCAACAATTCCACCAATTACTCCACCAACAACTGCACCATCACCTTCAGCAGATACAAACACAGCAGTAGCAATGGTAGCATCACCTTTACATTAAGTAACAGATATTGATACTAATCACACCACACCACACTAACACAAACTTGTACTTTCATCATCATCAGGCACATTCTTTGGTGAGCATATGCCAGTGTTTGTTGTTGTGATCAGCTCTCCTGGTAGACCCAGCTCACTGGTGCTGTTATCTGCCTCCACATCAAATCCTAACACTCTATGGTAGCAAGAGAGATCCTCAGTCACATTCAGTTCTCCATACAGAATCGATTCAGAGTTGCTGCGATAGAATGTACTTGAAATGTTCTCAATTTGATCATCAAAACTGACAAGAAGTATCAAACAGCCAAGAGCATTACTGCCATTGATGAAGAGACATTGGATGTTTAGTGAGTTATTTTCTCCTTTTTCAGCACTGATTCCTCTTAGATCACTGGTGACTATTTGAAACAATAGTTGTTATAATATTATACAACCTTTAATTTTAATAGGTACAATATCATGTGGTTTAATTCTCTCACTGAAATTTTCTGAAGAAGAAGCTATGTTACCGACACCATTTTCTGCCGTGATGTGATACTTGTGAATACTGAGTGTTCTCCATCAGACCATCTGAAGGTCCAAGTGTGATCTCCAGTTTCTCTCCAGTAGAAATAATTGGGAAGATCATGATTTCTTCTTGTAGCCTAAGCACTACTCTATAATTAGTTACTCCACATTCATGACAGTACCCTGCAATCTTAATATACGTAGTTGTTAAAACAATTAGATATCTTTATACAGTTAACATACCATTGAAGTGATTGCTACTGAGATCTCTCCACCTTTCTTCTCTACCACATGCCGGCACATGGTCTAAAGATTTGTTAATGGGAGAGATGTCTGGTAGAGATGGTAACATGGTCTCTACAGCGTCACTAGGTTCACTTCTGCCTGCTCCATTGATTGCTGTCACTTGGAAACGGTAGACATCACACGACCCAGAGTTGGTGATGGATGATGGTGTAAACATCAGGTACTTGTTGCTTAGCTCAAATGTTACTTCTTTTAAGGTATTTAAATTGACCACTGTTAGGTTGAATTCAACATCAATTCCCAGGATTGTTTCTGAAGACCATGACACATTGACTGTATGTTCAGCAATATCTGTTACTTTCACATTGCTGGGCCGTGATGGAAGATCTATACAAAAGTTCCGACATTGATCAACATTAGTTATAGATTAGCTATAGATTAGCTAGTCACTTACCAAATACAGTAAGTGTGATTCAGTTGCTATGAACTACTGGAGCATCTGGTGAAACAAATTGACAGACTACTCCAGTTCCATTATTCACCTCACTGGCATTGATTGTCAACAATGAAGATATCACTCCTTCAGAAAGCTCTGATGTCTCTTCTGCTACTATTCGTAGTCTATTCAGATCAAAACCCGGCTATTTATTGTAGTTAATGGATTTGTCCCATTTATCACATACACCAACCAGTCTAATTGAGTACCCATTGCAGTACTTATTGCGGTGCAATTGAGAACAATTGTAGTGTTAATTGGAGCAGATACATTCTCTGGTCCAGGCTCCACCAGGAATGGGGAGGATGACTCTGTATAAAACAAATGTAACTTTGCAGTTATAGCAATAAGCCATATAAGCAAATACAATCCACTTAAAAAAAAAAAATGAAGGACAATGCAATACCTGCACTTCCCCCGAGAGTGTTGACAATGATTACTACTAGCCATAGATCTAGGAGTTTTCTTTGGAGTAGATCTTTCACCATCTTGAATTGTAATAAAGGTCCAATTCCCAGGCCAGGCCAGCCTGTGCCAACCTGCAACCTAATCCTTTCCGGCGATCGATCCATGATCCAGTGTGTTGCATGATTTATTGTGTTGACGATTTTTACCAAAGATCTATTTTTTAAAGATATTTCTTAGGCAAGTACGTACATATTAGCTAATTGTACCCACAAACTATATATATAAAAGTAGCATTACTGTAGTTCAATATCATTATCATAAATGTGTTCCTCAGTAGTAATAGCAGAATCTTGCAAGGTTTGCTCGTTATCTTGTACACCATAAGCTTGGTTTATAGTAGAGTTTTCATCATTATCATAAATGTGTTCCTCAGTAGTAATAGCAGAATCTTGCAAGGTTTGCTCGTTATCTTGTACACCATAAGCTTGGTTAGTAGAGTTTTCAAACTCAGAATCTGAAAATTTAGGATTATTATTACTAACAATCAGAAATGCAGATAATCCTACAAATTTAAATCACTATGTACCTATGCTCCCTTTTCGATGCTGAATAATTCTTGTGTAAACTCCCAATACCATGGCAATGGCTCCAACCAAAACGAGGGTGAACAATACAGACACAGAGAGCACAATGATGATAACATTAGTCGATCCTGACCATGCATGCATATTAAAAATGTTGTAAAAAACTAAATACAAAAATTTATCAATAATTATGATACGCGATTGTTCAGTAAATCACTCAATCACCTTATGCTTGCACACCATGGTATATAACTTAATATTAATTTTAGATTCTACAGTTATGCATGCAATAACCTGTCAATATATTATATATTCCACTATCCAGTAGTCTAAGATTAGAGTGCCACTAATAATAATTATACAAATTCTTTATAATCAGGAGCACATTTTTTGGGAGGTCACAAATTGTATCTGGAATCCAGGTGGCACATCTTTATGTATTATAATTTCATGATTATATTATGCTTGAATGAGGCACGACACTTAATATACTGCTTGGAAAGGTGCACCTTCATATTAGACAGCTCGAGATCCAAGAAACTACATGTATATTGCCATGCATAACAAACCTGTACTTTCATCATCATCAGACACATTTTTTGGTGAGCATATGCCAGTGTTTGTTGTGATCAGCTCTCCTGGTAGACCCAGCTCACTGGTGCTGTTATCTGCCTCCACATCAAATCCAAACACCTCATTGTAACAAGATAGATCTTCAATTACGTTCAGTTCTCCATACAGAATCGATTCAGAGTTGCTGCGATAGAATGTACTTGAAATGTTCTCAATTTGATCATCAAAACTGACAAGAAGTATCAAACAGCCAAGAGCATTACTGCCATTGATGAAGAGACATTGGATGTTTAGTGAGTTATTGATTTCAGCACTGATTCCTCTTAGATCACTGGTGACTATTTGAAACAATAGTTGTTATAATATTATACAACCTTTAATTTTAATAGGTACAATGTCACGTAGTTTAATTCACTCACTGAAATTTTCTGAAGAAGAAGTTATGTTACCGACACCATTTTCTGCCGTGATGTGATATGAATACTGAGTGTTCTCCATCAGACCATCTAAAGGTCCAAGTGTGATCTCCAGTTTCTCTCCAGTAGAAATAATTGGGAAGATCATGATTTCTTCTTGTAGCCTAAGCACTACTCTATAATTAGTTACTCCATATTCACGACAGTACCCTGCAATCTTAATATACGTATAGTTGTTAAAACAATTAGATATCTTCATACAGTTAACATACCATTGAAGTGATTGCTACTGAGATCTCTCCACCTTTCTTCTCTACCACATGGTCTAAAGATTTGTTAATGGGAGAGATGTCTGGTAGAGATGGTAACATGGTCTCTACAGCGTCACTAGGTTCACTTCTGCCTGCTCCATTGATTGCTGTCACTTGGAAACGGTAGACATCACACGACCCAGAGTTGGTGATGGCTGATGGTGTAAATATCAGGCACTGGTTGCTTAGCTCAAATGTTACTTCTTTAAAGGTATTTAAATTGACCGCTGTTAGGTTGAATTCAACGTCAACTCCAAGGATTATTCCTAAAAACCATGACACATTGACTGTATGTTCAGCAATATCTGTTACTGTCACATTGATGGGCTGTGATGGAAGATCTATACAAAAGTTCCGACATTGATCAACATTAGCTATAGATTAGCTATAGATTAGCTAGTCACTTACCAAATACAGTAATTGTGATTTGGTTGCTATGAACTACTGTAGCATGTGGTCGAATATATTGACAGGCTACTCTAGTTCCATTATTCACCTCACTGGCATTGATTGTCAACAATGAAGATATCACTCCTTCAGAAAGCTCTGATGTCTCTTCTGCTACTATTCCTAGTCTACTCAGATCAAACCCGCTATTTCTTGTAGTTAATGGATTTGTCCGATTTATCACATACACCAACCAGTCTAATTGAGTACCCATTGCAGTACTTATTGTGGTGCAATTGAGAACAATTGTAGTGTTAATTGGAGCAAATACATTCTCTGGTCCAGGCTCCACCAGGAATGGGAAGGATGACTCAGTCTCTGTTTATAACGGGTCAAAAACAGTTGCATTAGTTATATCATGATTAAAATGATCATGAAAGTTTATCAAACTTGCCTTCTATAGAGTTGAGTAAGAAAACTAAACAGAACAAACTTTGCAGGACTATCAACATTATGGTCTTTCCCTCACAATAATCTCGTGCTCTCGTTTGTGAGTAGTCTCGTCTGGCTAGCGAGACTAGTTTGGGAGTAATTTAGTACCGCCCCTCCCATTTTGCAATTAGAATTATCAAGGGTAAATATAGGGTGTATTACTACTGGCTTATTTTACTTGCATGCACTCTAGCTAGATTCTAATGTGTACAGTGATGATGATGATGAAGATAACATAATACTAGCACTGTACCATAATTAAGTGATCAAAAGGTTAATGAAGAAACCCACATACAATGCTCTTGAACCCAAAAACATATAGCAGTTGGTTATGTGTGTTGACACACATGTTACACTTGGAACACCCCTAGCTGCATGAGTATATATATGAGGCTAGTACAATAACTAAGACCACGCTGACAGAATTACTTCTAGTACAGTAACACGTGTACAATGTCCCATACAATGTAAAGTGTGACCATGTAGTTATTAAGCCTCGGCACGTGCGTAGCACGTGCAGAGGATTACGGTAGTCGTTTTGTGTGTGTGTGTGTCTGCAGGGGGTGGCGACTCCCATATGTGCTGTACTTGGAGCCGCGACCGCGGTCAAGATCTTGACCGTCCAAAATTTCCATTTTGTNCTCTTGCTACCATAGTGTGTTGGGATTTGATGTGGAGGCAGACAACAGCACCAGTGAGCTGAGTCTACCAGGAGAGCTGAACATTACAACCAGCAGTAAATGCTCACCACAAGATGATGTTGAGAAGGATGAAGGTACAGGTTTGTTCAGTCATGATACAAAATACACCATAACTATGAAATCTACATATAATGTATAGATAACTTTACTAAATAATTATAGTGTATGTGAGGTACTTATAACTGTGTCAATAATGAATGGTTATTTTTACATGCCTGATAGGATCAACAAATGCTATCATCATTGCGGTGCCTGTAGCTGTCTTCACTCTACTTGTTTTGATAACTGGAGCCACTATGGTTGTTTGCATCATCATCATTATTCAGTATCAGAAAGTGAATGAAGGTATTAAAGTAATTAGACATTCAACTACCATTATAGCTTAATTGATGCAGGATGCATGACTTCACAATATCTGACTGAGTAGCATTTCAAAGCATCCTTCCTAAACAGATTCTGAGTTTGAAAACTCTACCAACCAAGCTTATGGTGTACGCGGAGATAACAAAGAAAGCATACCAAATTTTGCTACAACTCAGGAACACATTTATGATAATGATATTGAACTGCTGTAAATGTTCAAAAATGAAGACACATTAGATAATGATAACGATCTTTACCAAGATTACATGGTACATGGCCACGTGGTAGGGTGTCCAACGTCAAATTTCAAGAGCAGCAAATTGAAGTCATTGCTAGTTATTTGTATAGACCTACTATAGGTCAACTGAAAAATATATATGGTTTGATGTAACTAGTTATGCATTGTTTTCCTTCGCGAGGCGTTTCACAAATTCGCAAAATATTGTACGCGTATGTACGCGCGCACGCACGACGTCGACGTCGACGGCACGTACACCGCGTGCTATTGCCGCATTTGTCACAAGCAGTAAGAATCTTGCAAACACTCATAAAAAAGATAACATAGTCCTAGAACATTGCTTACAGCCAGGCCTCACCAAATTTGCTATTGTATACATGTAGTGGACCTAGTATGGCATTTTGATCACGTGACCATGATTTGCGAATTTGTGTTTTTGGTGAAGGACATGCCTCGCAAAGGAAAACAATGCGTGATTGCATCAAACCAGATATATTTATTTGACCTATAGTAGGTCTACACAAATAATTAGCAATGACTTCAATTTGCTGCTCTTGAAATTTGACGTTGGACACCCTATACATGGTCGATATCGATCCCTGTACAAAATTTTTTTGCAGAAGAATGCAAGGCATTGTGGGGCGAGCCTGAGCGAGCGCAGCATTAATGGTGTAGATCTGGCTGTCAGTTTGAGTACAAAACTGTGGAGTGCTCAAATGACTGGACTGGTGTGAGCGTCAGAAGTTTAATAGCTTACACGAAGGATTTCGAATGAGACGTAAAGTCTAGGTGTTTTTTTTTTAACTTGATACCTCTATCTGAGTCTCTTTCCCTCTGATACTGTATGTTGAGCAAGCCTGGCACCAGGTCGTTTTCAGTCTCCTTGTTTCTGCCTATCTTTCCGGGCTGTTGGGCGCTGCTGTAGAACTGTTTCTGTACTTTTTTCTCATAAGATATATTAGCATCTATCTTGTTTTTTTTAACGGTCTCACAACCTCTAGCTATCTGAGTATCATCTGATTTCTCTAGCTGCCTCTGTCAGCCATTTCTCGAAAACACACACATGCACATTCTAAACATATTCGCATGCGAGAGCAATGCATGGTACATGCCAACATGGTACGGGTCGATTGATATGTTAGCTAGAATTGGCTTAGGCTAGCGCTAGCCATAGCCAGGCGAACAGACTCTCGATCTCCTCTACTCCCATACTACTCGCTATCTGGGGCTCGCTCAGGCTCGCCCCAATGATATAGAGACCCTGAAGATGGTGCAAGATCTACTACTAAGAAAACGCCAGCAGTGTAGAGATCTAGTATGGTTAATTGTAATCATAGTCATTGTTCAAGAGTACACTCTAGGAGAATGTTCAGGTATCCAGCTATGATACAATCAATTTTGCCTCTACAAGCCACTTACTTTCAAATGTTCCACAGCGTCATCCTTCTCATTCCTGGTAGAGCATGGAGCAGAAGATATTAACGTATTTGCTCCAATTGGCACCACTGTAATTCTCAACTGCACTGCTAGGAGCATTTCATTAAGTTGGGTAGTGCATGTAAACGGGACAGGGCCGTTTATAGTAATATCTGGACTTGAACTGAGTCATCTAGGAATAGCAGGGGAGACATCAGACCTTGATGGAGGAGTGAAATCTTCATTGTTGAGAGTTAATGCTAGTGAGATGAATAATGAAACTGAAGTAGTCTGTCAATTTACTCCACCAGCTGCTTCACCACTAAATAGCAACAGAATCACAATTGTTGTATTTGGTAAGTTTATTGTTAATAAGAATAATTATTACAATAAAATTAACTTGATTATCAGTGATGGAAAACCTTCTGTAGATATTCCTTCACCACCCAGTGATGTCGTGGTAACTGACATTTCTGAACACACAGTCAATGTGTCATGGTCTTCAGAAACAATCTCTGGAGTTGATGTCCAATTCAACTTAACAGTGGTCAATTTAAATACCTCAGAAGAACTGATATTTGAGCCAAACAACACCAACTACATCTTTACTCCATCACCCCCCAAATTTGAGCCATGTGATGTTTACCGTTTCCAGGTGACAGCAATCAATGGAGCAGGCAGTAGTGAACCCAGTGAGGCTGTAGTGTCCATGTTGCCTTCTCTACCTGACATTTCTCCGGTTAGCGAATCATTGGGCCACGTGGTAGAGAAGAAAGATGGAGAAATCTCACTAACAATCANCATAAAAATGTTCTTCTGTATCATCCAATTTAGTTGATTGCATTTTATGTTGTACTGGGATTGTTACACCATAGGCTTGATTTGTAGAGTTTTTAAATTCACAATCTGAAAGTATATAATCAGAAAGATAAAGTTTATAGCATTGTTTAATCTGGTTAATGCCATTTTCCCTCCTAGCTGTGCAGAATGATTTTAAAAACAACAACAAAAAACAACAGTGCCACCATAGCCAGTAAAAAACCAAAACAGATAGAGGTACTCACAATAGCATACAACCATAGAAAGAAGACTTAACATACCTCTAGGATAAATCCAAAATTTTATTATTATGATGATGAATACTGCTATAACAATCACCATGAATGCAAAAACAATTCCACCAATTACTCCAGCCACTGTTCCAGCCGTAACATTAACACCTTCAGTAGATAGAAACACAGTAGTAGCAGTGGTAGCATCACCTTTACATTAAGTAACTTATGTTGATACTAATCACACCACACCACACTAACACATACTTGTACTTTCATCATCATCATCAGGAACATTTTTCAGCGAGCATATCCCAGTGTTTGTTGTGGTGATCAGCTCTCCTGGTAGACCTAGGTCACTGGTGCTGTTGTCTGCCTCCACATCAAATCCTAACGCCTCATCATAATAAGATAGATCTTCAGTCACATTTAGTTCTCCACACAGAATCAGTTCAGAGTTGCTACGATAGAATGTACTTGAAATGTTCTCAATTTGATCATCAGAACTGACAAGAAGTATCAAACAGCCGAGAGCATCACTGCCATTGATGAAGAGACATTGGATGGTCAGTGAGTCATTTTCTCCTTTTTCAATTCCAAGTCCTCTTAGATCACTGGTGACTATCATAAATTTTAATAATAACTATTGGACATAGAATTCAATTAACTTACAGAAGTTTTCTGAAGATGAAATTACAGTATCAACACTATTTTCTGCTGTGATGTGATATGTGTACTCAGTGTTCTCCATCAGACCATCTGAAGGTCCAAGTGTGACCTCTAGTTTCTCTCCAGTGGCAATTATTGGGAAGGCCATGATTTCTTGAAGCAACCCACTCAGCACTACTCTATAATTAGTTACTCTGTATTCACGACACGATCCTGCAAACTTATATAGTTATAAAACAATTAGATGTCTTCATAACTTATTTCAATTCATCAACATACCATTGAAGTGATCGTCACTGAGATATTATCGTCTTTCTTCTCTACCGTGTGGTTTAATGATTCACTGACAGGAGAGATGTCTGGTAGAGAAGGTAACATGGTCTCTACAGCCTCACTGGGTTCACTCCTGCCTGCTTCATTGATTGCTGTCACTTGGAAACGATAGACGTCACACGACTCAGAGTTGATGATGGATGATGATGTAAACATGAGGTACGTGTTGTTTAGCTCAAATGTCACTTCTTTTGAGGTGTTCAAATTGACCACTGTTAGGTTGAATCCAACATCTACTCCAGGGATTGTTTCTGAAGACCATGACACATTGACTGTGTGTTTAGTAATATCTGTTACTGCCACATTGCTGGGCTGTGCTGGAATATCTATAGAAAAATTCCAACAATGATCACAATGACAACATTATTAGATTAGCTAGTCATTTACCAAATACAATAATTGCGATTCGATTGCCATCAATTACTGGAGCATTTTTTGGATTTAATTGACAGGCTACTTCTGTTCTGTTGTTCACCTCACTAGTATTGATTCTCAACAATGAAGATATTACTCCTTCAAAAAGCTCTGATGTCTCTTCTGCTTCTAATCCTAGTCTACTAAGATCAAACATATTTCTTCCGGAATTTAACGAGTTTGTCCTATTTATCACATACACCAACCAGTCTAATTCAGCACCTATTGCAGTACTCATTGCGGTGCAGTTGAGAACAACAGTAGTGTTAATGGGAGCTAATACATTCTCTGGTCCAGGTTCCACCAAGAATGGGGAGGATGACTCTGTAAACCATTTTATCAAAAGCAAATGAAATCTACTGCAAAACAATAATATTGAAGGGCGAAGCAATACCTATGCTTCTTCCGAGAGTGTTGATAATGATTACTACCAGCCATATTAGATCTAGGAGTTTTCTTCGGAGTAGACCTTGCACCATCTTGTAAAATTGAGAGGTCCAATTCCCATGCGCAGGCCAGGCCAGTTTGGACATCCATTCGCATGACTATTCTTACTCGTGCTGATTTACATTGCGCATGCGCAGTTATTCACTACCTCGTGTCATCAGAAGACCGCCGAGAACGATTCTTAATCTGCCTAATACGATTTGGCTATAGGAATGGCCAAATCGTAAAAAAAAGTGAGCAACAAGATAGGAATGGTTGTCAGATTGAGCGAGTTCATTCCTGTGTCTACAATGTCCTCAGTAAGGATATGAACATAATAATGTGTGACACAGTGAAATGAACTCGCTCAATCTCACAACCATTCCTATCTTGTTTGCTCACTTTTTTACGATTTGGCCATTCCTATGTTTGAATTATATTTCTAATGTTTTTTGTACTTGTTTAATGTTCATGTTTTCAGTTTATAATTTACAAGTAGTACAAACTTTTTGCTACCTAATCAGACATCACCTGCGGCTCTGTATGCAGCAAATGCCAGGCGCCATGATTTAATAGTCTGGCTGGCCAGATAGTCTCGCGGATGTCTGGCCCGCGAGACTACTGGCCAGACTCTTCACTCTTCCTTCCCCGTGCGAAGAGTCTGGCCAGCCAGACTAGCAAATTATACAGATAAATTATTATGAACTAACTTCAACTGTAAGGATAATAAAGAATGACAATCAGTATCTCGGCGTTACCCTCTCCTCTAATCTTTCTTGGATGGATCACATAAACAATGTTTGTCAGGCTTCAAAGAGGCAACTAAGTTTACTTGGCATGATCCACAGGCGTTTTTCTCTTGCACTAATAGTGCAAGAGAAAAACGGTCTAATTAAGTCAACTCCAGCACAAGGTCTACGTCACAACTATTCGTCCCAGACTGGAGTACTGCTGCGCAGTTTGGGACCCTTGGCAAACTACTCAAGTCCAATGCTTTGCTAATCTTGTCATCCTTCAACATTGGACTTCTCAATCCGACCATCACGCGCCTATATAACTCTTCGCACATCTTGACACCACTCGCTGTTAGGCGAAGATTACAGAAACTGAGTGTCTGCTATAAGATTATCAACAACCTGTCCTGCATCCCACCAACCATTTTCACCCCTCATCCCCATTCACTCTCTTGTCATTATAACTCTAAACAATTATTTAAACCATATGTATCCACCAATGCTCACCAGCCTTCATCAAAGACGCCTACACAATATTTTCTCATCCCTTACCCTACTGTAATTATTACTTATTTTTGTTTTTAGCCTTTGTTTTTCATTTCATCAGTTTCATCTCTTTCCGTTTCATTTCATTTCATTTCATTTTTGTACTCTATATTTAATTACATCAGGTACTGAGGCATACTTGTCATTAGCCTTCGTGCCATTTTATGTCTTCCCTGTTCGCTTTGTGCAACCAAATATTTTAAAGAAAAAAAAAATCTATGAATGCAAGTAATACTTCCATAAAACTTGTTGTGTACAGTGAAATTCCCCTGCCCTTTGAACTACTCTACTTTGAAATTGAGACTCACACACTGTGACGATCTTTACCAGACAAAGAAAAGATTCATGGGCCTGGGGGGAGGGGCATATTTAGATAGTGTCAGTACAGAGGAGGTACGACACGAGTGCGCCTTTGCTGAGCTGGCAAGTCTGTTAATTACATTCCAATCATGTGACCGCAATAGTTTACAATAAGAATTGATCACGTGCACCTGCTTTGCCAGCTCAGCAAAGGCGCACTCGTGTCGTACCTCCTCTGGTATGATACGAAAAGTGGAAATGGACCGGACCCAGAGGAGGTACGACACGAGTGCGCCTTTGCTGAGCTGGCAAACGGGGAGCACGTGATCAACTCTCATTGTGAAGTATTGCAGTCACATGATCGGAATGTAATTAACAGACTTGCCAGCTCAGCAAAGGCGCACTCGTGTCGTACCTCCTCTGGTGTCAGTAGACTATACATGCAGGCTATAGGGTTTGATTATCAGCATGCAGGCACATCTTCTTGAACACTACTGGCTTAAATGCACTGTGTACCCAGATAATAATAATACTAGCACTGTATCGTAAGTGATTAAAAGGTCAAGATGGAAAGAGCCTGGGTACCGGCGTATGAGGCTAGCAAAATAACATACTAAGACCACCGTACTAGTACATGACAATCACCATGTATTGTTTAAGCTATTATCATTGAAGTTTAACGTCATTGACTTCTTCATAAAAATGTTCTTCTGTATCATCCAATTTAGTTGATTGCATTTTATGTTGTACTGGGATTGTTACACCATAGGCTTGATTTGTAGAGTTTTTAAATTCACAATCTGAAAGTATATAATCAGAAAGATAAAGTTTATAGCATTGTTTAATCTGGTTAATGCCATTTTCCCTCCTAGCTGTGCAGAATGANAACATGGACACTACAGCCTCACTGGGTTCACTACTGCCTGCTCCATTGATTGCTGTCACCTGGAAACGGTAAACATCACATGGCTCAAATTTGGGGGGTGATGGAGTAAAGATGTAGTTGGTGTTGTTTGGCTCAAATATCAGTTCTTCTGAGGTATTTAAATTGACCACTGTTAAGTTGAATTGGACATCAACTCCAGAGATTGTTTCTGAAGACCATGACACATTGACTGTGTGTTCAGAAATGTCAGTTACCACGACATCACTGGGTGGTGAAGGAATATCTACAGAAGGTTTTCCATCACTGATAATCAAGTTAATTTTATTGTAATAATTATTCTTATTAACAATAAACTTACCAAATACAACAATTGTGATTCTGTTGCTATTTAGTGGTGAAGCAGCTGGTGGAGTAAANCAATTGTGATTCTGTTGCTATTTAGTGGTGAAGCAGCTGGTGGAGTAAATTGACAGACTACTTCAGTTTCATTATTCATCTCACTAGCATTAACTCTCAACAATGAAGATTTCACTCCTCCATCAAGGTCTGATGTCTCAACTGCTATTCCTAGATGACTCAGTTCAAGTCCAGATATTACTATAAACGGTCCTGTCCCGTTTACATGCACTACCCAACTTAATGAAATGCTCCTAGCAGTGCAGTTGAGAATTACAGTGGTGCCAATTGGAGCAAATACGTTAATATCTTCTGCTCCATGCTCTACCAGGAATGAGGATGATGATTCTATAGTTATATATACCGCCAGTACAAGAATGTTCGATTCAGTATGCTATAGTATCAAAGTAGAACTAGTTTACCTGTAGCTCCAACTTCTATAAAGCTGAAAAAAAGTAAATAGAACAAACTCTGGATCAACATCTTTCTCGCAATAATCCACACAAGTAGGCTAACGCCCCTCCCACTTAGCTAGCATAATTATTTTCATTCCAGGAATTTTTTTGCCTAGTCACATCTCAGTATACAGGATGTTGTTCTTTTATCTGGAGTCTGCAATTTGTATGTGTACACATAATCTTTATTATTATATATATATAATCAACACACAAGACACATACATTTCGTTGCCTTTTATTAAGGTATGGCATGTTTATCGTGTCAGGAAGAACATGCTGGTCATGTATTTACATCAATGACATGTGGGTCATGCCATTACATGTAGACCTCAAGATTTAGTTCAGAAGTTGACTATAGTACATGCATGTCTATGAATAGTACTGTATACTACTATTCTCTGCTCCAATATGCCAGTGAGTTCTAGTAGCTCAGTGACCTGGGTTCGGGAGGTGGCGGAGGCGGGAGATTTTTTCTGATGAACTTTCATGTGTGTGTATGTGTGTGTGTTTGTTGGAAGTTACTAAACAACAGTAGTAGTTTAAGTGGTATGCATTTCAAACATTTTGTATTACTAGAGGAAAAAGTATTACACAGTAGAAAGAATATTGTTTACTTAGTAATGGTGATTGCTTTGAAAAAGTCACAGTGTAAACTTCCAACAAATTAGCTGCTGACCACTTGAGGTGCTGCAACTATAATGTGTGTGTGTGTGTGAGAGAGAGAGCAGAATCTGATACTAGTAGTATATGCAGAGATACACATACACTAGCTTATAAGTAAACATTTCTCTGTCTCATGGTAACCCTGTTTGATGAGGACCCTACAAAGTTACGTGCATATTAAGCTCAGACAATGAGATTGGTATTATAGACACAGCTCACATACCTTAAGGACACTATTATTTTGCGTGGGTACTAATTTTAGCGAATTTAGAGGAGAGCAGATTTGTAAATTTTTAGCGAATTAAACATTTCATTTTATAGGCATTTCCCAACGCATTTCCTAATTTAAAAAGTCACGTGATTATATTCCTGGTCTCGATTTGAGATGCTTTCTCAACTTGAAAAGTTAAAAATCCTTCTCTCTCCTGATACTTTGTCAGAATAGCCACTAAAAGTTGTGATAAATCTTAGAAAAAGCGAGCTACGCGACCAGGAAACAACATCACATAATCTCATTAATATTGCAATTAGCCTGAGATGACCTGTGTATGTTGGACCTCCTCAGATTTGTTACTATACTCATGTAATAGAAACTATGTGGTCAGCTGTTTTTACAACCTATAAGGTTTCTGATCATGTTTGATATTAATTTTTTGGCAACTTCCTGTCTACTGACACAGCCGCAAATGTATACTCATTTGCTAAAATCGCCAAAATTAGTACCCGTGAATAATAGGTTACTCAGTCAGTGAGTATAATTATCCCCATGTCTCTTACCTTTCTTCTTTCTTATATAATTCTTAGGGACACTTTGATGGCAAAGACAGTGGCTATAATGCTGATCAGTATGATGGTGGTGACAATGAAGGTACTAACAGAAGCACTGATGATGACCACCATGGGAACAGACCTTCCTAGAGACTGCAGGAATAAACAAAGCAAAGTTGTACAGACAGAATCACACACACATAAAGGAATCTGGAATATAACATATAATTCCGCCATACTTAACTGCTCAGGTGTAATATTATGCAACTCCTTCATGTACATGTTTTGATGCATAGAGATGCATATACTAGCCAATTGTAGATGTACATGCACACAATTCACACAAGCATGAAGTTACTGTCATAGCATCTGTGGATTCAACAAACCAGTATTGTTTGAGTGCACTTCAGGGCAGTCCATACTCCTGCTGTTGACTGTCAAAGTACCAGGCAGTGCCAATGACCCAGTGCTGTTATCAACCTCAATGTCATAACCAAATACAAGGTGATGACAGAACTCCATTTCACTCTCATTCACAACTCCTTGTAATACAAGCTCAGAGCCATTTCGATAGAATGTTCGACTAATGTTCTCCACTTGTTCCACACCACTCACGAGAACAACATGCACGAGAAGCTACCAGTGATGGTGATGATAATCAAAAGACCTTTGTTGTAGAGTATGAGTTCATGCATCGTTATCATGCACTTGGTTGTTCAACAGACAATTGTTGCACATCAGTATAGTATCTGCTGTAAAAAGAGAACATAATATCAAAGACCCTTAGGCCTACTTGATCACCATGGAGATTAAAATTATTATGATTACAAATCTTTGATAACATGTCATTGTATTAACAAGAATAAACACTCTTGGTATTAATTTTATCTATGGATTAGTTCTTACCTAAAATTTCTAAATGAACTCACACAACTGTTTCTCTTTTGTGGTTTCATTCCCTATGACAACTTGATTTGAATACAGAGTACTAGTGTCTTCAGCAATTCCATTGAGCATTGAGTCAAAGGTGGCCTTTAGAGTTTTGTTTCCATTTCATCTGGAGCTATTGTCTTCACAATGGGTAGCTGTATACCCTCTGGTCTACCATTGAGGAAAACAGTGTAGCTGGTCATAGGGTAGTCCAGGCATGAGGTGGCTGACTGCACATGACGAGGAAGAGAGATAGGGAAGACAAAATATTTGGATTATGAGTATTTATAACATTGTTATGGTCACACACCTGTCATACAAGTAATATTTGTACTATGAGTATCTAGTGTGTATGGTAATTGTACTCTTGAGGGCTGTTGTATGTATTCCTGAGGGAAGACATACCACAACAGCACGAAGGAGTACAAAACCATACACACTAGATACTCATAGCACAGATGGTCACCTTAATAATGAAGGCACCTACGGTGCATAAGCCTCAGCGCACTCAACTAGCATGCACAACTAAACATGTACGCATATAAAAGACTATGACTTCAGTATGCAACAAGGCACAGTTCACTGCCCGGCTGAGTCACGGCACTGAGCCTGAGCCTGGCACGGCGGGCCGGTTTACTATCTGAAATTCTAGCTACCAGATGCCCTGTCACGTAGTGAAGGGACCCCCGTAGTATTTGGACCCCCCGGAACAAATACTTCAGTATGATGCATAGGCAATGGACCCCCTTTGAAATATTTGGACCCCCCTTATGATCTCAAGTTGAATTTTTGCAATCATGTTGGAGGATATCAGCACGCGCTGGTAAGCACATAAGTTTGACAGATATTTCATCTTGGTGGACATGTAGATGATAATTTTTTGATTGAGAGTTAAATTCTGCAAGTTGCTCAGTCCTCTGCTCTCCATGCATAATAGCTATTAGTCTAATTTGGTAGTTATAGGAACAGTGTTCTCAAAATGGATCGAATCAGGCTAAACTGAGAACTGAAGGCAGGATTTATTAACCGAATCTATGATAAGTATGCAAAAGACGACATTATACTGACAGTGTACCATATGATTGAAAGTCATTTGATATAATTATTAGGCCTATACTGAGATATCCACAGCCACTGCTAGGCTAGGGAATGCATGCCTAGCAAGGAGAACCAGAATAATGTTACTGATGGTCAAATAATGATGATGTGAGATTGTTGGTGAAAAGAAATAATCGTAACTTGTTAATGTGTTACAGTAGTATCTTTCTGTAGCTTTCTTTATAGTGCTACAGTATAATATTATAGCTGTGAAAGACTGGTAGTGGTATTATTATGTTTTGTTAATTTTTGTTAAATCAGCTTGCTTGTCTTTACTATCAATGCCAACTCCTGTGATGTGCCATGCAATGTAGTTACTTTCTGCAGGAACACTGTAACTGATAACACTAGTAGTACCGCTGACTGCTATATGATCCACCACTTTTGAGTTGAATTTGAATACAAGGTTTAGAGGGGGGGGGGTCCAAGCACTACAACTAGGAACATTAACTTCAAGCACTTGCTGAAGTATTTGGACCGGGGGTCCAATTACAACGAAGTATTTGGACCGGGGGGGACCAAAATAGGGGGGTCCAAATTCTCCGTGACAGCCCCTCCTCCTCCCTTCATACTATGGCAAGCCAAACATAACAAAACCCCCTTCAAAAATTACGACGTCCCCGGAAGCCGTCCTCAGTACGACCTTTTAACCTAGAGCGCGTTGTACAGCAATAAAGTCGTTTTCAGAACGACCTCCTAAAAGTACTGTTGCTGCTAATCTCCCTGAAATTCCACCTGAGTTAATAAGCTGCTGTAATCCTCACTGCTCTTCACATTGTGCAGATATTGATGATTATTGTTGTAACTTTTTGCAGGTGTTGTTAGATAGTGCAGATCTCAATCTGCCCAAAAAGTCGAAGAGACGAAAAATCATACCAGGCTGGAATGACTCGGTTCAGCATTTCAAAGAGTCTGCCCTATTATGGAACAAATTGTGGAAAGATGCTGGTTGTCCAAATTCAGGGGTTCTCTTTGATCTTCGGCAGCAGACAAAAAAGCAGTACAAGTACTCTATCAGGAGAGTCAAACGCAGGAGGGAACACATTGTCAGATCGAAGACTGCCTCTGCACTAAGTAAGAAGAACAAGGCTGCTTTCTGGAAGGAGGTTAAGCGTCTTAAAAGCAAATGTTCATACTCCTCTCGTGGTTCTGGAAGTCCAGTTGTGGATGGTTTCTCATCTGACAATGACATTTGTGAAGTTTTTCAATCCAAACTTGCTCATCTTCTAAACCGGTCGACGAGTAATGAATCAGATGCACATTGCTCTGTTCCACACTCTGACTTTTGTAATAATCTTTCCTATGAAGACATTGCTAGTGTTGATATCTCTGAGGAGGCTGTTGAAGAGAGTCTCTTAAAGCTGGGTAGGGACAAATCTGATGATACTCTTCTCTCTTCTAACCATCTCCTTCTTTCTGCTTCTGTCATCTCCTCATTTCTCTCACAGCTGTTTACTGTTGTTCTTCGGCATGGATATATGCCTAAAGCAATTAGAGACTGTCTCCTGGTCCCAATTCCAAAGCCCCATAAAGATCCATCAGTATCAGACAGTTATAGACCTATTGCTTTAGCTCCCAATCTGAGCAAAGTCCTAGAAAGCTGCATACTTTTTCATTATCAGGATTTTCTCGTGACATCAAATCTTCAATTTGGTTACAAGAAAGGTTTTTCCACTTCTCTCTGTTCTCTTCTGCTCAAGAATGTTGTCTCACGTTATATACATAGAGGATCGGTGGTTTACAGTTGTTTTTTGGACGCCAGTAAAGCTTTTGACAAAGTCAATCACTCGAAGCTCTTTCAATTGTTAATTGAACGTAATCTGCCAGCTCCTATTCTTCGGTTCCTTCTTTCATGGTATCAATCTCAGTCTCTATCTGTTCGCTGGAACTCTTGTCGTTCGTCTAGCTTTAATGTTAGCAACGGAGTTAGGCAAGGGGGTGTGCTGTCACCTCTTTTGTTTGCAGTTTACATGGATGAACTTCTTCTGAGACTTCAGAAACTGAAAGTTGGCTGTTACATTGGCTGTTTCTTCGTTGGCGCACTATGTTATGCTGATGACGTTGTCCTGCTTGCTCCCTCTGCATCTGCTTTACGGTTGTTACTATTTGAGTGTGAACAGTTTGCTACAGATGCTGACCTGGAGTTTAATCCGTCAAAAACTCAGCTTATCTGTTTTCGTCTCAGGAAACTCTTCACCTTGCCAAGCAATGCTTTCAGTTTTTTTGGTCATGACTTAGCACTTAATGACTATGTGCATCATCTTGGTCACATCTTATCTTTCAACCTTGATGATTCTGAAGATATTCGACGTGTTCTTATGGATATGAACAGGAAAGCCAATCATCTGCTGCATACTTTTGCATGTTGTAACCCACTAGTCAAAACCTTTCTGTTTGTTTCACACTGTCTATCTCTTTATGGTGGCATCACCTGGTTTCTGTGTAACAAGGAGATTAACTCGCTTGAAGTTACATTTAACAATATTCTCAGAAAGATCTGGCATCTTCCGAGGCGGTGTCATACGAGAATTTTGCACTGTGTCGCTGGTGTACATAGTATTTATAACACCCTTATTCATCTTTTTCTGTCATGTTTCAGATATTGTTTTCTCTCCTCTTCAAGTTGTGTATATACCTCCATTGGTTTCAATTATCGGTACAGCCAAGATTACTCAAAAAGCTATACCATTGATGATGTGATGTGCGCTGAATTTATACGAGACATTCGTCTGAACGTATTGGTTTTTGACTCAATTGACACTACAAACTTAATCATTAATTCTGTATGCTGTGACTAACCATTTTCTATTCCGCTATATATCATACTTTCTCTTTTCTTTTGCACCTATTATTGGTGTGTATATTTGAGATAATAATAATAATAATAATAATAAAAGAGAGCGCGTCCTCCAGCAATAAAGCCATTCTCAGAACGACCTCCTAACAGAGAGCACATCCTACAACAGCAAAGCCGTTCTCAGAACGACCTCCTAACAGAGTGCGTCCTACAACAGCAAAGCCGTTCTCAGAACGACCTATATACTATACTGTACCAAGCTGCACATATTATATGCACCGAGCATGCGCACCCCACATGCATGCACGAGTGGAAAATGTGAAGTACACACCCAAGATTAATATTGGCACAGAAAAGAACGTAAGATAATATTATAGAATCATTATAAGCCTGAACAAGCTTGGATATAATGTTTATAATTATATTAGTTAAACATTCTCATTAGAATGACTAAACTGAACTCATGGGACCATGATTCTATTTTTTATGTTCTTTTCTGTGCCAATCTTGTGGCGTGTACTTCACATTATAATAATAATAATATTCATAAACAAACACCCTATCAGGAGGAGCAGAAAAAGCACACAACATAATTATAGCTATTTATTTTAAGGTAGAGACATACTGGTAACAAATTAAAATTAATTAAATAGATAATTAAGAATTAAAATTAACAGTAGACATGTAATAATTTGATCTATAGGCTGCCTGGTTACATCTATAATGATAATAATAACAACAACAGCAACAACAACAACAACAACAACACTATTATAATGATCTGATCAGAATGTAACTTGATTTACTAGGAATGTTTGCTGGGAAGGATAGTATCTCTATGATGCAATCATTCAAAGTGCATGCTCGCTCGAAAACCATAATTATGCCTGCACTATATTACATGTATCTACTGTATCTATGCCTGCACGTACCTATCTACCAACCTTTGACCTTTGCGGTATTTGACCAGGAACCTTCTGATCGGCGGCTTTATTTTCTAGGACGTGCTCTGTTTGGAGGTCGTTCTGAGAACGACTTTATTACTGTAGAACGGGTTCTCGGTTAGGAGGTCGTTCTGAGAACGGCTTTATTGCTGTAGAACGGGCTCTCAGTTAGAAGGTCGTTCTGAGAAAGGCTTTATTGCTGTAGGACGCGCTCTCTGTCAGGAGGTCGTTCTGAGAACGGCTTCCGGGGACGTCGTAATTTTCGTAGGGGGTTTTGTTATGTTTGGCTTGCCATATCATACAGTTATGGGATCTTCTGATATTGACTCACTAATTAAGACCCGTAAGCTAAACTTCATAGTCTCCATTGCCAACCTTCCAGGTCACAGTGTTACTAGAAGAATCCTCCTGTCAAGAGGGATTGGTGAAGGTACGAGAGGGGTGATCCCCTCTTTTCACAAGTTACTGGATGAGCTTAATCATAGATAATTGGGGCGAGCCTGAGCGAGCCCCACATTTGTGAGTAGGTCGGCTCTTCTGTTTTTTTCGTCGTCGTCGTCGTCGTATGCTCGATAATCAAGGACTTTGACCTTCAGCTTAGCCTATGTGCACGTGATCATCCACGTGGCAGCGCTGATTGAGTGTTTGCCAGAGTGTTCAAGTATGCTGAAAGCAGAGTGAAATGATCTACTGCTATATAGCTGCTACTCAGCGTTTTGTAAGTTTTATTTATGCTCAACCTGTGGATATATGAATATAGTCATAGTAGAGACGTTTGCTTCATTCAGTGGAGCGCTATGAATACTGATTGCCAAAATGAGCATCAGTTAGCCTCAGTTTGCCTAGCTATTAACTTTGAAAGTATTATGTTTAATGGCAAGATATGCCTAGACTCTACCACTGATAAATTAATCAGAAAACTCACACAGTCACTCTGAAGGTTGCATGAACCGTTTTATATGTACCACTGCATGGTTGCTCATGAAAACACACCGGTTACAGGTCTGGAGTCATCATGTTACCATGAGAGGCTATGACGTAGGATCAACTCTATAGCACTTGCTCCGTCCATACCAATGTTGAACAAAGAAAAAGATACATATCTCAGGCTATGCACCCCGTGCTTAAAAACAAACACTATAAGCATTATGGTGGGGGTGGTCAGTTTAGATGTATAACTGTTGTGCAAACTGCAATGCTGTTGACAGATACCATGCATGCAGTATAGCCTAAGTCTTTAAGACACATGAAATACATACTGTATTATAAGTCATAATGTCGCTCAGGCTCGCCCCTATCAATGTCATGCATTTTCCTAGTATAGTATATATACATCCGCCACTCGCCAGCTGCTTGATTCTCCTCCTAAACCCTCTGTGTGGAAACATGTCACTAAGAAGCAACTGCTCATCGAATCCTACTTAAGCTTTCTGGATGACTGCTATGAATATAGAATCTTTGACTGTGAACTAGTCCCAGGAAGGGTCTCCCAACTCTGGAGTGTTACAGTAGTCTAAGAAAGCCAACTTCAGACTCCGCCTCCTATTAGGTTGCAGCATAGTATCTATGGTTGTAGTTAGCCTCGTCCCCAGGCCTGGGAACGAGGCTAGGTTGCAGTGGGCTAGAAGTCGACTGCTCAAGATTCAGATGTCGCTCCCGCTTTGGCAGGCCTGGCGACCCCAGCTGTAAGCTTTGTCTAGCCCCTGTGGAGGATGCGAAACATTTCATCACCTCCTGCCCCGCACTTGAAGCTAAACGTTGCTCGCTGATAAGTGCAGCCCCACCCTCTCTCGTGACTCTAGGCATATCACGTGCCCTGATCTACTCTATCTCCGAACTCATCTTTAGCCTCGTACCAGGCCACACCCTCTTTTAGTGTTACACACTATTGTTGGGCAACTCTCCTTTAGTGGAGGCAAAAAAGAAAAAGAAGAAGCTTCTCCACAGCCTTACTCTGATACTGCAGGTAAGCTTGAAGCTTTGCAATAAGCCAGCAATAAGCTACCAAAAGCCTGAAAGAAGTAAGTTCTTGGAACTGTCTTTGCATCACCGGTGCACCTACATTACGTAATTGTGTCACTTCCGGTATGTAGGCGATCGCGCGAATTGATACGTAGGCGAAGCGAAACGTTACGAAACCCGTGCCTATGCAGGCTATGATACAATGTCATGTATACTCATGCTACATATCAAGTCTGAAACATATCGTTTGTATCAAAACACAATGTACATAGTCTGGTGCCCAGACCCTTTCTTGTTGGGTTTTATAGGTGGGTGAGAAATAGGCAGGGGGAAAAGGAAAGAAAAGGTCCGGCAAACAACCTAAAGTCCATCTCAGTGGTTTGAGAATGCCACCAGAAGTGAGATTGTGAGCTGTGAGGGCAAAATAGCTAACTTTTCATTGGTAAAGTGTAGGAAGCTGGAAAAACAACCAAAAGAACGGGAAGAACGAGCACTTTCCAATGGTGCTTGAAATTTTGAAATCGGTTGGGTATATATATTTAGAAAGTTATTCAATTTTTTCTACCGGCATTCTCAAACCAGATGGACTTTAGTAGTAGCACAGATCCACGTCCAAATCGAGACGTGTCTGCATAATGATATTCATGGGCCTTTTTTTTTTTTTTTTTTTTTTTTTTTTTTTTTTTTTTTTTTTTTTTTTTTTTTTTTTTTTTTTTTTTTTTTTTTTTTTTTTTTTTTTTTTTTTTTTTTTTTTTTTTTTTTTTTTTTTTTTTTTTTTTTTTTTTTTTTTTTTTTTTTTTTTTTTTTTTTTTTTTTTTTTTTTTTTTTTTTTTTTTTTTTTTTTTTTTTTTTTTTTTTTTTTTTTTTTTTTTTTGGCCTTATCGAAGGCCTTGTGGTTGTGTTACTCCACAGCTATATATGTATGGCTGCGGGCACATCTTAATTTTGGACGTGGATCTGTGCTACTACTAGGTTATTTGCCAGACCCTTTCTTTCCTTTTCCCCCGCCTATTCCCCACCCCTCTAAAACCTAGCAAGAAAGGGTCTGGGCACCAGACTACAATGTATATGTGTAACAAATGGAGTAGACTACTATTAACAGATGTTGGGTAGCCTCATTCATTCCCAGGCTCCTCCTTCGCGGATATTTTCTTTAATATTCGTGAAGGAGGAGCCTGGGAATGAGGCTAGTTGCATGGTATTGGAACCGTTATTAATGTGTCATGAGTGGTAGCTAAACAGTGTGAACAGGTGTGGTGGAACTGGAGAACACACTCACCATCACTAGCAGTCTAACCCATGGAGACATTGACAACGATCACTGAAGAACATCTTAAAGAAACTTACTATTTGTTCAGTTTGAGCCAAGATGGTTCACCTTAATTGTGATGTCTACACTTTTTGAGTGGTAGCATCCAATGATGTGGGAGATAGTGAACCTAGTGACAAGGTTGAAATCATATTGCCATCACTGCCTCAACATGTGTTGACATGCAATCATGCACTGATTCCTTGCCTCACTCTGTTCAGGGCCCAAGAGCTTGGAAGGAACTGTAATACTTAGTCATAGTATCCTTCATGGTATGTAATACACACATGCAAGTACTGAGCCAGTAGTAGATCCCTGAAAGTGACTTTGAGTGGTCTATCTGTTTAGTTACAAGGAAAAGGTATTTCAAACTAGCATTTTTTTCGTTGTCTGAGAAGCATGAGAGTCTATTAACTACCGTATAGCGGGAAATTTTCGGGGGTGTAAATTTTCGTGAAAAGCCTAGACCGCGCTTCAGAAGAAAATATTCGTGGTTTTAATTTTCGTGACTCAAATATCTCCAACTTACAGCGCTTGAAGGTCTTGTGACAGTTTATCTGCTTTGGTATACATGTAGAATACTATTCTAGCTAGATACTAGCTATTTAGACTGCAAACTTCTTGAAAAGACGGGCAAGAAACAGAGAACTGAAGTCTTTGACAGCGTGCGCGTGGCGAGTATCATGACCTTTGACCTCAGAAAAAATTTTCGCGGGAGGGAAAATTTCGTGACTCAGGGGTTAGTCACGAAAATAACGAAAATTTGCACCCCACGGAAATTTCCCGCTATACGGTATATGGCTTGTTACAAATTGGTTAACAACTAAGTTAGGAGCATACCTTAGTATACCAGTAGGGAGTGTTCCATTTCTACCATTTGACTCCATATCTACTCCAAAAAACATAGCAGGGCCATCAGGTCAATTCTTTTATGCATGCTCAAGTTTGGTATAATTATAATCTACAAATCTGTTGCCGGGCCATGGATACCATGCTGTTATAGTCTGGGCACCAGACCCTTCCTTTCCCCACCCCCCTAAAACCTAACAAGAAGGGTCTGGTGCCCAGACTACTTTCTATATCAGACATCCCCTAGCTGGCATCTAGCTGTTCCTTTATATATAGCAGCAAATGATACAACATTGTTTGAACCATAGATAATATAACAGGGGTAGCCCTGTTATATTATCTATGTTTGAACTAACTTCAAATATAAGGATATATTATAAGAATGATTGATTTACAATCTGTGACTGCAAGCATATATATAGATAGTAAAAATTTCAAAAAAATAAGTAGTGTAGGAATGGGCAGTGCGGTAAAAAGTATTGGAACAAGGCATGTCTCAATTTCGGCACATGACTACTTCATTTTTCATTTTTATTCTTGATCCTTCATATGGATCCTCAGTGTTGTAATTTATACAATGATCTGTACTGTAACAACAGTATACCATAGCTTATTATTGCATTGCATGGTTCAAATTCCTATACTAATAAGTCGACTAAGCAGTGGAGCAAACTATAGCAGATAGGTAATTAAACTGGACTATGGGGCAAAAATTGGCTATAAAAAATGAAGTAGTCATGTGCCGAAATTGAGACATGCCTTGTTCCAATACTTTTTACCGCATTGCCCATTCCTACACTACTTATTTTTTTGAAATTTTTACTACTTGTTCATTCACTTTTTTCAACACTACAGTGTGGAGACTATCAGAGACTGGTTAGTCCCTACAAAAAGCTTGCACTGCATTATGCAATTTATGCTGGAGGAGGCTAATGCGCATGCGCATAATAATGCCACGTGGATAATGACCTTTGAACTTTACCTCCAAAGATGGCTGCATTGTAGTACATGAATTTATACACTAAGTTTAAAACCTTTCTAGTTTTTGTTTAGGCCTATTTAAGATGAAAACGAGTATCAAGGAATGTAGTACCCATTAAAAGAACTTACTTTGTGCTGTCAAAGTTGGCTCAACACATTCTGGTTCTCTGGAAATCCTTTTCAAGTAAGTCAGTTAGGAAGTAAGTAAGTAAGTAAAAGTAAGTACGTACGTTAGCGGAACAAAAATGGCACTATGGTGGCTTCCCACTAGCGCTCTCTACGAGTGCTGAGGAAAGTTTTTGTGAGTTTTAGGCCTTGCATGCAGTTGGTATTCTTTCAGTGAGAGCTTTTCAGCAACTTTGAAGGCCTAATTTTGTTTGGCTAGATTTTTATAGTGACCAACATTTTGTATTGTGTCTATGGGACAGTCGGCCCATTCCTACTATACGTACTACCGTACGTATGATAATGTAGGACCCTACAATATCTATGCTGCAAGCAATACTTACATAAAACTTCTTGTACAGTTTATACTGATCCCCTGTCTTTTGAAACTCACACGGATTTTTGTACTTGACGTTCGTTACCAGACAAGAATAAGTAGAAAAGAAATAGGTCCTGGAGTTTGATTATTGTGATCTTTATAATACCCGGTACCCAGGCATATCATTTAGTCATAATTACTCTTCTACTGACCACAGAATTACTACTAGTAGCTACATGACACTCCATAAAATGTAAAATGCGACCATGTTAACTTATGATATCACTGAAGTTTAATGTCATTAACTTCGTCATAAACATGTTCTTCAGTATCAGCCGATTCAGTTGATTGCATTTTATGATGTACTGGGATAGTTACATCATAGGCTGGATTTGCAGTGTTTTTAAATTCACGATCTGAAAATAATCCGCAGTAAGGATAAATTTTATATCAAGAAGACTAAAATGCAGATAGAGGTACTCACAATAACATACAACCCTAGAAAGACTACATGTACTTAACATACCTCTAGGATAAAACAATATGATGATGAATCCTATAGCAATCACCACAACTAGAGCAATTGCAGCAAGTACTCCACCAATGACTGCTCCAACCAGGGATGTACCTTCAGGAGGTACAGACACAGTGGTAATGGTATCACCTTTACATTAAGTATTGATACTAATCAAACCACACTTCACTAACACACACCTGTACTTCTATCATCTCCATTAATTTGTGGTGAGCATTTACTGCTGGTTGTAATGTTCAGCTCTCCTGGTAGACTCAGCTCACTGATGCTGTTGTCTGCCTCCACATCAAATCCCAACACACTATGGTAGCAAGAGAGATCTTCACTTACATTCAATACTCCTTCAAGAACTAGTTCAAAGTTGTTACGATAAAAACGTCTTGAAATGTTCCTAGCTTGGTTATCAGAACTGATTAGAAGTATCAAGCAGCCAAGAGCATCACTGCCATTGATGAATAGACATTCAATAATTAAGGAGTTATTTTCTGATCCCTCTTTAGCACCGATTCCTCTGAGATCACTGGTGTCTGTTTGAAAAGATAATAGTTACTTTAATACATGATTTTCAATTAACTTACATAAGTTTTCTGGAGATGAAGTTACGACATCAATTCTATTTTCTGCTGTGATGTGATATGTGTACTGAGTGTTCTCTCTCAGACCATCTGAAGGTCCAAGTGTGACCTCTAGTCTTTCTCCAGTGGGATCCAGAATTATTGGGAAGGTCATGATTTCTTCTTGTAGCCTCAGTACTACTGCATAATTAGTTACTTTATAATCACGACAGGATCCTGCAAACTTTACAAACAACAATTATAACAATCATTCATACACTTATTTCAGTTTATATTCATACCATTGAAGTGATTGTTAGTGAGATTTCTCCATCTTTCTTCTCTACCACGTGGCCCAATGATTCGCTAACAGGAGAAATGTCAGGTAGAGAAGGCAACATGGACACTACAGCCTCACTGGGTTCACTACTGCCTGCTCCATTGATTGCTGTCACCTGGAAACGGTAAACATCACATGGTTCAAATTTGGGGGGTGATGGAGTAAAGATGTAGTTGGTGTTGTTTGGCTGAAATATCAGTTCTTCTGAGGTATTTAAATTGACCACTGTTAAGTTGAATTGGACATCAACTCCAGAGATTGTTTCTGAAGACCATGACACATTGACTGTGTGTTCAGAAATGTCAGTTACCACGACATCACTGGGTGGTGAAGGGGCATCTATGCACAGACATTAATTTTGTTCAATGATGATTTTCAGCTGATAATAAACTTACCAAATACAACAATTGTGATTCTGTTGCTATTTAGTGGTGAAGCAGCTGGTGGAGTTAATTGACAGACTACTTCAGTTTCATTATTCATCTCACTAGCATTAACTCTCAACAATGAAGATTTCACTCCTCCATCAAGGTCTGATGTCTCCCCTGCTATTCCTAGATGACTCAGTTCAAGTCCAGATATTATTATAAACGGTCCTGTCCCGTTTACATGCACTACCCAACTTAATGAAATGCTCCTAGCAGTGCAGTTGAGAATTACAGTGGTGCCAATTGGAGCAAATACGTTAATATCTTCTGCTCCATGCTCTACCAGGAATGAGAAGGATGGTTCCGCTAGACGTAGAATTCAACATCATGATGTATGCTAGATATATATTATATCATGATAGTATCAAAGTAGTTTACCTGTAGCTCCAACTTCAATCAAGTTGAACAAGAAAAGTAAATAGAACAAACTCTGGATCAACATTGTTTCTTTCTCTTACACATATAAGGAGAGTACGCAACTACATACATAAAGTATTGCACACACGTTTTGACTGAATGACATCACAATCCTTGTAAGTTAAGTTAAGTGAGTGTCAAATGTGAATATCATTGAAGCAAAGACAGGCGTGTATACCAGCTAGCAAGTTTGATTATATTCACATTTGACACCCACTTAACTTACAAGGTTTGTGATGTCATTCAGTCAAAACGTGTGTGCAATACTTCATGTATGTAGTTGCGTACTCTCCTTAATACACTCTTGGTCTAGCGTATTTATATTAATTTATTTTAATTGTAGTTTATACTGCATGGAATACCAAGGAAAAATTAATTTAGCTAATTAATGTGAGTTGCTTTTTTTCAAGTCATTAATTTCACAGTAAACAGGTTGCTGTTCTTTGATCTCTAAGTCAATAGCTTGTGGCACTCTTCCACTCTCTTAAGAAAGCATAATCTGGAGTCTACATGTGTGTGTGTGTGCGTGTGTGTGTGTGTGTGTGTATGTGTGTGTGTGTGTGTGTGTGTATGTGTGTGTGTGTGTGTGCGTGTGTGTGTGTGCGTGCGTGTATGTGTGTGCATGTNTGTGTGTGTGTGTGTGTGTGTGTGTGTGTGTGTGTGTGTGTGTGTGTGTGTGTGTGTGTGGTGTGTGTGTGTGTGTGTGTGTGTGTGTGTGTGTGTGTGCGAGAATTGTTGACATTACAACACAAGATGAATTTCAGTGATTGCAAAGCTTAATTTTTACAAACTCGACTTTCTCCCCACAAAATTTAGTATCCTTAGTCATGGTATAATATTATAGCTAAGAGAGATCACCTGATTGAGATGCGCATATGTTGCATCAGTCATCTCACTGGGAGGAGTACCAATGGAGAAGTGACCACCAGATATTAGTGATGAGTCTCCACTATGTAGCCGGCTATAGAGTGGATCCTCCCTTGTTGAGGCCTAAGGTAAACAATGTACAGCAGTTATAAGGAGTGTCCTTGAGTGTTTGTAAACTGCTATAGTTTGTGCAGCTATAATGCAATGAAAATTGATACCATGCTATCAAAACCAACGAACAGGCAGTCAACAAAACCGAGAACATTCATTATACGTAACTGAGTATAAATGTGTACCTGCTTTCCTGATTGCTGGCTGTTGTTATGATATCCTGTGGAGTTGTGGGTACCTTTGGAGAGACTTTCAAATATGGAGGACGACTCTTTGTCAAATGGAATCCCCTGAATCTCTTTAGATCTCTCACTGTAAGGAAATCCATGATATACAGTACATCATGACAACACATAATGCAAATGGTATTAGTAGAAGCTGCTATACTTTTATTATCAGACATTTTCTTACAGGTAAACATTGCCGTTTTTCTGTCTCATGGTAACCCTGTTTGATGAGGACCCTACAAAGTTATGTGTGTATAAAACAATGACACAGCTCACTCTAGTCATGATCATTGATTCAATGTGACAACAATCTAGTGCTGATGGTCTCTTATACCTTTCTTCTTCTTTCTAGTGCTGATGGTCTCTTATATGTTTCTTCTTCTTTCTTAGGGACACTGTGATGGCAAAGACAGTGGCTATAATGCTGATCAATATGATGGTGGTGACAATGAAGGTACTAACAGAAGCACTGATGATGACCACCATGGGAACAGACCTGTCAAGAAAATTTTGGTCCGGCAAAAATTTCGGTCCGGGTGGACCAAAATTTGCAATAAATTTGGTCCCCCCTTAAAAATTGCGGTCCGGGAAGAAAGTCACCGAAAAGTAGCTTGCTAAAAGGTTGAACATCCATTCACTCTTATAAAATAAACTTGCCTAGGCTCTAGAAACAGTCTTTTACTCGAAAAACTACCAGAGCCTTGCTGAGCTAGCTAGCACGAGGAGCTAGAGTCCCGTGTACCGGGCACGACCGGGCGTCCTAATTCCGAGCGAAGCGAGGCTATAGAAGAAATCGCTATAAAAGAAATCGTAAAGTATGGGATTGCAATTGTTGTGCTCAGCAATAATTATTTAATTTATTTTTGTCAATACAAATTACTTAATTTATTCTTGTCACTACAATAATTATTATCTTTTGCATCTCAACTGATTATCAAGTTTGTATGTATATAACAATGTCATTGCTCAGCTGTTGAGAGAAACAATGCTACTACTGCACTGCAATGATTGAAACTATAGTTATGTAGGGGCCAAAACACTTGGCATTATGTCATGTAAAATTTTCGATCCTGGACCATTTTATTTGATCAAAAATCCGGACCAAATTTATCAGGGGGGGACCAAAATTTTCATGGAAATTACTGAAAATAATGGTCCTGGACCAAATATTTCATGCAAATTTTGGTCCGGGGGACCAAAATTATCAGGACCAAAATTCCAGTGACAGACCTTCCTAGAGACTCTGCAAGAACAAACAAATTTTGACGAAGTCAGTAACACATGTACATGTAAACATATCTAGAACAGGGTAGATGCAATCAAATGACATAATTGCATATCTGTAGATCATTCTGAAATCATGAACAAAGTCATTTAGAGTCATATTTTAGTGCATTGAGATGAATACAAACTATTGATGCAGAATTAAGTACACACAGTCTATGTATTCAACAAACCAGTATTGTTCAACTGCACTTCAGGGCAGTCCATACTGCTGTTGTTGCCTCTCAAAGTACCAGGCAGTGCTAATTACCTAGCCTCGTTCCCAGGCTCCCCCCTCTCAGATAGTACGGAAAGGAAATTCGAAAGGGGGGAGCCTGGTCGCCAATCTCACGTGACATACGTCATTGGCGATTACAACGCACGGGTGTTTCATACCGTATGGTTCTTGTGCAACTTAGTTCCGTACGCGAAAAATTGAAATCCACGTAGCAACGCATCCTGCTGGCCCATAGCAACAGCTTGCTTAGCTTTACACGTGCGCCCTATGAATACCGTTAAAAACACGTGGAAGCAGTAAACATGGCTGAAAACGCTTGTCTTTGCTGAAGCTTTTCGTCTTTGTTTGAGCTTCATAGCACTTATGGGAGCTGAGATACAGTCCAAGGAATGAACCAACCTTCTTTGGACCCCCTCTCTTTGGGAAAGAGTGATTCAAAAGGCACAGTTTTCCCAAAGAAACTGGATCATTTTTTCACTTCTACTTGGACTGAAGTTTACAGTAAGCTATCCTTTGTGTTTCCACTATTTTCTTAAAATGGCTTTTGGATGGGGTGAATTTCATGCATAATTAGTTACTTATGATACAATGTAGTAAGATTTGCTGTAATACAGCAGTACTTGTTTGAATGAGCTTGTTTGGGCTTATAGCACACATAGAATGGATATGTGAGTGTTTATCAACTTACAAATTCGTGATTTACCTGTTACTATGTTTGAAACTTTCAAAAGAATCAATTGGTATTTAATATACAGTATACAAAACTCATTATGCAAATTTATTCGTCACATTAATTTTTATGTTAAAGTACCCACTCATTTTGTTCTTTTTCACTTATTTAACCAGTCTAGCACACTATTAAATCTATCACTCAACAGGGAAGGATTCATAGGCACAACTTTATACTTCAGTGAAGTCTAATGAGTGTAAATACTCGCGCGTCGGATCCTCATTTCAGAAAGGATTGTATGTCAAGCTGAATCTTCACCTCTATGGTTCTAACTCATACCAAATGTTGTACAGAAGTTCTTCTCTCTCTGTACATGGTGTTTCCATCCTGTGGTGCCATCAAGAATAGGTTGCAGTACCATAGTACAAACACTTTCACTGTAAATATTCACGTTTTTTTGTATACTTATAATTCTGTGAAAAAAAAATAGTGGAATGGTTTTTACCCTTTCTATGTGTTTATCCACATTGATGTTGTCCATGAAAGTTGATCTTATGTCCTAGAAAACTGTTGGAGCCACAGGAAAATACAAGTTAGGAGGTGCTTTCAAATCCATTGAGTTCAACCCGTGTAGTTGTACAGCATGCTCAGTGTTTTCATACACACGGAGCTGCTGCGTGCAAGCGCTTATTGTACTGTAGGGGAGCTGTATGCTATGTTTAGAACAGTTTTTGACTGTATAAGGAGCTAGAATGCCCAAAGTATATATAGCAACCACTTGATGTGGTAATTAGTTTGCGTTGCTAAGTGCTATGAATATTAATTAGGCATACCGTAATGTTCTAATTGAAGAACTAAGTTGCGCGTTGAAACAGCCGTGAACGTATGGTTGAGAGCGCGCTCTTTCCCAGGTTTTTGCCAACAGCTTTCAAAAGAATTTTACAGTCTGTGAGATCGAGATAGGAGGGTCAGGTAAGTGAAAAAAGAAAGTAGTTAACTAGGAGGCTTGTTGTATTTAGCAGTAGTTCAATTTTATAGGCTAGTAAAACGTGCTTGGGCTGTCACGATGGCTACAAGCCTCAAGGCCTCTTGCCTAGGCTTTTGAGTTACTTTTTTATCCGTAGACTATGAATTCAGCTAATACAAGTAATATTAGAGAAATATACCTGGTCTTTGTTCTGCTGGCTGTATTTTCTGCTGCAAAAATCTTGAGTAAAAGTCATACAAAGCTATTACACGTGAGCGCTCGCAACGTCACCATGAATTTTTGCGTGGGCGCAATTTTTTACCTGTCTACCGACGTCTATCCTTTGCGTCACTCACGTGAGATTGGCGACCAGGCCCTCTGCTGTGCTTTTTTGCAAAAAAAGCTAAAGGGAGGGGCCTGGGATCGAGGCTACTAATTACCCAGTGCTGTTATCATCCTCAATGTCATAATCGAATACAAGGTGATAACAGAACTCCATTTCACTCTCATTCACAACTCCTTGTAATACAAGTTCAGTTTCGATAGAATGTTCGACTAATGTTCTCCACTTGTTCCACACCACTCACGAGAACAACCAGAGAAGCCACCAGTGATGATGGTGATAATGACGAAGAGACCTTTGTTGTAGAGTGTGAGTTCATACATGGTTATCATGCACTTGGTTGTCAAGTTCAACAGACACTCGTTGTACATCAGTAGTATCTGCACCCTATTTGATCACCATGGAGATTAAGATTATTATGATTACAAATCTTTGATAACATTGTTGTGTGAGTTCATTTAAACAACAACTAATCCATGCATGGATAAAATTAATACCAAGAGTAAATACTCTTGGTGTTAATTTTATCTATGGATTATGTTGCTTAAATGAACTCACACAACTGTTTCTCTTCTGTAGTTTCATTCCCAACTGAATTGCTTACAACAACTTGATATGAATACAAAGCATCTTCATCGATTCCATCAATCATTGAGTCAAAGACAATCTTTAGAGTTTTGTTTTCCATTTCATTTGGAGCTATTGTCTTCACAATGGGTGACTGTATACCCTCCGGTCCACCATTGAGGACAACAGTGTAGCTGGTGATAGGGTAGTCCAGGCACGAGGAGGCTGACTGCACATGACATGTAAGAGAGATATAGGGAAGACAAAACATTCAGATTATAACATTGTTATGGTCACACACCTGTCATACAATGACATAATTATGTATACTCACACTATATTCTGAAACATAACCTTGCATGTTTGAGTACTGCATACTCAATGTACATGTGTCACGTGCAAATGGAGTAGACTACTAGTAACAGATGTTGTGTGGTATTGGAACTGTCAATGTGTATTGGGTGGTGGTAGCTAAACAGTGGACAGGTGTGGTGGAACAGGAGTACACACTCACCATCACTAGCAGTCTAACCCAGACAATGATCACCGAAGAACATCTTAAAAAAACTTATTTTAATTTTGTTCACTGTGAGTAAAGATGGTTCACCTTGCGATGTGTACACTATTCGAGTGATGGCGTCCAATGATGTGGGAGATGGTGAACCAAGTGATAAGGTTGAAATGACGTTACCGTCACTAACCTCAACATGTGTTGACAGTTGCTGATTCCTTGTCTCACTCTGTTTCAAAGAGCTTGGAAGGAACTGTAATACTTGTAGTCATAGTATTCTCCAGTAGTAGATCCCTGGAAGTGAGTCATGTGAGTGGTCTATCTGTAGTGTAGTAACAAGGAAAAGACTAGTATATCAAACTAGCATACTTTGTTGTCTGAGAACCATGAGAGTCTATTAACTACACGGCTTGTCACAAATTGGCTAACAATTAAGTTAGGAGCATAGCCAACTGCATAATCAGTCTCCTCATAGCTCTATTATACTGAGGGAGTGTTCCATTTCTACCATTTTGACTCCATATCGATCCACTCCAAAATATATCTTTCTAATGGCCCTCAGGTTAATTCTAGTAGATAGGTGTTACTGTATACATGCTCAAATAAATTATGGCATTATCTAATCTACAAACTTTTTGCTTTCTAATCAGCTGCAGACAGTCCCTGGCTGGCATCTGTTCCTTTATAGCTAGCAGCAAATGATACAGATTTGAACTAACTTCAACTGTAAGGATAAGAATGCTTAATTTACAATCTGTGCATGCAAGCAATACTTAGATAAAACTTCTTGTGTATATCAGTCTAATTCAGTGAAGATCCCTGTGCTTTGAGACTCACGCACCGTGACGATCTTTACCAGACAAGGAAAAGATTCATGAGCCAAGCTGCAAGGAGGTGGGGGCATATGTGTAAGTAGACTATGCAACCTATGGGGGTTGATTATCGTGATATTTACCCAGGCACATCTCCTTGAACACTACTGCCTGAATGCAATTGATAATGCAATAATAATGCTGATGATGCAGATAACAACAACAACAACAACAACAACAACAACAACAACAATAATAATAATAATAATACTAGCACTGTACCGTAAGTTATCAAAAGGTCATGATGGAAAGAGCCTGGGTACGAAGTCAGCACAATATAACTAAGACCACCATACTAGTGGCAGTCTAGTGCATGACAATGTAAAGCGTACGTGACCATAGCCTCGTTCCCAGGCTCCCCCCTCTGCTGTGCTTTTTTGCAAAAAAAGCTAAAGGGAGGGGCCTGGGATCGAGGCTACGCGCGTGACCATGTATTGTTTTAGATATTATCACTGAAGTTTGATATCATTGACTTTGTCATAATGTTCTTCAGTTGATTGTGGCATTTTATGATGTACTGGGATAGTTAAACCATATAGGCTGGATTTGTAGAGTTTTCAAACTTACGATCTGAAAATAATCAGTAGGGATAAAGTTTATAGCATTAAAAACACACAGTGCATGGTTCTAATGTTTGTGGTGAGCATTTGCTGTTGGTTGTGATATTCAGCTCTCCTGGTAGCCCCAGCTCACTGGTGCTGTTGTCAGACTCCACATCAAATCCTAACACTCGATGGTAACAAGTGAGTTCCTCACTTACATACAGTTCTCCTTGAAGAACTAGTTCAGAGTTGTTGCGATAAAATGTACTAGAAACATTTTCCACCAGACTGTTGTTGCTCACCAGCACAATCTTGCACCCCAGGGCATTACTGCCATTGATGAAGACACACTCAACACCCAGAGATTCATTTCCACTTCCTGTAAAAGTCACAGTTAACTCCTTCAAGTCAATGGTGTCTAGAATGAGGGTAAGAAATCAATAATTATAATGAAGACTAACTTTAACTCAGCTATATATACTTACAGCATTCCTTAGAAATCGAGGTGACACTGCCTTGACTGTTCACAGCTGATACACTGTGCCAATACATTGTGTTCTCTTGTACATTGTCTGAAGGTCCAAATGTAGCCATCACTAGTTCTCCTGACTTCTGATTTGCTGGTACTCCTGGGTATATGTACTTCCTAATGTGATCACCACTTAACGAAGTTACAGCCACAGTGTAGTTCAAAACTGGATAGTCATCACAAAATCCTGCCGGCTGAGATCATCACACATTAATGAATCATTAGCTACTGTGTATATGCTGCTGACCTCGAAAGTAACCTGAATCACAATTCTCCCGATTTCATTCTTCTCCACCTGATGAGTCAGAGAGTAACTGACTGAGGAAATCTCTGGAAGAGATGGAAGAGTGGAAGTGATATCCTCAGGATTACTAGTACCAGCTCTATTGACAGCTATCACTGTGAACTGGTAGCGATCACAAGGCGATGATCGGTATAATGAGGCATTGAAGATGTAGTGGGACTCAGTCACCACCAGTTCTATAAGGTTTGGATTATTCAAATTTTTAATACTTAAATTGTTGGCCAAATTGCCGTTGATTGTCCATGAAATATTAACAACTTGACTTCGGATGTCCATGGTTTTCACCACCAGCTGAGTTGGGGGGGGGGAGGGTGGACCTAATGCGAAATAAACTGCTGACTACAGTGTGCAATACAAATAGAGAATGTAAAACTGACTTACAATAGATGAATAGAACATGTGAAGAATCACATCTCACTCTTTGTGATGGCTGAATGAAAACAAATGTTGTACAGTTAATGATAGTTCCATTAATATTGTTTGTTTCTGATGTATTCACTGTTAGACGTGATGAGTTTGTTGAAGTTGTGACTGGATCCACAGATATTCTGATAGTGTGTAAGAACCTCCTGCTAAAATCATCAGCAGTGTTTTCAACTGGACCATCTCCTCTTGGGATAACTACCCACCTTATGTTATCATTGTTGACAACACAGTCATATTATTATGTAACGACTGTGTTAACTGGTACTCACTATCTACTGATATAATGATCAAGGTCACGATTACAGCAGTCAAACAACTCAAGACTTGGTTGGTATTCATAATCTGAAGAGGCATTTCTTCTCAACTTTATTAATTTTAACATCTCAAATAATATTATTATTTATTTAGCTAAAATAATTTATAAGATTCACGTGATCCTGACCACAAGCAGCACAAAATTATGTTCAAAAGTTAATAATTAGTGAAGGTATTATTATTATTATTGCTATGACAGGGTTTAGCTGTGCTATATGGCTTATATTAAGATTTGAATTCATTTATTTCACAGTACATAGGTTGTTCTTTGCACTCAATAGCTTGTGGTATAGTTCCACTCTCTAAGAAAGCATAATCAGGAGTCTGCATTGAGTGTGTGTGAGATTGAGAGAGTGTATGTATAAGATCTTGATATCACAAGCATAATTATTATTGCATACAGATGTCAAAATTGGCATGGCCTATTACTTCAGCTATTATACATATGAACATTGGACTAGCAGCAATAGATTAACTAAGAGTATCACCTGATTTAGATGAGCATATGTGGCATCAGTCATCTCACTGGGAGGAGTGTTAATTGACAAGTGACCACCAGATATTAGTGATGAGTCTCCACTATGAAGCCGGCTATAGAGTGGATCCTCCCTTGTTGAGGCCTAAGGTAAACAATATTCATCAATAATTATAGTGAAGGTTTAGTGTTTGTATATAAACATCTTTAGTTTGTGCAGCTCATGCGATGACAATTGAAGCTATCAAAAACCACTGAACCAGCAGTCAACAAAACAAGTGTGTCAGAAACATCAACATAGTACCATGTGTAGATGTGTTTACTTACATTATGTACCTACGCAATTAATAAACTGCATGTGTACTATATACCTGTTTTCCTGATCGGCAGCTGTTGTTATTATGTCCTGTAGAGTTGTGTGTACCTCTGGAGAGACTTTCAAATATGGAGGACGACTCTTTGTCAAATGGAATCCCCTGAATCTCTTTAGATCTCTCACTGTGTATTAAGGAAATCCACGGACAATGTCACGTTGCACTACATCATGCTAACAGTATTAGTAGAATCTGCTACTTTTATAATCAGACCGTGGCACTAGCTTACAAGTAAACATTGTTCTTCTGTCTCATGGTAACCCTGTTAGCTGAGGACCCTACAAAGTAGTGTGCATATAAAACAGTGATGATAATTATAGCTCACTCTAGTCATGATCAATGTGACAACAATCTAGCACTGATGGTCTCTTATATACCTTTCTTCTTCTTTCTTAGGGACACTTTGATGGCAAAGATGGTGGCTATAATGCTGATCAATATGATGGTGGTGACAATGAAGGTGCCGACAGAAGCACCAATAATGACTACCATGGGAACAGACCTTCCTAGAGACTCTGCAAGAAAAAAGTTAACAAGATGGTAACACTTGAATAAATCTGGAACAGGGTAGATAGGCCGAAAATCACATTCATGATTATGACAATAAACATCACCTATGGAGATTACACATGATTGTACAAATTCTAATGTATGTTTTGATACATTGAAATATACATACCCTATACAGAAGTACTGGGCACATGTATAAATAGTAGCGTTGCTGTTTTTGTAGTGATATCTATAGATATGTATTCAACAAACCAGTATTGTTTAAGTGTGCTTCAGAGCAGTCCATACTCTTGTTGTTGACTCTCAAGATACCAGGCAGTGCTAATGACCCAGTGCTGTTATCATCCTCAACGTCATAGCCAAATACAAGGTGATGACAGAACTCCATTTCACTCTCATTCACAACTCCTTGTAATACAAGCTCAGAGCCATTTCGATAGAATGTTCGACTAATGTTCTCCACTTGTTCCACACCACTCACGAGAACAACCAGACAACCGAGTGCGTGAGAACCTTGTACGAACTTACACTCTACAACAACAGTATCTTCGTCATCATCACCATCACTGGTGGCTTTAACAGACACTCGTTGAACATCAGTGGTATCTGTCGTAAAGAGAGAACATATCAAAGACTCTATTTGAGATCAAAAACCAACATTTTTGATGCTATTGTTACGATCAGATAGCATTTATTTTATCTATGGATTATGTTGTTTAAAATGAACTCACACAACTGTTTCTCTTCTGTAGTTTCATTCCCAACTGAATTGCTTACAACAACTTGATATGAATACAAAGCGTCTTCATCAATTCCATCAATCATTGAGTCAAAGACGATTTTTAGAGTTTTGTTTTCCATTTCATTTGGAGCTATTGTCCTCACAATGGGTGGCTGTATACCCTCTGCTCCACCATTGAGGACAACAGAGTAGCTGGTGATAGGGTAGTCCAGGCACGAGGAGGCTGACTGCACATGACGAGGAAGAGAGAGATATAAGGAAGACAAAATATTTGGATTATCACATTGTTATGGTCACACACCTGTCATACAATGTCATGTATTGCATGTTACTTACGCTACAAAACAAGAGTGTTAACACAGTAGTTCATGCATGCTTGATCATTGTATATTATGTGTTACAAATGGGAGTACTATTATGAGTACAAGTAGTAAAAATTTTCAAAAAAATAAGCAGTGTAGGAATGGGCAGTGCTGTAAAAAGTGTTGGAACAAGGAATGGTCTCAATTTCGGCACATGACTACTTCATTTTCATTTTTGATCCCTCATAGCTAATTGGTGTAAATGGTTCCAAGAATGATCTGTACTTGAATAGCTCACATTTAAATGGTTCAAATTCCTGCTAATGCTATATCACTTGGCTAAAAAGTAGAATAAAGTATAGCAGGCAGGATTAGATTCCCGGCCAAGACTTGGGCACAAAAAATGAAGTAGTCATGTGCCGAAATTGAGACCATTCCTTGTTCCAACACTTTTTACAGCACTGCCCATTCCTACACTGCTTATTTTTTTGAAATTTTTACTACTTGTTCATTCACTTTTTTCAACACTACAGTGAAGAGACTATCAGAGACTGGTTAGTCCCTACAAAAAGCTTGAGTTATCAGAGTAGAAGCTACATTGTCTGCTAAAGCAGCTAATGCGCATGCGCATTAAAATGCCACGTGGATAATTAATGACCTTTGAACTCTACAAGAAAATGGCTACATTGAAGTACATGAATTTATACTCTCAGTTTCAAAGCTTTCTAGTTTTTTTTAGGCTAATTTGTGATTAAAATGAGTATCAAGGAATGTAGTACCTATGAAAAGGAGTTACTTTGTGCTGTCAAAATTGGCTCAACACATTCTGGTTCTCTGGAAATGCTTTTCAAGTAAGTCAGTTAGGAAGTACGTACGTACGTACGTACGTACGTAAGTTAGATGAACAAAAATGGCACTATGGTGGCTTCCCACTAGCTCTCTCTACGAGTGCTGAGGAAAGCTTCTGTGAGTGTTAGGCCTTGCATACAATCGGTAATCTGTCAGTGAGAGACTGTGAGCAAGTTTGATGACTTAATTTGTTTTGCTAGATTTTTATGATCATAAACATTTTGTATTGTGTCTATGGGACATTCGGCCCATTCCTACTATACGTACTACCGTACGTATGATAAACAATGTAAGAATACATACATACAAAGTCATACCAAGAAGGATATTATGACTGAGACATTTTCCAAGCTCTTTGAAACAGAGTGAGACAGGGAATCAGTGACTGTCGACACGTGTTGAGGTAGTGATGGCAGCATCCTTTCAACCTTGTCACTCGGTTCACTATCACCCACATCATTGGATGCCATCACTCTAAAAGTGTACACATCGCAAGGTGAAACGTTGTCGCTCGCACTGAACAAAAAGTGGGTTTCTTTAAGATGTTCTTCGGTGATTGTTGTCTGGGTTAGACTGCTAGTGATGGTGAGTGTGTACTCCTGTTCCACCACGCCTGTCCACTGTTCAGCTACCACCACCCATGACACATTGACAGTTCCAATACCAACATCTGCTACAAGTAGATCCCTGGGAGCGAGTGGTCTATCTGTTGTGTAGTAACAGGGATACAAGATCAAACTAGCATACTTTGTTGTCTGAGAACCATGAGAGTCTATTAACTACACAGCTTGTTACAAAAACAAATTGGCCAATGACTAAGCTAGGTACACAAAAACATTCTTGTTGCCGAGGCATGTCGCAAACATGGATATATAAGGTTACGATTGCCAGCTGCTTGAAGTGGTCTTAAGAGTTTAAGAAATCAAAAGAATCTCTTAACCTAATTTTCAGTATAACACTTAAATACAAATGCACAAAGTCAAGTGTACATAATGGGCCACTGTAATGCAGCATCAAGCCACAAAGCATACTTCAAGAGTCATTAAAGTATACTTGATATGTTTGAATGTTATTGGAGTACTTTATCGTAGTACATGCTGCACATTATGCTCACAATTAATCAATACGGTGATTAGTTGTGAGCTCCATGCACACTACATCTCCATACCATAGACAAAGAGCTCCACCTTCTCAGTGATGCATGGCATGGCTCCCACAGTGACAGTACACCGAGCTGTGCTGCCATTGTTGGGCCTGCTTGCGTTCACAGTCAAAATTGAGCTATTTGGCATCGCTAGTGAGTTGGCATCAAATGCTTCGAAAATTCCTCTGTTGTTAAGTATTGAGTTATGTTGGGCAAAATTGAGGGACAAATCTTCAAAGTCTTGAACATGGATGCTCCAGTGGATTTGTGTGTGAGGTACGTTTGCCTTGCAGTTGTAAGTTACATTGGTGTTGATGGGGACATACTGTAGAAGAGGACTTGGTTGCATTACATACACAGACTCACATAGTTCTACAGTGGGAAATGATACACATAGTTGCTCAAATAGAGAAACACCCATCATAAGAATGCAGGCCAAGTTTAGTCATGCTTGAGATTTTTGGCTTACCAGTGCTCTTGGTGATTTCAATCACAGCACACAGACACACAGCTAGTGAAATAACCACTAGATTACTTATTGAAAACTTGAAGTAATTTTCAGTGCTCATCTTTCATTGCAGTTTATTGACAAACAACTGTTGAGCTCCAAAGATCCTGCTTTTGACACACAATATCGCGATCCGTACCCAGTAAATAAGAGTGGGCGTGGCCTCTAGGACACGGTTACGCATGCGCAATGCTTCGCGAGCGCTGGATTCATGCTCACACAATTAACGACTAATACCAAAATAATATGAAAGGATTGAAGTAACAAAACTCAAAAGTGAAAAAAAAAAAGTTAGCATCTACAATATATCAGTACCAGCTGTAGGAATATCATTGTTCAGAGCATCAGTGTATCCATATGCATCAGTAGTGGGGGGTGGAGACGTGGGGAGTCCATTGATTTCACAATATAGAGGAGGGGGATCATGTTCTGGTGTGGTGAGGGGGGTGATAAGTGATGTGGTGAGGGGTGGAGGGAGAGGGGGTGGCTCGGGGGAACTTGAGTTCNGTGTGTGTGTGTGTGTGTGAGTGTGTGTGTGTGTGTGTGTGTGTGTGTGTGTGTGTGTGTGTGTGTGTGTGAGTGTGTGTGTGTGTGTGAACATTGTGCTAATAGGCCGGCCTAAGTGTGTCTGCATATGTCAAATGTGTGCACACATTCACACACAGAGACAGTACAAGCAAATCTCTCAATAAAGTTACATCCACTCCATATTCAAGTAACAACAAATTAAACTGTCCAAAAACACATCATTCCTCTACAAAGGCTAGTCACTGCTAATCACATTAACTCCACACACACAACACACAGGTACACACCAACACAGAGAGACCATCACACACCCACATAAAGGTGTACCACCATATGTGTTCAAGTGCAAACTACATGTGTGTCAACACACCTAACCAACTTCCATATGTTTGGGTTCAGGAGCATTGTATGTGGAGGTTTGTGGTATGGAATTGATCCAATAATGAGCCAAGCCTTGTGTTGGTGAGTTTATATTTAGCAACAAGTCCACAAACTAACCCAATACAGCTACAGCCCATGAGACAACATGTATTCATCTAGGTACTACGTTCTCACGATCCATCATCCATCGATTTTTATCGATCCATCTATCTATCAATGGTAGGAAGTAACTTGGAGGAGTTTGCGTGTGAATGGGTCAGAGATTTGAGGACTAGCCTAAGGGCTGACTGGAATTTGCAGGGACCTACCATTATTATTGACCTAGCCATATATCATTTCTAAGAACTTTCTGACAATGGAAAGTGGAAGTCAGTTGGAAACCACAGTCTAATAATTATTGGGTCAGCTATAGCAACAGTTCCAATGGTATTGACAATTAGTGCTAATTTCTGTCTGGAGGAGAGAAAGGGAGTGAGTCTGGGCTGCAGAATGTGGTTTATTTGATTTTCAATCCAAAAAAAAATGAATTTTAATACCATCCAATTCAATACATTTTAGAAAGCTCCAATGAAAAAGTTTTTTTTGTACATCTCTCCTCCAAAATAGTTTAAAAACAAGTAAACAGCAACTATCACACAATAATAATTATTCATACCCTGACTGCATTCATGAAACTGTCAGATCCGTCCTATCAGAAAAGGGGGTAAAAACTATGGGACAATGATTCTGTTATCTCACACACTGTCAGTGCATACTCAATCTAATCAGGAGCCCATTTGTTTCACATAACTCCCCTCCTTATTTGCAAACAATGCCTCATTCACAGCCCCAAAACCACCCTCTCTATCTCCTCCACTGCCCAGTAACCCACACTTACAACCCAGCACAATGTCCTCCCATCATATATAGCCAGCTACAAACTGATAATAGCTCCCAGTTGCCATGGAAACCCAACCATCATTGTTGTTACTTACTGATGATTATCCACAACCACATGTTCTGGAACAGTGTTGGTAAACAGGCTAAATAATGGAATAAAAACGCAATGAAATGGTTTTGGGCCCAAATGAGGTACACCTTCACACCTATGCTAGACAATCAGAGAGTGATTACAAACCAAGAAGAGGCATTCTTGGAATACTTGTATGGAAGATGTTTCACAAGTTGAGATTAGTACACTTCTCTGTTGTAGTTCTCATGGAGTAAAAGCACACATGGATGGAAAGAATAACAGCTAAGCAAATGTTGTTGCACTTTCAAATGTGGACATTATAATTCATTTTTTAAGCATCACACACACACACACACACACACGCACACACACACACACACACACACACACACACACACACACACACACACACACACGTTACATGTCTGGGGTGTGCACATGCAATATTAACCCACCCAAACACAGCACAGCATCTCAGAGTAACCAGCACACACACTAGTATCAGTGGATCAAGTTACAAGTTAGCCAGCAGACAATTAAGTAGGTTATCCTTTGTAGCACTGAATTCATAATGAAAGCGCAGAGTAGGTGGCTAGTGAGTTAACCTTCCACCCATGGAGTGCAATGAACCTAGCTGGTAGCAGCTGCTTCAATCATATAAGTGCTATAGAACGATTCCAACCACAGTCTACCGATCACAACTCATTGGCGGTAGGTTGTGTTGTGTAAACAAAGAGAAAGAGATGGAAAAAAAGTAGAAAACATGTTCAACTTCAAGGGATATCTAAACCACTGTAAACAAGACGTTGATAATAAAGTGCATGTGACAAAGCTGGTGATGTGCTTAGGAAGTACATGACATTGTAGCTAGGTCTGTTGTGAGAACTGCCAGCTGTGGTGATCACAATCAATCCAATTTTAGCGAGAAGCGAGATTTCAAAAATCAAGAGCACCTCAGAACAACAAAAACAGGACATTTAACATAAATCGAATGAGTCATACATGCAGGGAAAGTTCAAAGATCAGTATTCTGCACATGCACACACACACATCTCGAAAGAAAAACATGCAATGTTCAATGCAAAAGTACCTTGTACTTGTAACCATCGAATTGTAATGCAAGCAAGGAACAAACACAAGTAAACAAGCGTCACATGTAAACAAAAGTAGGTGGTGTCTGCATGCCATATAGAGTGGCTCTATCAACGGCACTTTGAGATCATTCCTAGCCACAAGTATGAGAGGATTATCAGTGCAACAACATCTCCATCTGGTGGGTCACACAGCATGGGAAAGAATCACCATGAGCATGTGTTTGTGTATATTGATGGGGTACCTATGATAAGGCTTCCAGGGCAGTTAGGGCAGTGAAGGCACAGATTCCTGTTACCCATATACACTCACAGACTGTGAGAACTGATGCAACATCCTGTGGTTTATCATAACACTGAAACTAGGATGTTGTGGTCTCACTGTTTATAGGAGTGAGGAGAAAAAAAAATAGTATTTATTAGCACCCATTACATAAACTTTAGAATTATTCCTCTATTGATAATACTTGTGCAAGAAACAGCTTCAAGTGAAGGCATTGTTATTGGGAATAAACGCTAGATGTTAGTTCATTTTCAACAAAAAGTTTTTGTCTTCAAATTCCCCCATTAGCTCATTGCATGAATAAGGGTGGTCTGTGTGCAAACACACCATGTGTGACTCTATTGCATACAAATAACAGCCCCAGTGGTGCCATTGGCAGCTGGGTCGTTTACACTTGGATTTAGATGGCTCTGTACTTCAAACAAAACCTTCAGAGCCAATTTTGATGTTTGAGAACACCAATGGTGTGTCAAACAACAGTACAGCATGCCTCCAGCAAAGGCAACAAGCAAACTGGTATTGTGTGAGGTCACTTTTGACTTAATGCTGGAGGCACACGTTTCAAAGAAATCTAATTTTTTGATCGGCAAAGCATGATGTATCCATAGCTACTCCAACTGCAGCGTGTTGGTGTGTGACAACTGTGTAGGTGGGGTTCCATTTGGTTGTACTCTGATCAAAACACTACCTAAGGGGAACACCACTCACAATGGTTTTTCAGAGGGGGTTGAAAAGACAATACAAGTTATTTACACGTACTCAGTGGGAGATATCACTAGTTTGTAGACAGTTTATTATATCCCATCACAAAATATCTCAAATCAAATGTTCGCACACATCAAAACAACTGTGTGCGTGTGCGTATCTAGACAAAAGACAAACAGTGCATGTGTGTGTGTTTGCATACCTGGTTGAGTTGGGAGTACATTTCATTCGGATAGCCTGAAAGTGTCGAGTGTCTAACCAGTTCACTGTTACGACGAGCAGTGGATGGACTAGGACCTCTAGAGTCTCCACTGTCAGACACCTGCAGGGATAAATCCACACTCACACTTGCACTCACTCACTCACTCACTCACTCACTCACTCACTCACTCACACTAACACATTGTGCGCAATCTATTACATTTCATGTTCTTGTTAGAAACATGCTATTACAACAAATTTTCTGGGAGTAAAATTACTTCATTTTCAGTGACTAATTACAGAGTTATAGTGGTTGTACGATTCAATATAGCAACTAATTGCTTACAAATAAGTTCAATACAACAAGTATTCAAGGTATGAGCAATCAGCCCTTTTTTTCAGCGTGTGCCAACGAAGCCAATCTAACAACCCACTTACATCAGTAAGCTCAGAGTAAACTGCTTCTGGTTTTTCTGCAGCAGGTTCTGTGGTCCATGCTTGAACAGTCTTGTGATCCAACAGACTGTAGGTCGTATCACGCTGTGGAGAGAAACAAAAGGTTAAGATTATTAATAATTATGTAACAAATTACGATATTGTTACATAACAATAGACAAAACTCTTAATTATGTGTATTAATCGAACGAGTACTAAAGAAAAGTATTAGGCAAACAATTTTGAGTGTCTCGCTGCCTGGGAAGATCACTCAAGAAGAATCAATTTTGATATGGCAACAAGATAACAGTGCCTAGAGATGCTTAGCAACAGGCACAGACAATAAAGGATCTAACTACATTGAAAAGACAGGGCATGGTACGCCCCCATCTTATCATCAATCACAACAAGAGTGGTTTGAACTTTAAACAATGTCTATTAAGTGCAGTATATTGGGAGGAAATCTCTTCATGGGTCAATTCAAGGAAGCAGCAAAAATTATAAAATTTGCAAGACTCAAATTTCTGTGGCTACAGTTCTTTCCTTCCCTCCACACACACACACACACACACACACACAGCGAGGTGCTCACTTTTGCTATGACTTTCTCCGGCATGTCGTACACATTAATGGCTTCAAGAGAAGCATCACCACAGTTCTCACCCTCACTGTTGGAAGGGGAGCTGCCATCTTGACGCTGGAGCTGGTGAAATGGAGATTGAACTGATTCTCTTACGCTAACACTTCTTCTAATAGGCGGAGGGGTCTGACTGTGTAACCTGTGGCTTCTACTACCTGTGAACTGAAAGTGCATGCGTATACATATCAATAACACAATGATATGCACTCAAAATTTATTATTAAGTTACCCTCTCAACGACCACCAGCATTGAGTGATGGACATGAATTCCATGCATGCATTTCAAGCACACATACATACACTACAATAGCTGCTATGGACCTTAACCATGGGAAAGTATGCAATAAGGCATTAGGCCTAACTCGTTCCATTTAGCAGAAAGCTGCATGTCTCTTGCCATACATGCAACCTATAAAAAACTGTCACATTAATAGTATTTCCCAACACAAAGAAAAAGCAAACACACACAAGTACATCATATGCTTACTTCAGTGAGCTCAGCATAGACTGGAGCTGGTGCCTCAGTGTCTGCAGGCTCCATTGTTGATCCAATGCCATTGGAATGCTGGTGACTGGTGCTCTCTGAAGTTGAGCTCTGAAGAGATGAGAACCAGACACAGTGCATGACATGTTGACAAAATAACAGATATGCAAAACAACTATTTTAGAAGGATAGTTCTATATCTGTCTCAATAGCTAGTCCCTACAATTCCAAGTATTGAAATGGAATGCATTGTAATAATGAAAGGTATTTGGACTGCATGTAATTATGGCTGGGTGACTTAATGCATAAGGACCCATCTCGAAATGATTAAATGTACATAATTAGTGATATGAAGAGTTGCATGACTACATGTTATTGTACGTGCATGATGTAACTAGGCATTTACCTGCTGTGAATGGCATGAAGATGTGGCATGACACTCTGGCACTTGGCTTGATAAGGAGCCATCCTTGCTGTGTCCATTGCTGTCTGGTGAATCAGAACCCTGGAGAGAAAATCTTAACTTAATATGGGGACTCATCTCCAAATGATTATTATAGTGATATGATGAGTTGCATGACTACAAGTTATTGAATGTGATGTAACTAGGTACCTGCTGTGAATGGTGTGAAGATGTGGCATTGCATTTTGGCACCTGGCTGGATAAGGAGCCATCCTTGCTGTGTCCATTGCTGTCTGGTGAATCTGAACCCTGGAGACAAAATCACAACAACAAAATTTAATGGGCTCTTGATTAGAACTACCACAGACCACAGACACTAGCTTACATCATGCTATGCACTGCACACCCTAACTGCACCAGATAAAGTTCAAGTACCCCCAGTGCACTGATAACAAAAGCTAGACAGGATCATAACAACATGCCTTTGGTTTCAATATCACAGCTCTTACAAAGCTTCTATTGTCATTAACCTCTCTGCTATAGCAACATGGATATGGATGCTCAGCACATGTCCTTTGCTTATCATGTGGTTTAGGAGTGTTTTACAGACACACAGCTATGGCTGTACATGTATGTACCTGTGGTTCGCTCGAAGAAGACGAACTGTCTATACATGTCTCTTGGGTGTGCTGGCGATGGAAGTCAGGCAAGGTGGACGAGGAAGGAGACTCAAGGTAAGGAGGAGAGGAGTTGGAGGATGGGGAAGAGGTTGGAATGGGCCTGACATAGACATTGCTGTGGAGGGGGACAAAAGTGGATGAATTAATTTTGGTTTGGTGGTGAGTACAGTAGTAAGGGGGATTTTTAGCGGTTTATAGCTGTGAGAGTACCTTTTAATTTGTCCACTGCTTTTCTCTGTATCTCTATGAATATTGAAGCTTCCTACATATGCCACACAAATGCTAATGCTATAAGACTACAAAATTTACTAGTCAATAGTTACCTTTTCTTTTGTGCTTTCTACAGTAGATGAGGATAACCAACAAACTCAAAAGAATTAGAAGCACAAGAACACCTGTTGCTACTCCAACAATAATAATCCAAGTAGTAGTCCTAGGGAGTGGCTCATCATCTGTGAGGAAAGGAGAGACAGATAACACACATGCATGCACATTCAGCATGTACTACACACAGTGACACTTATAAAACTAAGAGACAAGTAATCTAATTTGAGGCTGAGAGCAAACTCCAGTGGTTCATCAAAGATGACTATCTGTTTGTACAAGCACTAATCAACACCACAACTGCACTCACTCTCTCACACAGTTACTCACTTGGAGAAGAAGGTTGAACTGGGCCTTGAGTAGGAGGCTTAGGAGGAGGAGGACAGTTCATGGAGAAGTTGAGCTCTCCTGGTACTGGCAACTTGCTAGTGGTGTTGTCAAATTCAATATCAAATCCATACACTTTATGATAACAAGCATCGACTCCTTCCATATTCAAAGCCATAGAGGCTACTGTGCTGTTTGTACTGTTTCTATAAATCATCTCAGTCCTGTTCTTGGAGTCACTCACAAACACTACTTTACAGCCTCGAGCATCTGATCCACTTATAAAGACACACTCAACAACAGTATCGTTCTGTTCTTCCGTAGCATTGACTGCTTGAATGTCACTAGTATCTGCAGTTCAAAGAGAAACAGCAGTATATGCTTATCAACCTCAACAAGCATTGAAGACATACAGTGTACACATAATCAATAGCAAAATTAAGTTCCATGTTCAAAATGACAATAACTTACAGCAATCTTGAGAGAGGGAAGACACATTTCCCACTTTATTTTTAACTAAGATACGATATGTATAGTGAATATTCTCTTGGACAGTGTCTGAAAGTTTGAATTCTATCCTATTGCTAGGGAAATCTGCAGCGTTGCCAGTTGTGGGTGGCAATACATTTGGACTTGAAGTTACAAGCACCTCGTATTGAGTGACTGGATACTGCTCACATGCATTGGCAGCCTGTGTGAGAATAAACAGTATCCATGTAAGCATTAGAAAACTAAAAGTAGATGTACCGTATATTGCAGGAAATTTTCGTATGGTGGAAATTTTCGTATATTTCGTATGCTGTTTGGATATACAAAAATTAAAACTGTGAAAATTAACTTCCGCATTTACTTTATACGAGCGCGCGTCGCGTATACGAAATTTAGAACTACGAAAAATTTTTCTGGCACGTTTTTAACGATTTATACGAAATTTTGAACCAATGAAAATTTCCCGCTGTAGGGTAATTGACTGTGATTGTTTTTACAGTAGCTATAAATTTATATTATATACTCACATCAAAAGCGATGTTCACTGAAATCGCTTTTCCAATCTTAATGATTTCATGCATGAGTGTGTAATTCACTGGCATGATGTCTGGCAAAGATGGCATCATCATTACAACCTCCTCACTTGGCTCACTGGTGCCAGCATCGTTGCTTGCAGTTACAAAGAACATAAATTGGTCACAAGCACTAGCATCATTTGGAGCATTGTACAGAAAATAGCTGTCTTTAACGACAATTGTTTGCTTGTTTGAAGCTGTCGAGTTTAAATTTTCCACCGTTAGCGTAAAATTCACACCAACTTGAGGATATTCTTGTAACTCAATCCATGAGACATTAACTGACTTTTCACCAACAGTAGATATAGTCACATTCACTGGAGGCATAGGGGGACCTGAAAAGAAAACAAAATTAATGTCCAACTTTGAGAGACTATTATAATTATATGCAGCACATTGACATGCAAGGATATTTCAATTGCAATCTGGGAATCAACATCAAATTTAACATACCATACACAAACAGGGTTGCAGTGTAGGCCACTGTCATATTGTTAATATCTGTTTGGCATTTTACAGTTATTCCATTGTTTTCCATTGAAGCTCTTGCAGTTAGCACAGAAGGTGCATCGTTTCCAGAGTGCCTTATCCTGGAGATACCTCTTAATTGAAGGTCAGACATATATAATGGAAAAAATAACGTAAGCTTAGGCGTATCAGTTGTCTCAATAATCCAATAGGAATTGAGTCCTGTACAATGGAACCTCCACTCTGAGTTGAGAGGAGCATAGACATCCTCGTGATCTGGTCCCATTACGGTGATTGCCTCTCCAGCTGTAATGCTGAGAAGAAGAGTAGTATGTAGAATTAGTAGAAGAAAGGCGGCTTGACTCTTAATGCTTGGTTGTTCATCCATTTTTACAGAGACAAACGATCACTTGTGACTCTTGCACCGTGATCAAAGAAATCACAGGAATAAAAAGCCACAAAAGCGTTTAACTGATCTAGCTAGCTGCTGCGCATGCTCAAGTTTATAATAATTATTATTAGCGTTTAATTTGCAACAAGGGTCAGTGCGCCTGACCTTTGATGATAATAAGTTAGTAACAGTTATTATTAGTACTTCATGTTAGCACCCCTTCTTAATCATCATCATCATCACCATTGATTGCATCATCATCATCCATTTTGAAGACATGTATGACATGATTAAAGGGACGGTGTAGGAATCCCCATGGTCTCTTTATTGGTACAGATTTTCTCATCACTGGCCAGGTTTGACTCTTCAATTATAATTTTCAAGTGCGAATTTGGGTCTGGTGCATGCAATATTTATAACATGGAGTCCACGGATAGGATCCAGGTTCTCATATCCTGGGGATTGGGATCTACTTGGCTGACTTGAAGGAATCATGTCCTCATATATAATATTATGTTGATCGTCATGGCAATCTCTTTCCCACCACTATTGTTTCGTCTCTTCCTGGAAATAGTTGTGATGTAGCATACGTTTTTGTCTAGCTCGATACCATCATCATCACTTAATGGAATATTAGTATCTTCAACGATAGACCCTCTGCCAAATGCTGGTGGAGTTGAACATTCATAATCATTTCTCCCTAGGCTTTCTCTGTGTCTTTTGAGGTACTTTAGGAAACATGCCAGCAGGATGACAGCACCTATGACGATTGCTATGGCAACACCTACTGGAATAACAGTGGTGAGTACGAGTGTTACTGCTTGATTTTCTTGATCTGAACAAAGTGAGTGTATGAGAAAGCAAGTGCACAGCCTCAAATAGCCTCTAGTGTGACAACTCATATACTCTTGTGTATACTACTCAATATTATAATTATTATAATAATTATTATTATGAGGCTTTCAGTGAACTGAACGATTTGGGAAACAATTCAGATATGTTTATATGACTGTAATAAATATTAATTTTATGTAACACACAGTTAAATACAAGCTAGCATCATGACAGTAAATAGCACACACACACACACACACACACACACACACACACACACATGTGCACTCACTCACTTGGAGAAGGTTGGAGTGGGTCTTCAGGAGGAGGGTTAGAAGAAGAAGGACAGTTCATGGAGAAGATAAATTCTCCTGGTACTGCCAAACTGCTGATGGTGTTGTCAAATTCAATATCAAATCCATACACTGCATAATAATAAGCATTGTCTCCTTCCATATCCAAGGTCATTGCAGCTACAGTACTGTTTGTACTGTTCCTGTAGATCATCTCAGTCCTGTTCTTGGAGTCACTAACAAACACTACTTTTCAGCCTCGAGCATCCGACCCACTTATGAAGACACACTCAACAACAGTATCATCCTCTTCTTCGGTAGCATTAACTGCTTCAATGTCAGTAGTATCTGTAATTCAGAGAGATACAGTGTGTTTATCATTATCAACCTCAACAACCATTTAAGATGTACAGTGCATGTACATATTATGAATAGCAAAATAATCAATGTTGCAAGATTTATGTTCCAAAAGAAATATATCTTAACTTACAGCAATCTTGGGAGAGTGAAGACACATTCCCCACTTCATTTTCAACTAAGATTATGATACGTATAGTGAGTATTCTCTTGGACAGTGTCTGAAAGTATGAATTCTATCCTATTGTCAGGGAAATTTGTAGCATTGCTAATTGCTATCAATGTGGGTGGAGAATCATTTGGACTTGCAAGCACCTCATATTGAGTGACTGGATACTGCTCGCATGTACTTGGAGCCTGTGTGAGAAGAAACAATACCCATGTAAGCATAAGAAAATTAAAAGTAAATGTATATGTAATTTTTTTACGACTTCTAAACTCACATCGAAAGCAATTGTCACTGATTGCTTGTTATCAGTCTTACTGATCTCATGCATGAGTGTGTCATCAACTGGCTTGATGTTTGGCAAAGATGGTATCATCCTTAGGACCTCCTCACTTGGCTCACTGGTGCCAGCATTGTTGCTTGCAGTTAGAAAGAACTTGAATAGGTCACAAACACCAGCATCATTTGGAGCATTGTACACAACAGAATAGCTGTCGTCAATGTTCATTGTTTGCTTATTTAAAATTGTTAAGTTCAAATTTTCCACTGTTAGCGTAAAATTCACACCAACTTGAGGATACTCTTGTACTCCAATCCATGAGACATTAACAGACTTTTCACCAACAATAGATATACTCACATTCTCTGGAGGCATACTAGGGGGACCTGCAAAGAAAACAAAATTAATATGTCCATTTTTGAGAGACTATAAATTATGCAGGACACTGACTTAAGCTTAACCACCATCACACATACCATACACAAACAGGGTTGCAGTGTAGACAATTGTCGTGCTGTTAGTTTTTCTTTGGCATGTTACAGTTATTCCATTGTTTTCCATTGAAGCTCTTGCTGTTAGTACAGAAAGTTCATCATGCCTTGTCTTGGAGATACCTCTTGATTGAAGGCGAGGCTCATGAAACAGAGTAACTATAGGCGTATCAGCAGTCTCAATAATCCAAACGGTATTGAATCCTGTACAATGGAACCTCCAATCTGAGTTGAGAGGAGCATACACATCCTGATGGTCTGGTCTCACTACGGTGATTGCCTCTCCAGCTGCAATACTGAGGAGAAGGGTAGCTTGTAGAAATAGTACAAGAAAGGTGGCTTGACTTTTTCTTCCAGTTCACCCATGTTCAAAACTCTTGATTCTTCGCAAAACGACAATGTGCACAGTCAACAAAACTAAAAGCCCAATACTCTACTGCGCATGCTCAAGTCACGTCCGACACCAAATCACGTGACTACAAAAGGGTGGGGCTAGTTCACGCCTACACGACTTGAAGAGCCAGAGACCAGAGCTAGAGACGGTCTCTGATACCACGATACATAATGATTTGGCTGACATCACTGTACTTGTTCTCACTTTGCTTGTGTACTTCTACTGGAAGACTTAGAGAACTTGAAGAATCTCTCAGATTAAATATATTGGTACTTGGCCGACCTGGGAGTGGTAAATCTACCTTGATAAACAACATACTTGGACGTGAAGTAGCTAAAGTGGGACATGGAATCGACCCCCAAACTTTAGTAGCTTCAGTGTACCAAGAGACGATCAATGGTGTTGATGTAACAGTATGTGACACACCTGGACTGAGAGATGCAACAGACAAAGATGAGGAACACATCAAGAAAATCAAAGCATCATGTGCAGATCCTGATCTGGTCATATTCTGTCACAGTATGGAAAATAGACGTTGGCATAGTGATGATGATGAGATTATTAAATTATTGACTAAACACTTCGGCACAAGCATTTGGAGACATTTCTTGCTGGTACTTACATTTGCTGATGTATATAGTACTGGACGAACTGGAGATGAATTTATTGAAAGGAGAAAAGATTTAGCAAATCGCTTCAAAAAGTCTTTGTCTAAAAATGGCGTATTAAGGTACAAAATTTCAATTGCTGTATGTGCAAATGGTACAAGAAATTTACCGGGTGTACCTGACTGGAAGACAGATTTGTTCATTGCCTGCTTAGATCCTATTAGTAATGATGGAGCAAAAGCTTTAATGAAGATTATTTTTCATCGATTGAAACACCCTGATGATGCTACTGAAGAGGATTTTAAAAAACCAGAGTATGAACAACCGATTTTTATGACACCGAAGTTGTGTGAACTGCTCAAAATGTAGGTTGACGAATAAAGTGTCATGCATGCATTGTATCATTAATTTAATGTCTTGATTTCAATGTCTGTGTGTGCGTATGTGTGTGTGTGTGTGTGTGTGTGTGTGTGTGTGTGTATGTAACTCATACAGGAATCCAGGAAGATGGACTGGAATATTCATTGGAGCTAAAATTGGAGGAAAACTTATTGGTGGAATGCTTGGAGGCCCTATTGGATGGGTCGTTGGTTCACTGTTAGGATTTGGCCTGGGATATTCATTAGAATATATCATATCCCAAATGACTTGCCCCAAAGATAGCGAAGGGCCATCCAAAGCAAGTAAAACAGACTTGTAGCAAACCAAACTTTAAATGGTTTCACACACATGTAGATCACTTAGGTATGAAAGAAACACTTTGTTTCAACAACATTCATGTGCTGACTATGCTAAACCTAATTAACACACATGTATATATACCTGCATTTTACAACAGTGGTTGGTATATATATAATTAAGTTATAACGTCATAGTAACCGTTACAACTTAGGTTAATTTCTTTGATCTTGTTATGTATAGTATACCTTAATTGATTTATTGATGTAACATGATACATTCATGCAAAATTAACTCTAAAATGCAACGGATTATACTATGGAAATTACAGTGAAACCTCCGAACAGAGGACACTTTGGAGACAGTATAAATTCAGCTTGTTTGTCCTTTGTAGAGAGGTTGTCCTCTTCTCGGAGGTTCTGTTTGTATATTGCTACAGTAAGGAATTGAAATTTTTGGGAACTAAGAATTGTCCTTTGTTGAGAGGTTTAAAATACAGTGTCTTTATCTCAGACGTCCTGTGACTATTGGAGGTTCTACTGTATAACAATAAAGGGGAAAAAAAAGAGAAAATTTACTTACATGTGATTGGTCGTGTAAAAAAAACACAAACCCTGCCAGAGTCAACGACAGTGTTAAGCATGAGTGATGATGGTGGTGGTCAAGTGTCATACAAACCAGCAATTAATGTATGTAAATACACAGCACGTGACTCGTACATTTGCAGTCTAGTGCTAAAAGCCAGGACCAGCATCAAGCTCGAAATTGAAGTTTGGTAACTAAGGATCATCACATATAACACGATAACTCATTTTTTTTAATGACTTACAACTTTATATTAAATAGAGCTGTGAATACAAATGAACTGGAAGCCATTTTATTGCAATGAATCCTTTCCAGTGGTCTCAATATCTTCAGGTTCCTTCTTCATAACTTCAGGCTCTTCATATATGGCCCCACCTGATGGTTGGGGAGGGTCTTGTAACTCAATGTCACTCTTGGGAGGTTGGACTCTTCTCAACTTGATACAGAGGAGGACAGAGATGACCCCAATGATGACCCCCAGAGCCAGAGAGAAGAGGAACGTCAAGATAAAGGTGATACCAACAGCAGTATCTGTACGAACTGAAGGGAAGGGGATGAGAAAAGGATAGCAATGACTCGATCACATATAGAAAAAAACCCTAACAAATTCAAAGGAGCATGCAATGATAAGCAAAAAGGCAGCCCCACCCTCAGTAGTGTAGTGTAGTCTGGAAAAAAAAAATAATAGCCCACGTTTGAATTAATACCTCTACAAACTGGTGTCTCTCCACTCCAGAGCCCATTGGTCTGACATAAACGAGTGTTGTCACCCGATAACTCATACCCTGAATCACAGCTGTAAGTGGCAATAGTCCCAGGAGAAAGAGAACTATCAGTGAATGTAACTCTCCCACTGCTTGGACCACTGACTCTTGGACAAGCTACACGAAACAATTAAGGTGCTGAGATCAATTACAGAATTCTTGCCAGTGGCCGGTGCTTCACCTGATCTAAATTCATCTTGGAGTTCTACTGTCTGTCCTCCATTGCTGGCAGTGACAGTGTAGCAGTAGAGACCACCATCTTTGTGTTGCCAATATTTTCTTTTTAATTTCAGCTCCAGATGTTTCTAATATTACTTCTGACACTATTACAGCACAAGTAGATGTAACAGACCCTATCTCAATTAACATCACATTTCCTGTAAGTGACCATGACTGTTACCAATGATTTGATAAGATTTTTTGCTTGAATCTGCACACAGCAAGCTACAGCCTGTAGTGAAGATAACTATCCTATTCAAAACTACATTTTGTCATTGGAGAATGGCACCGAAATAACACTATTTCCTACAGTTGATGCTTGTGCCAATGATGATGATGACTCCATTTGTGCTACCATCAATGAAAGAGACATCCCAGGACTGTCAGTGGATCAAGTCATCAACTACAACATGTCTGCTTGTAGTAATGTCACGTGTCGATCTACTGGAACATTCACAGCATGTAAGTATCACTATAATTTTATGGTTTGGAACATAATGTATTGTACATGAATACAGATACAACAGCCATCCAGCAACCATCTGTATACTTCGTGCAAGAAGGTACAAATTTTTTGTTGAGTTGCGGCTTTGCCAATGGGTCTAAAATGGGCATCAGGTGCTTGTTCAGCTTTGAATTCAATACTACAACCAATGATGGTCAAGTAAACACTAAAAAGTTACAGTTCAACTTTACCAAAGACTCAAGGGAGAATTCAATGCTGTGTGATGATGGCCCTCAAGCTTGCATGTGTATCACTACTCACCTCCCTGTGGATAACTATTTCTCCATTGAAGCCTACACCTTGGAGGAGGATGGAATGACTAGGAGTAGCATCTCTGTTCCAGTTGTGAGAAGAAATGTGACCGAGGCTCCTGAGATGATAGTAGCTTGTAACCCACCAACATCTGGGCTTGATACAGAAGAAGCGGTTGGAATTGCAATTGCAGTTATTTTTGTGATCATCATCATTACTGCAATAGTTATTATTGGTGTTTTTGTTGGAGGAAAAAAGGTAATAATAAATAATAATTAATCATGAATAAAACTTATGTGAGCTCATTCTGCAATGATAATTATGATTCCTAGGCTCCTCATACGAATACAGCAGTACTAGAAAAAGAAAGTAAAAAGGTTGAGAGTGATTGTGAAACACGTGTGCCTCAAGGGGATGGTGATTCTGAGGAAGAAAATGTATGCAAGTTAAAATTATGATAATATAAATGGAGTACTACTATAGGCTATGCAGACACTGTCACATACTACGTTGAGTTAGTAAATGTGTATATAGCTATAAATTTGATTGGTATACAATTTTATTTATTATATTGCAGAAGCAACAAACAACCAAACAAACAACCAGAGCTGAGGTAATTATAAAGCAGATCTGTGAAAATGGTGATGTAGTGCTGATTGTCAAGTTGTATTGTGGTGATACTCGGGATCCATTCAAAGAGGGAGAATATACAATAAAAGCAAAATTAATACCTAATAGTAAACTATAATGAAGACTCTGACAATATCTGTACTGATTATATAATAATAATAATAATAATTATTGTCAGTATAGTTAGTACAGTGTTGGTATGATTGATATGGAAACATAGATCTTCTCTATTATTCATTTGACACTAAAATTTAAAAATACAAAGGTGTTATTTAAGCATAATCTGTAAAATGTGTTTCGTTGATCTACAGTTAATGCTCTTTTTGTATAATAAAGTACATAATAAGTATGGCCACACAATTAATTTAATTGACAATTGAAAAATGGAAAATAATTAACTCTCTAGATCTGCTGTGCACAATGACTAGCCTCGTTCCCAGGCTCCTCCTTCATGAATATTTTCTTCGAAATGAAGGAATGAGGCTACACACTTGAACCATAAATCATTGATAATGACTTGGCTGACATTATACTTATTCTCTCTTTGCTTGTGTATTTCTACTGGAGCAGAAGAATCTCTCAGGTTAAATATATTGGTAGTTGGCCGAACTGGGAGCGGTAAATCTACTTTGATAAACAACATACTTGGACGTGAAGTAGCTAAAGTGGGACATGGAATCAATCCCCAAACTTCTACAACTTCAGTGTATCAGGAGACGATTAATGGTGTTGATGTAACTGTATGTGATACACCTGGGCTAAAAGATTCGACAGGACAAGATGATAAATACATCCAGAATATCAAAGCATTATGTGGTGATCCTGATCTGGTCATTTTCTGTCATAGTATGACCAATACACGCTGGCATGATGATGATGATGAGGCTATCAAACTTGTGACTGAACATTTTGGCAAAACTATTTGGACACATTCCTTGGTGGTACTTACATTTGCTGACATATATTCTAGTCTGACTGGAGAAACTGAGGATGAATTTATTAAAAGGAGAAAAGATATAGAAAAATACTTCAAAAAGTCTTTGTCTAAAAATGGCATATTAAACTACAAAATTTCAATTGCTGTAAGTGCAAATGGCACAAGAAATTTACCAGGTGTACCTGAATGGAAGACAGATTTGTTCATTGCCTGCTTAGATCCTATTAGTAATGATGGAGCAAAAGCTTTAATGAAGATTACTTTACATCGATTGAAACACCCTGATGATGCTACTGAAGAGGATTTTAAAAAACCAGAGTATGAACAACCTATTTTTATGACACCGAAGTTGTGTGAACTGCTCAAAATGTAGGTTGAAACATTTTGAATAAAGTGTCATGCATGCAATGTATCATTTAAAGTCTTGATTTCAATGTCTGTGTGTGCGTGTGTGTGTGTGTGTGTGTGTGTGTGTGTGTGTGTGTGACTCATATAGGAATCCAGGAAGATGGACAGGAATAATCATTGGAGCTAAAATTGGAGGAAAACTTATAGGTGGAATGTTTGGAGGCCCTATTGGATGGGTCGTTGGTTCACTGTTAGGATTTGGCCTAGGATATTCATTAGAATACATCATATCCCAAATGACTTGCCCCAAAGATAGCGAAGGGCCATCCAAAGCAAGTAAAACAGACTTGTAGCAAACCGAACTTTACATGGTTTCAAACACATGTAGATCACTTAGGTATGAAAGAAACACTTTGTTCCAAGAACATTCATGTGCTGACTATGCTAAACCTAATTAACACACATGTATATATGCCTGCATTTTACAACAGTAGTTGATATAATTATAACTTATAACGTCATAGTAACCATTACAACTTAGGTTAATTTCTTTGATCTTGTTATGTATCGTATACCTTCATTGATTTATTGATGTAACATGATACATTCATGCAAAATTAACTCTAAAATGCAATGGAAATTATACAGTGAATCCTCCGAACAGAGGACACTTTGGGGAGAGTATACATAAGTTTAGCTTGTTTGTTCTTTGTAGAAAGGTTGTCCTCTTCTCGGAAGTTCTGTTTGTATTGCTACTACTAGTAGGGAATTGAAATTTTTGGGAACTAAGAATAGTCCTTGTTGAGAGGTTTATAATACAGTGTCCTTATCTCAGAGGGTCAACTATCGGAGGTTCTACTGTAACAATAAATGAAAAAAAAGAAGAAAATTTACTTACATGTGATTGGTTGTCAAAAAACAAACCTGACAGAGTCAACGACAGTGTTAAGTATGAGTGATGATGATGGTGGTGGTCAAGTGTCATAATATTATACAAACCAGCAATTAATGTATGTAAACACACAGCACGTGACTCGTGTATTTGCAGTCTAGTGCTAAAGGCCAGGACCAGCATCGTGCTCAAAATTGAAGTTTGGTAACTAAGGATCATCACATAGTATAATAACACAATAACTCATTTTTTTAAATGACTTACAACTTATATTAAGTAGAGCTGTGAATACAAATGAACTGGAAGCCATTTTATTGCAATGAATCCTTTCCAGTGGTCTGAATATCTTCAGGTTCCTTCTTCATAACTTCAGGCTCTTCATCTATGCCCCCACCTGATGGTTGGGGAGGGTCTTGTAACTCAATGTCACTCTTAGGAGGTTGGACTCTTCTCAACTTGATACAGAGAAGGACAGAGATGACCCCAATGATGACCCCCAGAGCCAGAGAGAAGAGGAACGTCAAGATAAAGGTGATACCAACAACAGTGTCTGTACGAACTGCATGGAAGGGGATGAGAAAAGGATAGCAATGACTTGATCACATATAGAAAAAAACAATTTCTTTAAAACTAAAGGAGCATGCAATGATAAGCAAAAAGCCCCTGTAGTCTAGTGTAGTCTGGAAATAATAGCCCACGTTTGAATTAATACCTCTACAAACTGGTGTCTCTCCACTCCAGAGTCCATTGGTCTGACATAAACGAGTGTTGTCACCTGATAACTCATACCCTGAGTCACAGCTGTAAGTGGCAACTGTCCCAGGTGAAAGAGAACTATCAGTGAATGTAACTCTCCCACTGCTTGGACCACTGACTCTTGGACAAGCTACATGAAACAATAAAGGTGCTGAGATCAATTATAGAATTCTTGAAAGTGGTGCTTAATTTGTGTACCTGATCTAAACTCATCATTGAGCTGTACTGTCTGTCCTCCAATGCTGGCAGTGACAGTGTAGCAGTAAAGACCATTATCTACCAGGTCTGTTGGAAGAGGTAGAAATAGAACAGATCCACTTGACGTAGAGTTCATATCAGTGAGACTTTCCTGGACACAGCCTGGGTCACTGCGATATCGAATGGAGCAACTAATGCTCCCAACTTCAGCAAACTGGCACACCAAGACTCTCCTGCTTACATCAACAATCACAGTCAGCAAACGAGTACTAAAAGCTATTAATAAATGAGAGCATCAAAAATTTACTACAGCTTGAAAAATATTAAATTCGCTATTTATAAAGTCCATCTGGTTTGAGAATGCGGCCGGAAGTGAAATAGTGAGATTCATGCAATACTTTTCTTATGGGACAAAATAGCTAATTCTTGACTGGTAAGGCATAGGAAGCTGGAAAAGCAATCAAACGAATGGGAAAATGAGCACTTTCCAATTGCCAATATGGTGCTTGAAATTTTGAAATCTGTTGGATTATAAGAAAGTTATTCGATTTTTTTTCTACCGGGGTCTTCAAACCAGATGGACTTTAGTAAATTTATAAGGACGTACCAACTTCTCTCTGTACTGCTTGTCCTTGTCCTACAACATTAACTGCAACAACACTGACCGTGTAAGAGTCTCCAGGACAACCAGAGGTGACATTGAAGACATCAACACACACTCCATCCTCACAGTCAGCTACTGGGAGTTGTCTTGAAGAACAGACAGTCCCTGAACTAGAGGTGTACTCCAATAGGAAATGGGTCACTGAATTGGAGATACCTGCACATACTTCAACTGGATCCTGTAAACACAGTTATGCAGGAGTATAAAATTATTACCATATAGCGGGAAATTTTCGTTGGTGCAAAATTTCGTATAAATGTGCCAGAAGAAATTTTCATAGTTTTAAATTTCGTATATTCGAACGGCATACTACAAAATCTATACGAAAATTTCCACCATACGAAAATTTCCCACTATACAGTATTATAGTAGTGAGAGATAGCTATATAGTGACGGACATAAGGATCCAAATTACTTACAGTAAATAGAGATTCTCTTATTTCAGTTCTTATAGCCAGGATGGTTTCTGTCGATGAGTTATAGGCAGGCACCACGGTGACTTCAGGTGGAAGAGGTACTGCCATGCATAAAATTACAATTATTGAAATGTAACTTATGCGGTTATATACTATAGTAGATCACTGGTGTACATACCTCTTAGCTCAACTGTCTCTGTCTCACTCATCTCACTAGTGAAGCCACAGTCAGTGGTGGTAGTCTGAGATGTGAAGGTGCAGGTTTGCCCTGAGGCCATCCAATTTGAACATGATATATCTAGTCCACTACTGCCCATGGTACAGCTGCCACAGTCTCCAGTGGAGGTCACACTGTACTCAGCCCCTCCCACCACTCCACCAGGGGGTGGACTCCAAGAGACAGAGAAGGTCTCTCCTGGTGTCGTGAAATTACACATTGGATCGACTGGGGCAGCTGGGATGACTGCATGAATATTAATTTTAACATACACAAGATTAAGCATGCAATCAATATGCGAACAATATTATGTTTGATGATTTAACATGGATGAAAATTCAAACTGTCAAATCTTTACAAACAACCGCAAACCTAAAGCAACCCTCCCAACGCCTGCTCAGGCAAGTATCTAGTAAATTCGCAAAGGTCGATCAAGCCACTTAGGTGACTAGCCTTGAGAAAATAGGACATAAATATACCTCCAACTTGCACTCTGTCAATTCCTATTATATCTTGATGTTGAGATTGACACACGATCACTCGTTGACCATCATCAATAGTTATGTTAATGGTAAGCATCGACGTGAAGTCACTTCCAGACACCCCAACACTGCGAGCAGTAATTCTCCCACCATCACAGCTGCCTGAATCCCCTGAGGGCGACTCGTAATCAGAGTGTCGTAACACAATAGAACACCTAAGCTCCTGGATCAGCTCCTCATCTACAACCCATCTTGTAAAATCAGCCGTACTGGAATCTGATATTGTACAGGTGTAGTTGACCACTTCTCCCACAGTGATACATTGTCCTCCAGTAGTACGTTGAGGAGGAAGAATGAGCTGTCCAGCAACTACAATACCTATAGCAGAGAATAAACACAACATACACTTAATTTATCAAACAACTTCATGCATATGTACAATTAATAAATATATGTAGAGTAATAATAACATTATCTTCGGTACAAGTATTGTTCCTATCTGACTCTTATCGCAACTTCCATATTTTTGTCTGGGCCTGTTGTCTCTATGTACCCAAGATGGAAGCAGCTTAGCTGAAGGCCTGGTTCGAGTCATCATGTACAGAACCAAATGTGGGCAGGTAAACTGATATATCTGGCTTGCCTAAGTGGAGTCCCTTTTCATTTTTTAAACTACAAATCTGAGGTATACTTACTTGTTAACAACAGAGAAATCGACTGTAGGCTCAAAATGTCCATGAGAATAATATATTTGGAGCAGCAGTTCTCTCCCTGCACGTACTCTATGTATTGAGAGTGGTTTGTTGCTGGCCATGGGTAAGCTCTTTGTTTATTAGAGCTTGATTAGACTTTATTTCCTGTTAGGTAAGTGGTCGCTCTAGTTACATGTCAAGTTATCCCATATATAGGAGTATAGCTGTTACTGCAATGCATATGCATGGATCTAAAAGTTACAATTGTGTTGAACACTGGCTGCAATGTTATAATTATTCCTTAAATTTCTCCTTATGTTTGTGTACTTTATTGCTATAGCTGTTATATTTACTTTATAGCTGCGCAGACATTCATGCATGCTCTCACAGTAATGGGGAACTACTTCTTGTCTTATACTCTAACTGACTTGTCACAGGTTTTATACATGCATGAGCCATGCATGATATGTTGCAATCCTTATGGAATAATAATAATATTGTTTAATAATTAATAATAATTATAATAATTATTATAAAGTTTGACATAAAGATAATAATACTAATAATGATAATATTCGTCATGTGAGTAAAAAAAAAAGTTTACGTGTGAATTGTGAATACATTGGTTGTGTAAAAATAATCCTGACAAAGTCAACAACAGTGTACGTGTGTGTGATGATGATGATATTATTATGATGATCAAGTGTCGTACAAACCAGCAATACGTAAACACATAGTCACTCACTCTCACTCAGTGAGAGCAGAAATAGTCTGACAAACATACAAAAGAAAGTGATACTAGCACTAGTGTCAACAACACACTATAGTCCTGCTGGTTCCTGGCAGCTGCATTCGTGGCTCTGATCTTTGAAGTGACAGAAATATTATTATTATCGTCAACTGCTGCAGAGAGAGAGAGAGAGAGAGAGAGAGAGACAGAGAGAGAGAAAAGATGTAAAACTTAATACAAGGAGGCTCTATAGACAGTCCACAGTGATTCTATACACCTGGCTGCACATTATAGGATCAGGTATGACCATATCTAGTACAACATGCTAGTATTGTTCTATAGGTTCCCTCCCTTCCCCAAAAATTGAACATCCAAACTTTACTTTCCTGTTAGGATCGAAGCTAAGACCAAGGCTAACTATTTTTGTCAAATCCTAATTTTTTATGACTTTCATTTCATAAAAATTAATCTTACGTGGTATTTGATCAGGAACAAGACTCCTCATTCCTCCGAAGGTGTTAGCCACGATACAAGTGAACTCTATCCTCGTCTTCTCCCTCAGCTCCTGCCGGGTCACGGTGAGCACGGACTCATAGCGATAGGTCTCCCCCGATGTGTCCCCCGTCCTCCTGATGGGGGACTCCCTCGACACCTGCTCCCCATTGAAGAGCCAAGAGACGGAGGGTTGAGGGGACCCACTGAAGAGACACTTGACAAGGAGTTGGTCAGGGTTTTGGTTGCTGTATTGCATGGAGACATCGAGGATGACCGGGGCAACTGGAGAAACACAAGAAGAAGAAGATAATAATATCACTTAAACAAGTAAACAAGAAAACAAATAACAAAACAACATAATAAATATAATAACTAGAAAAAACTAGAAAAAACAAGAATAAAGATAATCTATTTCTCATTCAAGACAGCAATCAACAAGAGTATATTATATATTAAGCTGGCAGACAGCATTCTATCTTTGCATACCTCCCAGAAGCACTTTGAATGGATATAAGATCTCAAGCTGGGTAGGATCGCTGCCGTTCATGTGAGGTTTACCACAAGAGAGAGAAGTGGCTTCCTTAGCATTGAACACCAGACTGGAATTAGTGATCATCAGAGTGCCGTTAGGAAATGCCTTCCCCTCAGGGAAGGGATCACGAGAGGAGATCTTCCGATCTCCGATGTACCAGAAGATGTCGAGAGTGGAGGTGACGTTGCTCTGACAGGCCGTGCACGTGAAACAGATGGAGCTTCTCTGCTCCACATGGATGATGGCATTGTTGGCATCCATGTCAATGTTGGTGCACTGACCTGAGAGAATTAGAACACTCTATAATATTATGGTGAAAGTGGATAGGGAACAAGTGAATGATAGAATTAGCTTGTAAATAAGGATGGGTATACTCCCTTTCCAGTTTGTGATAATAGTAGCTGAACTGACCTATAATAATTATTATAGCAGCACTATAGGTTTGCACACACACACACACACACACACACACACACATTCCAAGTCGATTGAAGAGAACATCAACAAAGCTCGCCGGGCATTCTTTCACTTTGGTAGTATAGGAGTGTTCTGTGGTGATATCAGCCCCCTGTCCTCAAAGTCTGTACTCGATACCTGTGTCATGCCATCTTTGCTCTTTGGCGCTGAAAACTGGATCCTTACAGAGAGCCTTCTAAGGAAGCTGGATTCTTTCCAGGGAGAGCTGGCTAAAAGGATTCTGAAATGGCCAAAGCATATGTCCAATACTGCAGCTATGGTTTGCCTTGATTTACCATCTATGAGGTTCAGGGTTCTTACTTCCAAGCTAGCATTCCTGGTGAGACTGTTGAAGAAAGATGGCGTGGACTTGGGAAGCTCCGTGGTTCTTTCCCTGAGTGATCAGTTTGAAGAGTCATGCCTGGTTAGAGAGTGTAGGGAGTTGGAAGATGCTTTTGGGTCCAACTACACTAGTCAGATCCTAAATGAGTGCGGCGGAGACCTGAGGCTGATTAAGTCTACTCTACTCAAGATAGACAGGGAGCAATGCCTCTCTCGCTGTTTGGAGAAGTCATCTTTGATTGTGGAGGTAGCGAAAGCAATTGGTTGGCCCAAGCTGTGGGACAGAATATCTGAGTTGGGTTCGAGAGCTGTATGTGGTTTACAGATGCTTAGTAGGGCTTTGGGGCACCATGGTAGAGGTCAGAACCCTTGTCACTTGTGCGAAGCAGGACCCCTACAAGAAACTCGTCTCATAGATCACATCCTGGAAGTGCATGGGAAGGATTTGCACCTACCTGCAGAGTTGGATGTCGAGGAACTTCTCAACATGCTGAGTAACTCACAAATTGACATTCTACCTAAATTCAGCAGAATTTTTATCTAGGATCTTATGTATTTTGGTACATTCAAGACTTCTGTGCAGTATGAGTTTTTTTTTTTTTCAGCTGTTACTGAGTTAGATTTTACAGTCAAGTTCTGTTTTACTTTCAAGTCTTTTTATCTCACCCAGCAGTGAGGTTGTCCTCTCAGTTGTTGTAATGTACATGTATGTCTTTGAGTACTCGGTGCCTATGTCCTTTTTATTTTTTATTTGTATATTCCTTTGTGTACACGTGTCCACTTGGGCTTTACGATGAATATTGATTGATTGTCACGTGGATAAATGACCTTTGGACTCTACCTAAAAGATGGCTACATTGAAGTACATGAATTTATACTCTAAGTTTCAAAGCTCTCTAGTTTTTGTTTAGGCTTATTTGTGTTGAAAACGGGTATAAAGGAATGTAGTACCTATGAAAAGAACTTACTTTGTGCTGTCAAAGTTGGCTCAACACATCAGTTCTGGTTCTCTGGAAATGCTTTTCAAGTAAGTCAGTTAGGAAGTAAGTACGTAAGTTAGATGAACAAAAATGGCACTCTTGTGGCTTCCCACTAGCGCTCTCTACGAGCGCTGAGGAAAGTTTCTGTGAGTTTTAGACCGTGCATGCAATTAGTAATCTGTCACTGAGAGCCTCTGAGCAAGTTTGAAGACTTAATTTTGTTTTGCTAGATTTTTATAGTGACCCGCAACATTTTGTATTGTGTCTATGGGACAGTCGGCCCATCCTACTATACGTACTATCGTACGTATGATATAGGCTTTGCAAATGGCAACTTTATTCATAATTATGCAAGCTGTCATTAAGCCTCGGCGCGTGCGTAGCACGTGCAGAGGGTTACGGTAGTCGTTTTGTCTGTCTGTCCCATCGAAATCTCAAGAAAGACAGCTCTAGCGACAAAATTGATGGTACTTACGTTCATAACTCTAAATGATCTTGTAAAAATATACTTTTTGCTGTCCAAAACACTGTAGTTCAGCTTCTTGAGTTTTGAGGCTTTTGTGCTTCTTTGAGCGCTTAGCTTCGAGGCCACGCCTACTAATTTGGTGTGCGTTATCTAGAATTTGGTTGCTGAGCCCGGTGCAATGCTGCATGGCTCTTTGCATGCATGGCTATCTGCTTTCTATGTAAGCATATAGGGCATGCAAAGACTTTACACAAGCTAGATCATTATAGCTAATGCATCAGTGGTCACAGTACTAGGCTCTTACTCAGTGAGGCCCAGCTCATCAGGCCATGCAGTGCTAGACTTTGCAGCAGCTGAGTATTCCAATGCATGTACATAACTGTAGCAGAGCTCATCTGGTTTATAGTCTGTGACATATGCTGCTTCACCACAGTCGTGTTAGTTATGCCGGCCACTAGATGCATCATAGCCTATAGTTTTTTTACACTGTGTATGCATGTAAGTGTGCTAGCTAGTTGAGTGCGCCGAGGCTTATGCACCATCGGTGCCTTCATTATTAGTTTGTGACCATGCATGCATAAACAAGCCATGGCCATGCAACAGTTAATTGTCTCAAATTTTAACACAATAGTCACGTAGGTTATTAAAAGTTTACAATGACAACAAGTATGATTTATCCATTATTATCATAAAGTAAAAATGTGTTGTACCACAGGTCAAATTATTTTTGATAACATTATATATCATTGCCTTTTGTTATAATTTGTCCTTCAATACGTGCACAGACACATGCACGCATGCACACACACACACACACACACACACACACACACACACACACACAACCTACTAGTATCAATGATAACCACAGTGGCTGTTGTATTCCTCAGCTTCAAACGACTCCTCACATCATTAGGGAACGTCGGCTGTACATGAAGATTCACCTGGAAACTCTCGTTCGGCTCAATAACCTGATCATTGATGATGGGAACTTGCACACACATCGTAAGGTCATTGGACAGAGGTTCAAACTGTCTCTCAATGGTACTGCCACGGAAGTCCTGCTCATCTGGATAGAGTTGGTAAAGGAGGATTAGAAATAGACATGAATTATAGTGGATGTCAGTACCACACTAGAGATGGAAAATAGTATTGTAAATGGATGAATTTTGGTGGTTATTCATTCTACCGTAGACTTGGAAAAGGAGGAATATATGAGTTGTAGAGCATAAATTCAACTTGGAGAGGTTAGTAGCTAATAGCACTAAACCAAATACTTTATCAATACCACTTCTCTACTGTTAGCAAAGACATTTGAAGCAAATGGCGTCTTGAACCTAATGCTGATACTCGTAAAGGAAAATCTAGTGGAATTTGTACTACAATAGGGTTAGGAAAATATGATAGCAAATGGCCACAAAGTTTAGTGGATGTTTGTACTACAGTGTCATTATTTGCTCAAAGGAGGTAAAAAAGAAAAAAAATGAAACATTGTGTCTCTCTTTACCTGTAGCAGTGACTGTGTTCACTTGGAGCTGGAAGGGTAGAACCCTGGCAATCATGTTTGACAGACCAACACACACCTGCACATAATCTTCATTCTCAGTCACGTAGTGTAGCATCTCCGTGAAACCAATGGTAACATCTGCACGACAAGAAAAACAACCTCACAACGATTGATACCATACATGATACGTACTGCCCATGTTCGACACCCAAACCCAAAGCAGCAGCAAGCAACCCCCCACACACATGGTTTTGACTGAAAGGGCTATACACACACAATAAACTAAATGTTGTCGCACTTGCGCTCAACCTTGGCACTTAACTTGGGTGGTGACCATGGTAGATACAGTCGCTAGAACAGAATGACTGGAGAAGTCTGTCTCTGAGGCATACCACGGTTCTCATGCATGGAGACAAAGCCTTGTTTAGTATTCTGTAAGCACGGTTATAGGCTTGGTTCTGACCACTAATGGAGTTAACACTAGTGAGCTACATACAAACCGTTGTAGCTAATGTGCTTTTGAGTTTATGAGAAGTATACTACTGCTAACATGTTGGTCATTTTTTTTCCTTTTCCTGTTACATTTCTTTTTGGAGCCACCGAGCTCCATGACCTTACATGTACAGCTAACGTTCTTGTGTCCGAGTTGAATAGGATATGGTTATATATGTGCAGCTGTCGAGAGACTGGGTAACTTGTAGTCTGAAATGCTTTGAAACTCTTGCAACTCAAACAGAAAATAGAATTTCAAGAAGGTGTCAAGTGTTCTTGGTTAAGTGCATTCCACAGTGGCTCTAGATTGGCTGCAGAAGCATATCCACCTGTGTGTGGAGAATGTCCATACCTGTCTGTATGTAGCAATCAGAGGCTATTGTGTTTCTTGGATAACTTTGACTAAGGATGGATAAAAATGTACACTCTTCTATTATGTGCTGTTAATAGGCACAACTATTTCATTACAGTCTCTGTTGGTTGTTTACATCGCAGCTGGAGCTAGAGCTAGCCATGGTCGCATTCTTACTGTCGTTATCCTTGACGAGGATCTGGGTGATGTTCAGGGGGGAGAGGAACACCTCGCACACTGGGGTGCCAATTATCTCCATGACGAGAGGGACGACCTCGGGGTCCTCGAGGGCGATGTTGTCGTCTTGTATGGTGAGGGGGAAGCTCTGTAGTAGCTGGTCGACGGTGAACTCCTGGGTTGGTATGGTGAGGGAGCTGGAGACATTGGCCGACAGGGAGGAGTTTCTTGGACCTGGGTGTGTGAGTGGATGTGTTAAGAAGAACTTTGAAATGGTTTCTGTGGACACACGAGTTATACAAGCAATAGTAACTACTCTACTGCTAGTCTTGACGCAATTAGTGTGTGTGTGTGTGTGTGTGTGTGTGTGTGTGTGTGTGTGCATGTGTGCGTGCATATGTACCTTCTGATAGTCTTATTACGAAAGGAGTATCTCGGGCAATGGTGGAATTGATCTGAGGTAAGAGACCCTCTGTCAGCGGTCCGCCCTCCGATAAGATGTACACCTTCTCAACAAAGCTGATGTTGACAACTGGAACAACAAAAGAAAAGGCAACACATACAAACCAATAAACCATAATATAATAAAACAGTTCAAAGACATCAACCAGAATGGAAAAATCCACTCAATTGCTTTGAAGTGAAGCTAAACACATACCCCATGTAGTTTTTCAGTCCAATAATACAAAATAGAAAAGAGAAGTATGTAGAATTGCCAGTCTATGCACTAACTATCTAACATCGCAGACAATGATTCAACGGAAGTAGAAAGTCCTCTCGAATACTACATTACGGTCACACCTAACCAAATAAGGTGGGGTGGCTCCGAATGAACCTGTCTCCAGCACTAACATTCTTTTCTCATCCTGCTACACTGACCCTCCATAGCCACCACAGGCACCACCAATGGCCACTCATGTACTGACTAGTCCTGCCTCGAGCCGTTAATACAACTTGATCTAATTTCCCTTTACAATTTTCAGATCTAAATTGTGAAACTCGCCTATTGCGACAGGAAGAACTGAACGCTGGCAACATGGGTTTAAATTCCACACTATTATCCCAAAACGCCTTAATCTTGTAAAGAAATGATTCATAACTGTGGACGAGCATTTTTTTTATTGGCTACGCTATTCTACACCCAGCAACCAATAATCGTGTTTTAATGTGACAAACTTTTACTTGGCAGTCGGTACTAAAGCTGTATCTCAACAGCAAAAAGATATTGAATAATCTATTAAACACACGGCCACCCTCTCCAAACATGTTCCAGAAAGGTTAAACGGTATTTGAATTTGAATAAAGAAATAATGCAATCAAGAGTACACACATGCTTGGGGGCAAACATGCATGTGCCAAAGTTGTTTATTTTTTTAAAAAAACACAAAGTCAAAGGATGACATCAGCAATGTTTGCACAGCTCTCGGCCAAACCTAGTGCACCGAGAGTGACGGGAGGTCGGATCAAAGGAAGGGAACTGATTATCCTTTGGCACGCTTAAAAATTAGAAACATTACGAGCAAATTCATTCGAATCACCGACTCTGGAACTAAACTCCATCTGTAGGCTTTGTCCACTCAAGGTAAACTGGGTACGGATTACACAAATATAGCCAAAGACGAAAACAGTGTAACTTGTAGGCATGGAAAGAGAGAGACAATCAGTGTCTTCTGTCTGGCAGCAGCATTAGGGTGATTCTACGAGTCAGCCATCCAAGGGGTGTACGCAATTAGAGGTGATAGAGTTGAAAAAACGACGAAAGCATGGATAGCCTGTTTTACAAAGAAGCAGGCAATTACGTTATTACATAGCTTATCGGTCTATAGATCCTCCTTCTCTTTGTAGGCCAGTCTACTTGAACTAGACAGAATGCTCAGTTCTTTACCTAGATTATTCTCTGTGTCTACGATCTTGGTAATTTTTTTCCAATCATTAAGGTTACGGGGTACAAAGTATATTCTAGCATCTACCGTTTTATCTCAAATAAAAACTGTTGAATGAAAGTAGCAATCTCCCAAGTAGACTGTCAATGTTGAATCAGGAATTTGAAATTGAATGAATAAACTGTCAACCTCAACTGTCAATCTTGAATGAACACTCGTCAAACTTGAACATAAACTTGTTCATCTTGAATTAAAGTGGCAATCTCCCACAAAAAAGTGCAAATCACGAAAAAAATTGTAACAAACTTCCAGAGATAGGCAAATTTTAGATGAATTTAATGTCTTGAATTTTGAAACAAACGGTCCACCACAGGAGGGTGTATAGCACATATCAAGAAAGAGGATTAGACCTGATAGACTAGTGGCATGTGTGTGAGTGTAACATATTTGTCTTACGGTTGTTGTCCCTGATGGTGATCGTAGCTGAGGAAGGTTCTACGACTCTCACTGCTGAGTTGTTGAGGATCTTGATGCTGCCCACAATGTCAGGCTCACAGGCGATGGAGTCCACTGTGTGAGGGAAACAGAGGTCCTTGGTGAGTTCGTCAGAATTGAGGAATACTGTTCCATCGAGTTTTTGAATATTAACAATATTGCGTCCCGTTAGTTTTGAATCTAAAGTGAGAAAATTGGATTCACATTGAATTATACTGAATTAATACGTGTTTTGACCTTCATATTAGTAGGCATCTGGTTCACCCGAATCATGCACCCATATGTGTCTTTCACAAGAACTTAAATGTATAAAAAAAACGTCATTCTTAAAAAAGCATTACCAACTTAAACTATAATTTGTTATTCGTCATAACAACCAAGCCATCCCTTATAGGGGCACAACTCCAATGGACTCATTGAACCCTCCAGTGTGAATGTGACTACAGCATCGACTACACAATGGTCTCAAATCTTAACAATAACAATACACCCCATATAGGAGGGAAGCTCCTTGAAAGCACACACACCATATTTTCAGAGCCTTGGTTACAGTTAGTTATGAGACAATGGGAGGACAATGGCAGCTATAGTTACAGAGGGCCATTAGACTCAACAGTGAAGCTGCCAAATTGACACACGCACCAAGTACATCTGGAGACACTACACACACACACACACACACACACGCACACACACACACACACACA
>CAXIPT010000005.1:107909-270527 GCA_964030475.1 Tethya wilhelma | reverse complement strand
ACACACACACACACACACACACACACACACACACACACACACACACACACACACACACACACACACACACACACACACACTCATAGCTGCTCTAAATGCAGGAACCGGGCCAGCCATCCAGCTATAGTATATCCCTGGCCACCAAATTCCACAAATAGACACCACTAATTCTGTTTCATTAGGAGCACAATGCTTGAATGTATTGTTACGAGAACCACTGAACACCTGTGTACCACCGTAAAGAGTCTGCATGGCACAGCTGGAGCTAAGAGCTAAGAGAGAGAGAGAGGGAGAGAGGGAGAGAGAGAGAGGGAGAGGGAAAAAAAAAGAAAAACTTACCAAAGCTGTAGCTTATTCTTAGTTGTTCGCCGCTAGCGATCGGTTCTGGGTCGTTGAGTAGTTGAACACATATCTGGTTCTGCTCATATACAATGTAGCTGTTTTGACTGAACCTTATGTTTGCCACTGCACATAATGAAACAGAAAGAGGCAAGATTAATAGTGCAATCGATGAAGCATCTCTCTTAGACAGGACCCAGAGTTTGACCCATTTAATTACGAGATGCACTTGAGAATGCAACTATCATTGCAAGTACAAACGAAGCAGCAATCCACTCACGACATGCACACATGCATAAATCCACCCTTCAGCTAAGTTTGGGAAACTTTAAAATGGTCTTAGCATGCTAGCTTGCTTATGATGTGCAGCTAACAAAATGAAACCTAAATGCACAAATGCAAGCTAGATGCAACTTGCTTTGCTCACAAAAGCAAGCTTGCAACCATCCCAGCCTTCACACACACTGCTAACAACCTCCCCTCGAACTTCAAAGAGACTGACCTTGTAATCCAGTATACATACATAAGTACATACATATACAGAGATAGGCTTATGCACTAACCAACTGCAAATCCTTGCACAGAGAGCAGGAACAAGAAGGCAACGACAAACACAACAGGTCTGAACATCTTTCTCGTGAGGAACCAAACAGAGAGAGACAAAGATTCACAACAAACTCTAACAACTGCATCCAAACTGCAGATAAGCCAACAAATAACTAAGGCAAGCATTCTCATGGACTAATTCTGGCATTACTACCTACCATTTGCCAGACCTAGAGGCTCTTATATTTACCATTGAATGGCTGCCCAAAGTACACCTCAGTACAGTCTCCAAGAGCTACAGTACGGTGCTAGTAGACAGTGGCGTGGCCTCCACATCAAAGCACATTCAAGTGGACATATAATTGTGTTTGTAGAGATGAAGCATTCCATGAATACATTGCCAGTGTAGATCACGTTGATGTGTGTGTGGTGTATATAAATATACATACACATTTACATAGCGGGTAAATACAAACTGATATATGGGAGTTGGTATGCAAGGATGCAGACAGACTAAAGTGGATGCACAATAAGTGTCTCCTAAGAAACAAGCATCGGGTACGAGCGTACCACCTGTGTGGTATGCCGTAGCTAGACCAGCTGACTAGGCCTGTGTTGACGTTCGCTGATGACTCTATTCATTGGACCTCAAATACAACACTGGCCACACCTTGCGGTGAGCTAATAGGACGATTAATAAAGGACAAATAAAAACTTTTTAAGCAATATCTGCAAAGGATTACAAGAAGTGCTAATAAAAGCTACTTTTCAATAATCACTATTTGTGTCAAAAGAAATAATTAACTATAATTGACGATATACGTAATGGACTACGTATAAACATTTTTAATTGTTGATGCTTTTTTAAATTAATTGTTGGCTAGTTCCGAGCAACTCACACCCTAGGTGTTGTATAATGGAGATTTGATAAGCCCGACAAGTTATGATGTTCAAAGGCAGCAAGGGCGTGAACTGGTCATTGTGCCTATGTGTTTGATTGCGTGTGTGCGCACTTGTTTTTCTTGTCAGGACGCGTGGGTGTTGGGGCGTGCGTACACAGAGGGGGATTGATGTACGAGGGGTGTACTTCATGTTGCATACATGTTCTTGTATCCCATCTTCACGTCGAAGATGCATTGTTTCTCAGGCCAACAGAGCCAGGATGGCATGAAGAGGCCATTATGTGTGTTAGAATCCAGGGAGAGACATGAGAAAGATTCCAAGTGTGACAACTTGTAGCTTGGTTCGAGACAGCAATTATAATTTCAAACTTCAATCTTGATCGTGGATCTTGCAGGCCTTCACAGATATTGTGGCAGGCTTCCTACAATCATTAGTGCAATAATGTACTATGCTCGTGGGTTTGCTATTAGCATTAAATGATTAGGCATGAGAAACACATTACGAAGATAGCATTTATGTCTGCACGAACATAATTATATCACTATATATGTGTGCATGTAATTACGTGCACATGTAAATACTTGTCACGTAAGTGGGTGAGACTATATTACCCATTTGAACCCTTTGACCCCTGAAATTATAATTTTAACGAACAAGCCAGTTCCATATTACAGCTGGTTCCTGCAAGTCTGTCTCGAAAGTGGCCACTAATCAAAACACATTACCTCATTGGGCAGCGAACATACTATTACCATGGAAATACATAATCTTGACCAATAAGCCTTGTATTTCGTGTACGTGGAAAGGCAGTGCTTGGACACACTTGTTACAGTGGGAAGAAGAAAGGAAAGAAAAGGAAAGTTAAAGTAGGGAAAGAAAAATGATTTTTAAGAATGAAACTCGTTGGGGTGGGGTCTTGGTTGCTTAGGAACGGGTTCTGTGAAATGAAAGACCGAAAATTGGAGTAATTGGTACAACAGCAACTGCTCAATTGGAGCAATTACCCAATTTTGAACACGGGAGCAAATAAATATTTAACCCTCTCTCTCTCTCTCACGTAATATTCGAAAGTATGCAGCTAGACAGAGGGTGGACCTTAAGAACCCAAATGGAGAATAATTGTTTGTGAGCAACTGTACTTTCTCTTGAGATACATCATGAGGGGATTGAATTAGCCGCCTGCATGGATGCAATCACATGCCAGGCTTTGCTAGCTAGCCAAGACCAAAATCACTTCGCAGTTTTCAAATGCTTTAGCTTGTGCACATGTGTTTGGTGTGTGAAACACTTTATATTACCATATCTGAAACTAGCAACGCTTTCAAGATGTCAGACTAATTGTATTATCTACAAGTGCACACACACACACACACACACACACACACACACACACACACACACATCCCTAACAAACACACTACACATAACACATGCATACTGGCAGTGGCAGCCATAGAAACAATGCAAGCTATTCCAAACACTACCCAGCAATAATCACACAGTATGCCACAGCCTCCAACAAACCACCTCATTTACAAATCCTGCCAAATTGCCAGCCACCAACCGACTTTGTTTCGTACACCTCAATTTCCTCGCGGCACAACATGTTTGCCCAACCAAAGACATAACCCCTTTCAGCTCAAAATGGTTCCGTGTCAAAAATTTTTTCTCCAACGAGTAAGTGCTCCTTTCATGATTGATGTAGCTATCAGGATCTTGGAACATGGTCAAAGTGTTGGCATGGCCTAGCCCTTAGAACGCTGGCTACTGGCTGCTATGTACCAACTTATACGAGTGTGTGTACAGTAAGCTTGTAGCAAATGTGTACGTGACATGGTAGAAGATTATCATGTGTTACGGAGCGAGCTGGGCCTTATTGTATAAGAGTGTACCGTACTGTGTAATGGCTTGTTGACTTACAAGCTTGAATGGTATAGTGTTACAGTCCAGACCCTTAATACGGTTCTGCTTAGCTGCACAGCTGAGATATGCTTTCCATACACATACCAACATTAGACTGAGAAAAGTATGCACTTAGGTATGTGCTGCACGTAATATCAAAATATTGTGTGTGTGTATATGTATACCATAGCTCCTGAAACTATTTGAAAGCTAATGTACATTGCACACGTGTTACACTGTGTGTGTGTGTGTGTGTGTGTGTGTGTGTGGAAGGGCATATCACTCTCCTGCACAAACAATGTCAGTCTACAAACCAAATGGAGACTTGCTGAGGAGCGCAGTCTGGGGCTGATTACGTTACGGCTGTTTTTCCGTTGTTGGCTGTAATGTACACCAATGTTTGCTGCTCCCCTAATGTACATATTCATAGTCTGTCGGAAATGTATTATTAAGACGGTTGGATTGGTATAATGACAAGATTGCGAGCAAGATTAATGGCAAGACTCAGACGGGCTTTTACTCCCATTGATGATCACATCTGGCGGGGTTTAACTCCTGTATAAGAGCCACACCCATGCAAATAGAAGACTAGCCATAATATGAGCATGTCTAAGTCATGTACTGGGCAGAGAAAAAAAAACACAATTTCAAAATCAAATTAGCAAGCTTTGAACTGCTAAGAGTTCAAGCCAGGTCACACACACACATGTACAAACATACATACGCCCACTCACTCATATAAACAAGCCATTCGAGATTATTAATATTTACATTCCACTCGATCTTTTCGTGCTATTTGCAGTAAACACACTGCCATTATACAACTGCCCATTTGAAACAATTCACATCACAAAGCGACAGGTTTGGCAGTAAAAGAGAAGCTGACTAAAAGTTTGGAGAGTGCGAATGCATGAGAAAAAAAGCCGATCAATAGTTACTAGGTTGTTTTAGGGTGGTGCTGAGTTTTTGAAAAAATCTTCTCATGTTGCTTGTCATCAATTTGTGAGGTACACGTGTTAGACAGTGATTGCTACAAATTGGCCCTGGGAGGTATTAAAAACAATTAGAAACAATTGGAGTCAATTTTTCTCGGACAAATGGTTCTGTTAATCTGATAATTAGAACACTAATTTACTAATTTTTCTCTCTTTTGAGTTATCAACGAACACAAACATTTGATGTTGACACCTTGAAGACTAATGGAATGGCCTGGTTGTACCACATGTATTCAAAGTCAGTGATCTGATGACTAGTATTGCTTGAAAATTGGTGATTCTAAAGACCACTAGGAGGCTATGATGCAATGTCCTCAATGGAACAACATTTAGCACATAATATGGCTATGATAATGATCAGGTCGGAAATTTCACTGTGCACAAGTGCCAATAAAGCAGCTAGGATCATTACTAAAAGACCATGTTCACACGTATCATGTATACAATTTAACACAGTATAATCATATTCACCAAGGTTTAAGTATAGTAAGTTAGTACAAGTGCAATTCTATTTTAAAACAACACAGGGATATAGCATTCTCCAGGGAATAAGAATTGCACGCCTCCATAGCAACATGTTGTCACATGGCTAAGTGGCTTGTGTACGGAATGGGCAGTCAAAATATACACTGACAGTCTCTTGAAAGTCAAAACCTTTTGCTAGTTCACACCAAGGGTCCAAGTTTACCGAGAAAGCCAAAACTTTTCATGGAAATGTTTCTCAGTTTCTCAGCCAACAATTGTAGACAAAAAATATGTGTGCACCTCACAGACCATACTATACTAGCATAACTATTGCTGGTGCAGTACTGAGAGGAGAAAAAAAACAAAATTGTTGTAGTTTTTACAACCATTTACAGTCTAGTCGTCAATCAAAAGCGTAGGATTCATCCCCAAATCACTCAACTCAAATCGAATTATTGCTAACCTATAGTCGACATCAAACAATGCCACCCAGACCCATATACCAACATGGCGGAACACGTATCACGGACAGATAAGCCATTGTGTCAGCCTTGTTTTGTTGAGTCTGATCCAGGTCCATTAGCCCATTAGTAATAATCACATTAGTCAGGAATGCAGCATTGCCATGGTCCGTGGTGGTCAGTGCAACGAGGGCAAGACCTTACCCGTGGTCGGTAAGTTACGGGAAGTGGAAGGACGTGGTGTGAAAACAGATTACAACATTTCCGTTTTAGTTACAAGACCACATGAAAGTACAGGATTGGACAGGCACTTCCATTTGACACACAGAACACTTATTGAGCACACACACAATTAGAAATACAATGGTACACAAAGTTATCAAAGTTTATCATGTTTTCACTCCAAAAAGGAAGCCTGTAGTTCATAATCACTCTAACCAGCTAGAAGTCACAAGGCACTTTATACAAAATATCATAGACCAGCCATATTTCACTGACCAGAAGTGAAACAGGAAACGGCAAACTATAAACCAAAAGTCTAGGTGGAGTTACTACAGTCAACAGTGCATGTAATATATGACTATATATGTACAAATTAATGGAGCTTTGCAAAAATAATATTATAGTCAAATTCATATCTGCTGGGGATTTTTACTAGTCATAATGTTATCATAATTCACGTAGTAACAGTACAGTATAGACTGAGACACAGAGGAGTAGCCAAGTGAAGTTGGATCGGACACCATTTGCTGGTAATCGATGGCTAATTATGAAGGAAATCTAATAAGCAGCTGTTTACTGCTACTCTTCTTGAGTTTGAGGGAGGTCAAAGGACAGAATGGTACGTGATGGTAGAGTTAGGGGGAAGGTAAAACATGGAAGACAGATTAGTGGGATACTGTTCAATGATGGGTAGTATGGAGAATCGAGAATGAACCATTGTAGCACTGGATCAGAAAAGTGTATAAATTTAGGCTGCATTTAGAGGTAGCTGCAGTGCATCTATTTTGCTATGGATATTGGTATTGCTAATGGGTGTGTGACTTCAAACAAGGAATGGACTGAACAAAGAGCTTGACCAACATACAGCCAAAGCTAGCTGGGACAATTATTGTGCCTGACTGTCATTTCTCAGTTTGTATGTTTACTAGCGAATTGAATGATTTTGGGAACCATGATCTCTATCGTATGACGTTATTCCTCTAAATGTGACACATACACACAAACACAAGCAAAGTGAAACTATGAGTATCAAATCTAGAGCCTAAGCAGTACAGTAAACAATTATCACTAATCTTGGATCAATCACAACCACACACGATGTTGCTAATTCAACCTTGTAAACATACTCTCTTCTCTCTCTCTCTCTCTCTCTCTCTCTCTCTCTCTCTCTCTCTCTCTGTACAGATCAAGAAAATCAAATCAACATCTTAACAGTAGCACTCACCGCTGTCTTTTCAGTAGCCGTTGCCATAGCAATCATCGTAGGTGCTGTCATCCTGCTGACCTGTTTCCTAAAGTACCTCAAAAGACGCGGAGAGAGCATGGAGGAGAGAAACGAAACACCACAGAGTCACGATTATGAGTCTCCATTAGAACTTCAATGTCGCCCCACTACCATTGAGGATGGCATCCCTCTGAGTGGTGATGATGTTGACATCAAGCTAGACAAGAACGTCTGTTACGTCCCAACTCCCTCCAGGAAGAGACGGGCTTTGAACGAGAGTGGTGAGAGTAGGGGTTGTCATGGCGATCGATGTATATATGATGACATCATTCCATCGAGTGGACAGCAAAGTAGATCCCAATCGCCGGGATATGAGAATGTGGATCCCATTAGTGGACTCCCTGTTGCACCCGATCCAAATATACACTTGAGGAGTCCTACCAGTGATGAGAACTGTGCCAATGAAGAGACTGTGGGGAGATCAACAGTACCCCTTTCATTAGTGGATAATGCCAGTGGTGGTGGTGGTGGTGATAAGAGTCCAAAATCAACAAGCACTCTATAATAAAGATAGCTTAGATGATTTGTTTGTTCTGTTTGTTAAAAAAAGAGTCAAATAAATACAAAAAGTAGTCATAAAGAAGAAAATTCCTTACCTTATGGCTTATACCTCTGCTTCTGTCCACGTGCTCTCTGCAGATGCCACGGGCAATTCCTTACCCGTTGTTCCAACTGAGACGGGCTCACTTCGTGCAAGTGATTTTTAGTATCATTACCATTTTGAAAGTCCTTGCCCGTGGTGCTAGATACTGCGCGAGAAAATGCAGTTTATAATGTTGACGACCTGCACCTAATTTTTGGGCGGGAACACCTTTTATTGCTTGTTTTGGCTCTTACTTTCAGTTAGCAGATGCTGTTTACTTATTTTTGTGTCTTTGTGGTAGCAATCTTCTATTGACAGATGTTGATTTTTCAGATAACATTGGCATGTTTATGCTTATTCAAGAACTTATCATCACATCAATACATAAACATAAACACATTAGTCTTCAAAACTCCATCTGTACTCTTAAGCAAACAATTCAAAACACAATCACAATATATTATGCTATTGGGACTGCACTGCGGGAGATCGATTGCCTCCCGCGGCCATGCATGCAGGCACCAAAAGGTTAGCGCCGCGCGCATTACGAGGCTACATTTCGCGTGAGTAGAATATCTGCGCTATTAATAATAATATTCGCGGGGGGGGGGTTTCGCGTATATAGCACAACATTTACCACCATTACCTATCAACAAAAAGTTTATAAGCATACAAATATACAAGTGGTTCACACAGCTACAAGTAATTATCACTAAGTGATGTATAATACAATCAAAAAGAAAAAGGGCATATAAATCTTTAAAAATACAACAACACATCAGTAACATAATGTAAAGACTTAGCACAATAACCTAAATACACTCAGCTTTAATTTTTTTTTCAATACAGTTCAATTAACTTTAAGCACTACTAGAATATCTGTGCATATTATTATAACAGTCACTCATAAAGTAGTAGCAGCTCTCTCTCTCTCAGAGGTTAGCTGTGACGGTGGTGTAGGTGACCTCACCAGGGCGGTTGTCCTGGGCAGGAGGGTTCCGGTTCCCAGACACAACATCGATATCAGCATAGTTCAGCTGTGGAGAGTGTGTGGAGTGTGTGTGTGTGTGTGTGTGTGTGTGTGTGTGTGTGTGTGTGTGTGTGTGTATAAAAAACAATGAAAATCTCTTCAGTATACACTCATACCGAATCACACTTTAATATTTATAAGACAAATTCTCTAGCAATAGTCCTAACGCTCATAAAAAGGATCAGTATATTGTAAGGTGGCATTAATCAGAAAACATTTTTTTTCCTGACCTAACAAAATTTTTTAATAAAACGAAAGTGTTTCAAATTATTTATGTACCCGTGGGTAAAAGTATGCAAAATAACGCAATAAACACAGGGTGGCTAGGAAGGAATAATATAAGCCCACTGAAGGCAGCTGGTGACAGACATTGATTTTCCTAGTTCATAGCAGTAGAGAAAATGAAGTGTTTGATGTACTCTGTAAAGTAAGATAATATTCTAGGTCTAGTAACAATATAGGTCTAAGGATTAGTCATGAGAGTGATGAAGTTTCTATTACAGGGATCCGACAATTATCAAGAAATACTCCTCTATTTCTTTTGGACACTGACTGCAATGCAATCTCTCTGTAGAGGTAAGCCAATATTATTATTATCTTTCTTTCAAGTTTCTTTAGTTGGTAAAGCTGTACCAACAGCTTTACTCAGAGAATGATGCATGATATGGGCATGGTATGGAATGAGGTTTCTTTGTAATTAACAAAGATTTTTCATTCCGGAGTAATTGTCTACACATAATAATTAGGAACAAAATATCAGAGCAATTAAAAAATTAGCAGATCTTATATCATTTGGAGTCCATTGACTAATGAAGTATGGAACTGTTGATTATCTGAACCATGGAGAATGTTGGTACTTAGATTAGCAATGTGTGCTATCCTAGTTATGAGGCACATTGTCTAGTCTTTGCCAACACAGCAAATTTGGCACTACTATTAATAGCATCTCTATACAAGGACAAGGTCCATTAATCATTGGCAATCAATTTACTTAGAGTAGCTACACATCAACACATACCCCATAATGCAAACAACTATTGCAGTCTATAGCCTAAAAACAGCCATTATTATCAGCTTCTCATACACACATTGTGACAATGAGGTATAGCCACACACAAAGAACACATACAAACCCAAGTATGCACCACAAGGGACATACAAACATGGTCTGTACATGATGTGTTTGAATGGAGGTAACAAAAGGTGGCTATTGAATTGGCCATTAGCAAGGAACAGTCTCTATAATGAGGTAGCAAAGATGAGTGGAGAATAGAGAGTATCTACATAGCATCATGTACAACAACACTGTCAACACAGGTAGTGCATACTCTATAATTAGACTTACTAAAAATAGCAACAGCCTGAGCTGGCACTATTCATTGTGGTCAAAATACACTACACCTCTGACCAACACAAATAAGCTGGTTACACACTACACTCTCAAGCACATGTGGACAAAAAAAATCCCAGAGCAAACTTTTCGCCCACTTTTAGGTTGAAATAACATTGGGCCATTTCTAAACAGGCCAAACCAATAAGTGCATTAATACAACCATAAAAGGTAGCAGGTCTGTTTATGTTTATCAATCCGCAGATGGCTGACAACACAAAACACACCACACATGATTAGCTTCCAGCTTCCTGTTGTTGCAAAGACATATAGCTAAAAAAATCCCAGAATGTACAAAAGTAAAGTTTATTCTGAAAGTCACATGTAGTTTTTGTAGGAACACACAAACACATTCTGTTTGGATACCTCACTGTCAGTGTAGTGGAACACATAGCAGGAAGGCACTCACTGTGAAATTAATATGTATGTATAGCATGTGTGTCCCATTCCAATGATGCTACACAAAATCTCACTCCCATTCTGCTACACAAAGTCCCAGTCCAATACTACTGCAGCCCCTGTGTGATTATTCATAGCATTCCTGGGTAAAGTGGTGGAGTCTCACAAATTGCTACAATCACAAGATAAAAACATGGTAAGGTTGTGCCAGGCTTGTGGGCAACATACTGTGTACATGTGTACATGTAGATATAAGTGGAGATGTGTTCTGTACACACCCATAACCTTAATCACATACCCAACACAAGTGTGCACACACAAGTGGGTATGGGGAGTGGGTATGCACACAAATACTCACTACATTTGTGTGTGTTGCTAGAATAGGCCACTCCAGTTGTGCAACACAGCTCTGTTATGATAGTGTACAAGCACCCCCATTGTGTGTGGTAACCTTAAAGTACTTCCTACAAGTTGCTGGGAGTAATTTCACAATGGAATACAACCTTAGTGCTTACACCTCAAGTGGTTGTTGCCCTAAACAGACACACTATGTGTACATTCACAAAGGATATGCAGCCACACACACAATGAGAACAGTTGGGACAACTTCATTTGCAAACTCAATATATAGTCACACACATATACATAGCTAACAGGTGCATCACAGCAAGTCACATACATACACAAAGAATCCATATCGGAGCAGAAATGCGCACACACAAACACACAACCATCAACAGAATCTCTACAGTTTTGAAAATAGCTTCAGCCTACCAATACTACATACACAAGATCTTAGCTACATGTAAATCATACATATGGTGATTATCATCATACACTGTATTTACAGTGATTCACGTCATGGGAGGTACACGTGTATGATGGGTGGGACTGGCATAGTTTAGCCATCACCATGGCAACAGATGGAGCCAACAAACAGGGAGGTATGGGAGGAAATGCCTCAGAGAACCCATCATGAATAACCCCTCAGTGATGCTTATCAGGCCAGGCCATAGTAAACAGTGTATTCATATGAAGAGTGTACACACATACACAGGGATAAGGAAAAGGTAACAATTCATAAAAAGCATATGCAGCCTAAAAAATAAAGGTCTTACAAATATAAAGAACAACAACATACTAAGGTTATAATGCATCATTACTAGCTATATAGAATCCTATACTAAAAGGTTGAGTAGTAGATAAAGTATTAACAATAATACACTGTCTGTTATACAGTAGCACACACTAGCTCCAGAGGGATCAGACGTTGCCATAGTAGGGACCTCGTCCAGATGACACCATCTGACAAATAAACAACAGAGTCTTTAGAATGCACATGTCACGAGTATGAGTTAGAGAAACAATACTGGTAATAGCTATAGTCTCAAGAGGAAAGGTTTGCAAATGTCAGTACATAGATTTATTAGCTGGCATAATGGAGTGTTTCCGCCATAATCCATTGTTTAGAGTTTTTAAAAGGGGGGTAATAAACATAGGAGAGTATATTATGCACACAAAATCTCAATCCAGTTCTGCTACATGAAATCACAAACCAAAACCAATAGCTAGGACTTTTTACAGGCATACAATGTTTAGGTAGCATGGGAGGTTTACTAGCTACACAGATCTAGATGTACTAGATGCAGATCTCTAGACGGAATTCATAGTAGGGGAAATCCCCACCACACAGGCAGCTGCAACTTATGAATATGATTATGTACCACACCCAATATCATAAAAGGTCACTGGCATTGCATTCCAATATTATAGCTTTGAAGTTTGAACCATGCAAGTGGAAGCACACTCACACACATTCAACAACAATAAGTATTATGGCTCCATGTCAGAGATGTGATACTGTCTACATATAGGAGGAAAGAATGAACGTGCTAAATACAGCGCTACATGGACTTAATGTGGATCTGACTCCAGCAAAAACACTAACTCAATGTTTACCAACACCCCATATTGGCCACCACCATAACCTTTCCACAAGGGTAGTTGGATCATGCACACAATGCCATTAGTAGCCATGCTAAACAGTGGACTTAAAAAGCAGGACAGAGAACAATACTGTGACGGTACAGATGAATGTGTACATTTGTAGGCACATCACTACAATGAAGATGACTCAATACAACATATGTCATTGTCATCAATGTAAACAGCACAGTGTCAGGATGACTAAAATTTATACACTCTGCAGTCAAATGTACACACAAGAAGCAATGAATGGCAGTTACAGTAACTGTCACGGAGAGAACAGCTTCACAATCCTCACCCCTTGATTCTGTGCCTTCTTTGTCTTGTCTGGCTGAGAATACATCTGCTGTAGCTCCTCCTCTGTTGGCTGTGGCTCTGGAGCTGTCTTCTTTTTTGAACCCTTCTTTGGTTTCTTCTCAGGGATGGCATACATGTCTCCACCCTCACCAGCTGCTTGATGCTGGATGGCATTAGGGTCCTATGGAACCGTCATTTCACAAATTGAGTCCATAAGCAATCATACACTATACTGTGGGGCTAAAATTTTTTCAATGGGTATAATATAGATTTCACAATTAGTGTAGACCATCTATAATCAATGAAAATTTTAACTGTGGATTGCAATACATGGGTGGGGCTATTCAATTTAAATAAAACCTTGAAAAGTTTGAGTATCACCATTCTGCAAAAAAACTACTCCTCAGAAATTTCTAGCTATAATAGTATAATATGTATGTTAAACTGTACATAGTATTACATTGTCCATACCTGGTAAGTAGGTAGTTCTTCCAGCTGTTGTTGATTCTTCTTCTTTTTGCTTGGTTTTGCAGCAACTGCATACAGCTCTCCCGTCTCAGGACCAGTCTCATGTTTGATGTCATTGGGATCTGCATAGGTGGCTCCTTGGTCAACAGGGGCTAGTGGTGGGGGAGAGAGATCTCGTGGCTTCCTGTGAAGATCACAACACACTGTTCAAAAGCATGAAATTTTTAGACAAAAACCAACATACATGTATTCTTCCTTGGGTATATATATATATATACACATACAGCCAATTGAAACAAATATTAAGGCAGGTGTCAGGGCATGTACAGCGAGGGTTATTGTAGTCAACGTACTTAAAATTAAGAAAACTTAGTTTTTTTCTGGACCTGTCTAGTTGTTTTTCGAACAACCATAAACTGTCCACGTGTTCACTTGAGTGGCGGATTGGATGCTAAAAGGCTCTTTTATGTGTCTACTAATATCTCTCTACTCAGCGTTTTTGTAATTTCATTTCGGCTCTAACTGTGGGAATTATAAATGTAGTCCTAGAAGAGACACTCCTTCACTTAGTGGACCACTTTGAACATGCCAATGAGGCCTATGGTATAAACAACAACTCTTGACAAATCTGTACATTGATGATATTATGCAGCTTAGTGTGATGTCTCAGCTCACAAATCACTACCAGGACACAATCTATCACTGGAGATTTGAAACATACACCAAGGGTTGTAAGACTACGGTGCCTTTGTTTTTAAATCTTACTTGAGTTCTATAGTGTCTTCTTTGTTTTTTCCTGAATAACAATACAAGTGGGGGGAAATACAATAGCTGTAAGTAATTCATAGAGGAAAGTAACATCATACCTTTCTTGCTTCGATAAACAATGTAGGCTATAATGATCACAACCACCACTACTGCAATTATAACCAGTACAGTTATTGGTACAACAGTTGCAACCACAAGGAATTGATCCTTAACTGTAAAGATAAAACACTATGAAACTTAATCATAATAATAAGCAAGCTAAACACTTACGTTTGCAGCTTGGTGGCATGCTCCAAAGGGAAGTTTCAGTAATAAACTCTATATTACTATCACCTACTAACTCATAACTGCTATCACAAGAATAAGTAGCCATCATTTCATTGACACTCTTGAGAAAGCCATTTGCTGGTGGAGATGGCAGAGGTGCTAGAGTTATTGAGATAATAATGGGTAAAAGGCATAATACAACACAGATTGTAGCATGTGCAAACAACTTACTAAATGTCCCAGAAACATGGAAAAGAATACTGACCCCTGGATCCTCAGTGGTGAAATTGGCTGTAAAAGAATGGACTTTATTACGAATAACCTTCGTTGACAAGTCATGCCTATCTGATAGTTCGCTTCCAGTGTACACAGTTCTGCTTGGTTCATCAGCACTGACAGAAATGATGCAGTCTGGAGAACAAGCTATTTCATCAGAAGTAAGATTAAACCTCGCATCGTACATAGGATTTTTGTTTTCTGCAATTAGACATAGCATTAAGACACTTAACTTCGTGTACATATATAGTAGTACATAATATCCAACTGATGATTCTTACCAATCACAGGTGATACTGTACTGTTTCCTCTACCAACAATATTCTCAGCTACTACTGATAGTTGAGTTGAAGTGGTAGTAGAATTCATGGATGGTGAATAAGTGTAACTTAACTGTTGACTCTCAAGAGGCATCTCAAAGCCATCATTGACTGTGATGAAGTATTGAGTAGGTGCACCAGAGATCTCATCGGCCACACACCCAGAAACAATGTTACCTGCCTGTTAGGGATAAAGACAGCTTTATTGGAAGGATCATAACCATGTTTGTGTCTATGTTATCATACCATAATATTATTATTATCACTCCAATTGATGATAATGCTCTGAAGTTCTCGACTAGAGCTGTCATATGTGACATCCATTGATGTAAGTGTGGGAACAGGTGGCACTATGAAAAAACAAGAGGTAGCAAATCTAATATTACAAGTAGTAAAAATTTCAAAAAAATAAGCAGTGTAGGAATGGGCAATGCTGTAAAAAGTATTGGAACAAGGCATGGTCTCAATTTCGGCACATGACTACTTCATTTTCATTTTTAATCCCTCATAGCTAATTGTTGTAAATGGTTCAAAGAATGATCTGTATACCGTATAGCTAGAAATTTTCAAGGAGTATAAATTTCGCTGTTTTCACGGATCGTCCGCAATCCACGAAAATTTTACCAGCGAAATTTTTGGGATTTCATTGCAATATATGGGTGGGGCTGCTTGATCCTCGAAAATAAAATCGCGAAAAGTTTGGCAATCGCCTTTCCGCGAAAATTTTATTTCTCGAAAATTTCTAGCTATATGGTATGAGTAGCTTATCAGTATCGCATTTTGTCACAGTTCAAATTCCTGCCAATCTTATCACTTGGCTAAAAAGTGAAATAAAGTATAACAGTCAGGACTAGATTACCTGCCAAGACTTGGGCACAAAAAATGAAGTAGTCATGTGCTGAAATTGAGACTGTTGAGCCTTTGTTGGAATGAACAATGCTAAATCCTTGATTGTATAGTCAATTCTAGACAGGCTAGAGTATTATCTAACGCGGTGCTCGAGCATGCAAACTGTTCACTGACTCAATCAAACTTAATAACAATCACAATGTACAATCAATCAAGAAGACTGAAGGTAACTCACAAACTAGCAAAAAACAGCTTCACTTATACAGGAAGTGAATACAGTGCTTGCAGTCTATAGAGTAGAATTCCCATTATGGGATTATGCATGTATAATTCCTAAACAAAGCATCTTTAGTTCAATTTTTTCGATGATCATCAATATGGGTCATAACTCTATAACAATTGACTCAATATGTTGTCATGGTAACCTTTAGGTGCAGAAATATGGCTTCTGATATGAAGCTTTTCTGGCAAATATGCTTGGTGAGAAAATGATGAACCGTTTACGGCTATGGTCTACAATTTTACCAGAGCTTTGATCACCAGTTTGTCCATCTTGGGCAGGATTTTGGTTGGCTAAAAGCATACATATCACTTTCAATGAGCATTTTTTGGACATTTTGACACCATTTCAGTTAGGTGAGAAACTCAAGAAATATTAAAGCTAAGATCTGAAACTTGCATGACAAGTTTGTCATTAAATGAACTAGCTTTGAGTACCATCAGCTTCTTTGGCAACCCTGCACTAGCAGAGATATACGGGTTAGAACTATAAAATAAAAAAAACAACAACATCAGAATTGATTATGACCACACCCTAAAAATTGGGGAGGGGCAAAATGTTTAGCAGTTCTGAGCCACCAGAGGAGGTACGACACGAGTGCGCCTTTGCTGAGCTGGCAAGTCTGTTAATTACATTCCAATCATGTGACCGCAATACTTCACAATGAGAATTGATCACGTGCACCTGCTTTGCCAGCTCAGCAAAGGCGCACTCGTGTCGTACCTCCTCTGCTGAGCCACATTGGAGTGAGCTTAAGCAAAAATATGAATTCTACTCTTTAGACTGCAGGCACTGTACACAACCAGACAACTAGATCAGTAAACCAGTCAAACCAGTACAGAATCAATAAAGGCACCGGTGGTGCACAAGCCTCGGCGGCACACTCTGTTACTTGCAACTTGTGATGAGGCAGCATAAATCACAGACAGAGATGAGCAATGCTATGATTATATCAGCTGTTGTCAGATGCTATTGAGCAAACCTATGGGCTACCTGAATCATGTAATATCAGTACAGTACTACTTGGTGACCATGCAGCTTAGCTGAAGCATATCATTGTGACACTGAGTGGAACTGAGTTCACTCAGTGGTAAACAAACACACTGACACAACTAACTTGAAAGCTCAAAATTTTAGCTTGCAATCAATTGAGTTACTTACCTGCACAAGCAGCTAAGCCACCTGAGCCAAGCACATCACATCCAGAGCTAGAGGCTGAGAGCCAGAGTTCTGTCATCTGAAGCATGCACATCTATATTTCTAGATAACGCACACTATACGTGGGGCGTGATTTATGGGTGCGGTTTCGAAGGTAAGCGTTCAGAGAAGCACAAAAGCCTCGTATCTCAGAAACTACAGTGACTTGCAAGATTCTACACAACCATTTTCAAGATAATTTCAATTTATGAACGTAAGTACCTTCGGTTTGAACCATAGAGCGGCCATTCTTCACATTATCTAGTAACAGACAGACACACACACACACACACAAAACGACTACCGTAATCCTCTGCACGTGATACTCACGCGCCGAGGCTTAACTAGGCTAACACCAGAGGAGGTACGACACGAGTGCGCCTTTGCTGAGCTGGCAAAGCAGGTGCATGTGATCAATTCTCATTGTAAAGTATTGCAGTCACATGATTGGAATGTAATTAACAGACTTGCCAGCTAAGCAAAGGTGCACTTGTGTGTCTACCTCCTCTGAGCAAGCACAGACTTGCACAAAGCTGCTAGACATAAAGTCTACAAACAACAAACAATTCTCACACAAATTAACCACAAGAGTTTGCAGGCAAAAACTTGCTCAGAATCCTTAAAGGAACTGTGTCACTATATAAGCGGTGTTTTGTTACTATAAATGGGTTGTAAACAGAAACCTTACAGTATTAAGTGCGCATTACGCGAGCTACTTAGGCTTGTAATAACAGCTGACCACNGTGAAGATGGGATACAAGAACATGTACGTAACATGAAGTACACCCCTCGTACATCAATCCCCCTCTGTGTATGCACGCCCCAACACCCACGCGTCCTGACAAGAAAAACAAGTGTGCACACACGCAATCGAACACACCGGCACAATGACCAGTTCACGCCCTTGCTGCCTTTGAACATCATAACTTGTCGGGCTTATCAAATCTCCATTATACGACACCTAGGGTGTGAGTTGCTCGGAACTAGCCAACAATTAATTTAAAGCATCAACAATTAAAAATGTTTATACCTAGCCCATTACGTATATCGTCAATTATAGTTAATTATTTCTTTTGACACAAATAGTGATTATTGCAAAGTAGCTTTCATTAGCGCTTTTCGTAATCCTTTGCAGATTTTGCTTAAAAAGTTTTTATTTGTCCTTTATTAATCGTCCTATTAGCTCACCACAAGGTGTGGCCAGTGTTGTATTTGAGGTCCAATGAATAGAGTCATCAGCGAACGTCAACAACGGCCTAGTCAGCTGGTCTAGCTACGGCATACCACACAGGTGGTACGCTCGTACCCGATGCTTGTTTCTTAGGAGACACTTATTGTGCATCCACTTTAGTCTGTCTGCATCCTTGCATACCAACTCCCATATATCAGTTTGTATTTACCCGCTATGTAAATGTGTATGTATATTTATATATATACACTACACACACATCAACGTGATCTACACTGGCAATGTATTCATGGAATGCTTCATCTCTACAAACACAATTATATGTCCACTTGAATGTGCTTTGATGTGGAGGCCACGCCACTGTCTACTAGCTCCATACTGTAGCTCTTGGAGACTGTACTGAGGTGTACTTTGGGCAGCCATTCAATGGTAAATATAAGAGCCTCTAGGTCTGGCAAATGGTAGATAGTAATGCCAGAATTAGTCCATGAGAATGCTTGCCTTAGTTATTTGTTGGCTTACCTGCAGTTTGGATGCAGTTGCTAGAGTTTGTTGTGAATCTTTGTCTCTCTCAGTTTGCTTCCTCACGAGAAAGATGTTCAGACCTGTTGTGTTTGTCATTGCCTTCTTGTTCCTACTCTCTGTGCAAGGATTTGCAGTTGGTTAGTGCATAAGACTATCTCTGTATGTATGTATGTGTGTATGTATACTGTGTATATACAAGGTCAGTCTCTTTGAAGTTCGAGGGGAGGTTGTTAACAGTGTGTATGAAGGCTGGGATGGTTGCAGGCTTGCTTTTGTGAGCAAAGCAAGTTGCATCTAGCTTGCATTTGTGCATTTAGGTTTCATTTTGCTAGCTGCACGCTATAAGCAAGCTAGCATGCTAAGATCATTCCTTTCTCCAAACATAACTGAAAAGTAGATTTATTATGCATGTGTGCATATCATGAGTAGATTTCTGGTTCATTTGTACTTGCAGTGATGGTTGCATGCTTCATGGATTGCATTATCAATCTTGCCTCTTTCTGTTTCATTGTGTGCAGTGGCAAACATAAGGTTCAGTCAAAACAGCTACATTGTATATGAGCAAGACCAGATATGTGTTCAACTACTCAACAACCCAGAACCGATCGCTAGCGGCGAACAGCTAAGAATAAGCTACAGCTTTGGTAAGTTTTTCTCTTTTTTTCCCTCTCCCTCTCTCTCTCTCCCTCTCTCCCTCTCTCTCTCTCCCAGCTCTTAGCTCCAGCTGTGCCATGTAGACTCTTTACGGTCGTGCACAGGTGTTCAGTGGTTCTCGTAACAATACATGCAAGCATTGTACTCCTAATGAAACAGAATTAGTGGTGTCTATTTGTGGAATTTGGTGACCAGGGATATACTATAGCTGGATGGCTGGCCTGGTTCCTGCATTTAGAGCAGCTATGAGTGTGTGTGTGTGTGTGTGTGTGTGTGTGTGTGTGTGTGCGTGTGTAAAAGGAGGAGCTGAGGTTAATTAAGAAGTTATTTTGTTTCAGATGGTGGTGCAAGAAGAGTTGAGCAATATCAGAGTAAAGTTTGAAGAGTCGGAAAAGAAGCTTGAATCATCAACAACAGCTTACCAGTCACTAAAGGAGAGCTATGAACATGACACAGAGCAATTGAAAATCCAGGTACTTGTCAACACACATGCACTGTAGTCATATCAAAGACCAATTATACAGTGCACTCTATCAACAACACTGTCTTGTTTTTGTCTTCTGTGTGTAGTGTGAAGACACTGAGAGTCGTTTGAAGGCCCTCCAGTCCGACTACAGTGAGCTGCAGAGCTCCCACAGTGCTCTGACCGCCACCAACTCCAGCATGGAGAGAGAGATGAAGAGCAAGATGGAGACAATGGGAGCAGACCGGGAGAAGTCCCTCGAGCTAGCTCACAAAGAGGCTGAACTGAGGAAGCTGAGTCAGGAGCAGAGGTGGAGGGAGAAGGTTGGCCAGTTTCAATCAGCACTGGAGCAGTCTGAAGCATTGCTAGCAGAGAAAGAGAGATGTCTACAGGTGGAGGGTTGGGCAGGGAATAGTAATGTTGCTAAGTATATAGGACTAAGATAGTCAGTTGTTGTTACAACTACAGGAGAAGACCAAGGAGTGTGCTCTACTTGAGCACCAACTGAGAGAGCAGAAGCAATCTCTTGCTGCAGCACTCTGTGTCACTAACACCTCAGATCTACCTTTGGATCATCTACCTTCAGACTCCACTGCTGAAGAGATTCCAACTGTTGAACAGGACAAATTTAAAATTGAAACTGAAGACAACTCAAAACAAGCTGACAAAGAGTCCATTCAGGAATTTCCTGAGCTCATCATTTCCCCTGATATCCTCCCCAGCAGTCCACCGAGAAGACACTGCCAGGTTAATTACATCATTATTACATCATTAGTCGTGTCTATTGTAGCAAGTTTTGAAATCATGATAATGGAACATTTTTGCCTTGAAAGCTGTCATTAGTCCACACACTAAGGCTGACATCATTAGTGACAATGATTGTTGTATTCCTACAGCTTCTGGGCAAGCCTGAAGTCGTTGTCCCTTGCACATCAAAGATGACCGAGAGTAAGAAAGTTTCACCGATGCTTTATTTGGAAAGACTCCCCTTAACAAGGCCACCTCTAAGTCTCAGTGATAAGAAACTAGAGTCACAAAACAATGATGGCGGAGGCATTCCAACTTCAGCAAAGCTCCCTGGCAATGCTGAAGAAAGAGACTCATCAGTTGCAGTGAGTGAGCCTCCTCTAAAGAAACAGAGGGTGATGGAGAGTGCAAGGGACAAACCAGAAGATAGTACACAGACTGACACTATTGCAGCTGATGGAACAGAGAATCAAGGAGTGCTAATGGCCATTAGCACAAATACACCAGGACACCTTGCAGAGGCAGGGCAGGAACAACAGTCCTCAGTGAATCCACAGGTCAGAGGATCAGCCAGGGAGGTGGTGGGAGAACCATCCACCATCGTCACCTGTGATGAATCAGACCCCAGTGGTGCAGGGACTGGTGATGAAGAGACCCATCAACCATCGTCTTGTGACGATGCTATGGATCAGGAGGAACCATGCAGTCCCATCCTATCCTCCGATGATGATGGAGGGCTGTCGTTTGAGCTCAGAGATGATGAAGAAGATGAGATGATGAACACACAGATCAGCAAGCAAATCAACAAGGTGCAGGTCTTTCTGAAACTGGACAGACTTCGTAAAAGAAAGAAGCAATGACTAAATACACAACACATGTAGAGTAGTGATCCTCTAGCCTGCTTTCTATTCATGCATCATCATGCATACACAGCTGTCTGTATCTTTGGTAAATTAGCATATTTGAGGGCGTTGAATTCACTCAAACACGTGGTTTGAAAGAAGCTGTTCTATTTAAGATGGCAACTAGCGATGCACCAGTGCCTACTCCTCCAGCACCCAAGAGAAAGAGATCCTCTCTCGTCTCTACGACGCTCACTCAGCAACAGCAATCGGCCGCTCCGTCCGATTTGAAGATCGGGATGGTAGGCGCTGGCAACATGGCTAGGAGCATAGCTGAGGGGCTGCTAGCTTCAGGTGTGTCTTGAGTGTACGTGTGTATGCGCGAGTCTTGTCTGTGTTTATTATGTGTGTGTACTAACTATCATTTTTGAGAAGTCTAAAATTATTGTTTTGACTGTCAAAATTCCCATACATGCAACCGTAGGCCAAGTGACTCCGTCAAATATCACTGCATCTGCAAGCAGCAGTGCCTCTGAAAATCTCAAGAAAATGAGGGTATGTTTTTCTGAACAAAACAAATATCTTGGCTTGGGTATGTAATTGTTTCATGGATGTTCCTTTTGTCCACAGGCACATGGTGTCAACACCACAGTTGACAATAGAGACATCATTACAAATTCTGACATCATCATCATTTGTGTGAAGCCGTACCAGGTGTTGGATATCATGAATGAGATCCACGACATCTATGCAGCTGCTCAGGCCGGGGGTAACCGGGGGCCTGCACCACGATCCCTGAGACCTCTCATTGTCTCTGTTGCTGCCGTCATCTCAGTCAGTGAGATCGAAAAGAAGGTGTGTGTGTGTGTGTGTGTGTGTGTGTGTGTGTGTGTGTGTGTGTGTGTGTGTGTGTGTGTGTGTGTGTGTNCATATCCCGGCGATTGGGATCTACTTTGCTGTCCACTCGATGGAATGATGTCATCATATATACATCGATCGCCATGACAACCCCTACTCTCACCACTCTCGTTCAAAGCCCGTCTCTTCCTGGAGGGAGTTGGGACGTAACAGACGTTCTTGTCTAGCTTGATGTCAACATCATCACCACTCAGAGGGATGCCATCCTCAATGGTAGTGGGGCGACATTGAAGTTCTAATGGAGACTCATAATCGTGACTCTGTGGTGTTTCGTTTCTCTCCTCCATGCTCTCTCCGCGTCTTTTGAGGTACTTTAGGAAACAGGTCAGCAGGATGACAGCACCTACGATGATTGCTATGGCAACGGCTACTGAAAAGACAGCGGTGAGTGCTACTGTTAAGATGTTGATTTGATTTTCTTGATCTGTACAGAGAGAGAGAGAGAGAGAGAGAGAGAGAGAGAGAGAGAGAGAGAGAGAGAAGAGAGTATGTTTACAAGGTTGAATTAGCAACATCGTGTGTGGTTGTGATTGATCCAAGATTAGTGATAATTGTTTACTGTACTGCTTAGGCTCTAGATTTGATACTCATAGTTTCACTTTGCTTGTGTTTGTGTGTATGTGTCACATTTAGAGGAATAACGTCATACGATAGAGATCATGGTTCCCAAAATCATTCAATTCGCTAGTAAACATACAAACTGAGAAATGACAGTCAGGCACAATAATTGTCCCAGCTAGCTTTGGCTGTATGTTGGTCAAGCTCTTTGTTCAGTCCATTCCTTGTTTGAAGTCACACACCCATTAGCAATACCAATATCCATAGCAAAATAGATGCACTGCAGCTACCTCTAAATGCAGCCTAAATTTATACACTTTTCTGATCCAGTGCTACAATGGTTCATTCTCGATTCTCCATACTACCCATCATTGAACAGTATCCCACTAATCTGTCTTCCATGTTTTACCTTCCCCCTAACTCTACCATCACGTACCATTCTGTCCTTTGACCTCCCTCAAACTCAAGAAGAGTAGCAGTAAACAGCTGCTTATTAGATTTCCTTCATAATTAGCCATCGATTACCAGCAAATGGTGTCCGATCCAACTTCACTTGGCTACTCCTCTGTGTCTCAGTCTATACTGTACTGTTACTACGTGAATTATGATAACATTATGACTAGTAAAAATCCCCAGCAGATATGAATTTGACTATAATATTATTTTTGCAAAGCTCCATTAATTTGTACATATATAGTCATATATTACATGCACTGTTGACTGTAGTAACTCCACCTAGACTTTTGGTTTATAGTTTGCCGTTTCCTGTTTCACTTCTGGTCAGTGAAATATGGCTGGTCTATGATATTTTGTATGTAGTACCTTGTAACCTCTAGCTGGTTAGAGTGATTATAAACTACTGGTTTCCTTTTTGGAGTGAAAACATGATAAACTTTGATAACTTTGTGTACCATTGTATTTGTAATTGTGTGTGTGCACAATAAGTGTTCTGTGTGTCAAAACGGAAGTGCCTGTCCAATCCTGTACTTTCATGTGGTCTTGTAACCAAAACGGAAATGTTGTAATCTGTTTTCACGGCACGTCCTTCCACTTCCCGTATCATACCGGCTACGGGTAAGGTCTTGCCCTCGTTGCACTGACCACCACGGACCATGGCAATGCTGCATTCCTGGCTAATGTGATTATCACTAATGGGCTAATGGACCTGGATCAGACTCAACAAAACAAGGCTGACACGATGGCTTATCTGTCCGTGATATGTGCTCCTCCATGTTGGTATATGGGTCTGGGTGGCATTGTTTGATGTCGACTATAGGTTAGCAATAATTTGATTTGAACTGATTGATTTGGGGCTGAATCCTACGCTTTTGATTGACGACTAGACTTTAAAAGGTTGTAAAAACTACAATAATTTTGTTTTTTCTCCTCTCAGTACTGCACCAGCAATAGTTATGCTAGTATAGTATGGTCTGTGAGGTGCACACATATTTTTTGTCTACAATTGTTGGCTGAGAAGCTGAGAAACATTTCCATGAAAAGTTTTGGCTTTCTCAGTACAACTTGGACCCTTGGTGTGAACTAGCAAAGGTTTTGACTTTTAAGAGACAGTTAGTGTATATTTTGACTGCCCATTCCATACACAAGCCACTTAGCCATGTGACAACATGTTGCTATGGAGGTGTGCAATTCTTATTCCCTAGAGAATGCTATATCCCTGTGTTGTTTTAAAATAGAATTGCATTTGTACTAACTAACTATACTTAAACCTTGGTGAATATGATTAAACTGTATTGCATACATGATACGTGTGAACATGCTCTTTCAGTGATGATCCTAGCTGCTTTATTGGCACTTGCACAGTTGAAATTTCCGGCCTGGTCATTATCATAGCTGTATGTGCTAAATATTGTTCCATTATGGAAAGCCATTACATTTTAGCCTCCTGGTTGTCTTTTAGAATCACCAATTTTCAAGCAATACTTATCATCAGATCCACTGACTTTGAATATGTGGTACAACCAGGTCGTTCCAATAGTCTTCAAGGTGTCAACATCAAATGTTTGCGTTCGTTGATAACTCAAAAGAGAGAAAAATTAGTAAATTAGTGTTTTAATTATCAGATTAACAAAACCATTTGTCCGAGAAAAATCGACTCCAATTGTTTCTAATTGTTTTTAATACCTCCCAGGGCCAATTTGTAGCCATCACTGTCTAACACGTGTACCTCACAAATTGATGACAAGCAACATGAGAAGATTTTTTCAAAAACTCAGCACCACCCCAAAACAGCCTAGTAACTATTGATCGGCTTTTTTCTCACGTACACACGCACACATACTCCAAACTTTTTGTCAGCTTCTCTTTGTAACTGCCAAACCTGTCGCTTTGTGATGTGAATTGTTTCAAATGGGCAGTTGTATAATGGCAGTGTGTTTACTGCAAGTAGCACGAAAAGAGTGGAATGTAAATATTAATAATCTCAAATGGCTTGTTTATATGAGTGAGTGGGTGTATGTATGTTTGTACATGTGTGTGTGTGACCTGGCTTGAACTCTTAGCAGTTCAAAGCTTGCTAATTTGATTTTGAAATTGTGTTTTTTTTTCTCTGCCCAGTACATGACTTAGACATGCTCATATTATGGCTAGTCTTCTATTTGCATGGGTGTGGCTCTTATACAGGAGTTAAACCCCGCCAGATGTGATCATCAATGGGAGTAAAAGCCCGTCTGAGTCTTGCCATTAATCTTGCTCGCAATCTTGTCATTATACCAATCCAACCGTCTTAATAATACATTTCCGACAGACTATGAATATGTACATTAGGGGAGCAGCAAACATTGGTGTACATTACAGCCAACAACGGAAAAACAGCCGTAACGTAATCAGCCCCAGACTGCGCTCCTCAGCAAGTCTCCATTTGGTTTGTAGACTGACATTGTTTGTGCAGGAGAGTGATATGCCCTTCCACACACACACACACACACACACACACACACAGTGTAACACGTGTGCAATGTACATTAGCTTTCAAATAGTTTCAGGAGCTATGGTATACATATACACACACACAATATTTTGATATTACGTGCAGCACATACCTAAGTGCATACTTTTCTCAGTCTAATGTTGGTATGTGTATGGAAAGCATATCTCAGCTGTGCAGCTAAGCAGAACCGTATTAAGGGTCTGGACTGTAACACTATACCATTCAAGCTTGTAAGTCAACAAGCCATTACACAGTACGGTACACTCTTATACAATAAGGCCCAGCTCGCTCCGTAACACATGATAATCTTCTACCATGTCACGTACACATTTGCTACAAGCTTACTGTACACACACTCGTATAAGTTGGTACATAGCAGCCAGTAGCCAGCGTTCTAAGGGCTAGGCCATGCCAACACTTTGACCATGTTCCAAGATCCTGATAGCTACATCAATCATGAAAGGAGCACTTACTCGTTGGAGAAAAAATTTTTGACACGGAACCATTTTGAGCTGAAAGGGGTTATGTCTTTGGTTGGGCAAACATGTTGTGCCGCGAGGAAATTGAGGTGTACGAAACAAAGTCGGTTGGTGGCTGGCAATTTGGCAGGATTTGTAAATGAGGTGGTTTGTTGGAGGCTGTGGCATACTGTGTGATTATTGCTGGGTAGTGTTTGGAATAGCTTGCATTGTTTCTATGGCTGCCACTGCCAGTATGCATGTGTTATGTGTAGTGTGTTTGTTAGGNCACACACAATGAGAATTAACAGTTGGGACAATTTGGTTTGCAAATTCAACAGTCACACACACACACATACACATGTATAGCTAACAGAGTGCATTGCAGCAGGTCAACACAGATACACAAAGAATCCATATCAGAGCGAAAATGCGCACACACACACACACAACCATCAACAGAATCTCTACAGTTTTGAAAACAGCTTCAACCTACCAATACTACATACACAAGATCTTAGCTACATGTACAGTACATATAAATCGTTAATCATACATATCATGATTGTCATCATACACTGTATTTACAGTGATTCATGTCATGGGAGGTACACGTGTATGATGGGTGGGACTGCATAGTTTAGCCATCACCATGGCAACAGATGGAGTCAACAAACAGGGAGGTATGGGGAGGAAATGCCTCAGAGAACCCATAATGAATAACCCCTCAGTTCTGCTTATCAGGCAGGCAATAGTAAACAGTGTATTCATATCAAGAGTGTACGTACACACATACAGAGGGATAAAGAAAAGCTAATAACTCATAAAAAGTGCATGTAGCCTAAAAAACTAAAAGCTTTTACAAACATAATATAAAGAACAACAACATACTAAGATTACAATGCATCAGCACTAGCTATATCAAATCCAATGCTAAAAGGTTGAGTAGTAGATAAAGTATTAACAATAATACACTGTCTGTTATACAGTAGCACACACTAGCTCCACAGGGATCAGACGTTGCCATAGTAGGGACTTCTTCCAGACGACACCATCTGACATATAAACAACAGAGTCTTTAGAATGCATATGTCATGGGAATGAGTTATACAAGACAGAGAAACAATACTGGTAATAACTATAGTCTCAAGAGGAAAGGCTTGCAAATGTCAGTACCTAGAATTACTAGCTCAGTGGCATAATGTTTGGAGTTTTTACTAGGGGGCAATAAACATAGGACAGTATACTACACACACAAAATCTCAATCCAGTTCTGCTATATAAAGTCACAAACCAAATCCAACAGCAAGGAGTTTCACAGGCATAGGTAGCATGAGAGGCTTACTATTATTGTTAAGCCTCGGCGCGTGCGTAGCACGTGCAGAGGGTTACGGTAGTCGTTTTGTGTGTGTGTGTGTGTCTGTCTGTCTGTTACTAGATTATCTGAAGAATGGCCGCTCTATGGTCCAAATGAAAGGTACTTACGTTCATAAATCGAAATTATCTAGAAATTTGTTGTGTAGAATCTTGCAAAACGCTGTAGTTTCTGAGATTTGAGGCTTTTGTGCTTCTCTGAGCGCTTAGCTTCGAAACCGCACCCACTGATCACGCCCTGTGTAGTGTGCGTTATCTAGAAACAATACAGCTTGAATCATGGACTTGAGGCAGCTAAATAGGCTGGCTTAGCCTGCTGCTTGGACAGTACAGGTAAGTAACTCAATGATTTGCAAGTTGAATATAGCTTTGTGTAGAAGTATCTATCATAGTAGGTTAGTTGTGTGTTTTTTATCAATGCCTGTTAGCCTGACTGACTCCGGCTGACTAGCTCACCGTGAGCTGAGCATTAAAGTGCAAGTACTAAGTACTACAAGCATCAAAAGTATATTTAATGAATTCCAAACAGCGGTTAACCACAGGTCAATTGCAGCAGGCTTGAATTTGCTAGGCTGCTGACACCTCTCAGTGGACCGTGCTAGTGTCATGCATACATGTGAGTGCGCCGAGGCTTATGCACCTTGGTGCTTTCATTTAGTCATGTACTTGCACAGGCCACTATAGGTTAGACTGGGATTCACAGTAGGGGAAATCCCACCACACAGGCAGCTGCAACTCATAAATATCATTATGTCCACACCCAATATCACAAAAGGTCAACAAGAGAATAACTCAAGAGTAACACATTTAATAACAATCAAGTAATATGGCTCCATAATATGATACTGTCTATAATATAGGAGGAAGGAATGAACATGCTAGACTTATGTTAAAGTCACTCCAGCAGTGAGCTTGACTCAACGTTGACCAACACTCCATATTGGCCACAATCATGTCCTTTTTACAAGTATTAGTTATTGCACAAGCACGAGTGCCACATGCCAGATATTGGCACAGTTGTGATGTATGGCCCAAGGGTTATGTCACAACTGTGCCAATATCTGGCATGTGGTCACCAGTGCAACTAATTTGTTGCATTATATAGCAAAACTACAGTGTTCACTCAAGCATGAAGATAATGGCACAGTTTGCCACCTACGCAGTGTGCCATATGCAATATAGTGGCACAGTTTTCTTTTTGATCTCAAGTGTCAAAATGCAACAAGGGTAGTTGTATCATGCACACTACCTCATTAGCAAAAACCAGCCATGCTAAATAGCAGACTAAAAAAAGCAATTCTGAGTACAATGAAGGCACCGCTGGTGCACAAGCCTCGGCACACTTAGCTAGCTAGTGCACTTACACATATGCAATGAAAAAGAGTGATAGAAAACTGATTATAAATTACGCATTACCAACCCTTGTTTGTCTTTCCAAGGAACACTGAATATCAGCAGTAGCAACATAGATTGGACCTGAGTCTCTCAGTACTGGAGTGAGTCACTGGCCTGATCAGCTGATGAAGCTAGGCTAATGTCCAGCCACAGACAGACTGAAAATCTATACTATCATCATGTTAATACATCTACTTACATATAAAGCAGGCCAGCCGCTGTCTGTCTTTCCAAGGAACACTGACTAACAGCAGCAGCAGCATAGAGCAGCATCATGCACATATGCAGTAACAGCATCACTGAATTTAACACAAATTCTAAATAACGCACACTAAATCAATAGGCGTGGCCTCGAAGCTAAGCGCTAAAAAGAGCACAAAAGCCTCAAATCTCAGCAACAACAGCGTTTTGGGCAGCAAAAAATTTTACACGATCATTCAGATTTATGAACGTAAGTGCCATCAATTTTATCGCTAGAGCTGCCTTTCTTGAGATTTCGATGGGACAGACAGACGGACAAAACGACTACCATAATCCTCTGCACGTGCTACGCACGCGCCGAGGCTTAATAATATATGGTACAGATGAGTGTGTAGGCACACTTTTACAATGGGAGATGACTCAATACAACCTGTGTCATTGTCACCAATGTAAACAATACTGTGTGTGCAAGCAGGGACACTAGAATAGATATACTCTGCTGTCAAATGCATACACAAGAATGGCAGTTAACTGTCAGAGAGAACAACTTTAAAATCCTCACCCCTTGATTCTGTGCCTTCTTTGACTTGTCTGGCATAGCATACATCTGTTGTAGCTCCTCCTCTGTTGGCTGTGGCTCTGGAGCTGTCTTCTTCTTGGAGCCCTTCTTTGGTTTCTTGTCAGGGATGGCATACATGTCACCACCCTCACCAGCTGCTTGATGCTGGATGGCATTAGGGTCCTGAAGAGTTGTGTGTGATTTGGATAGTCTATTAGAGTACACAACAAATGCTCTTGAACATTTAGCACACAATAAATAAGCTGTCTGTGTATGTTTATTCAACTTCCTTTTGAGAATAAGGAAAATCTACTTCTCACCAATACTGATTGTGGCAGGAGCATACCCAGGCTAAAAAATGCACTTACCTGGTAGGTAGGTAGTTCTTCTGGTTGCTGTTGATTCTTCTTCTTCTTACTTGGTTTGGCAGCGACTGCATACAGCTCTCCCGTCTCAGGACCAGTCTCATGTTTGATCTCACCAGGATCAGCATAGGTGGCTCCTTGGTCAGCAGGAGCAGGTGGTGGGGAAGGGAGATCTTTGCGTCTATATAACAGTATCACTCAACAGTTCAGTCCATGCTTAAATGGTTGAATTTTAATTTGAAAGCACATATGAGTTCCCAGCTTAAATTTAAATGAAAAATATCCATTAACATAGAAACTGTCTAAGGGTTGTTACATACACCTTTATGTGATGCAACAAGATGCAAGTACATAAAAAAAAAATCACATAATAAATAACAGTACTCGTTTTTCAAGACAAAATAATAAGGTACCATGCAAACATGATCTCAAGCTATAGCTTACCCTAATTCAAGTGACTCCTTATCTTGAGCTGACTTTCCTAAAAGAATATTTCAAAAATTATACACAACCAAGCTTGTGCACAACAAAATTATACACAATGGTGTGTAAGTACAATGTAAGAACCAACCTGCTTTTGATTTTTTGTAACGATAAGCAGCATAACCACCACCACCACTAATAGCAGCAGCTCCAACAATAACAACAGCAACTCCAAATACAATGAGAAACAAGACCCAAGAAGGAGGACCCGGAGGATCTGTAGGGAGGGGATCAGTAGTCGTAGATTCTGTAACTGTAGTGGAGTCTGCAAGACAGTTAATTTGGGTCACAATAATAATCTCATATGATAGTTATACCCATCTTGTACTGTACCTGTTGTTGTTGATGATGTTGGCGAACCACCGAATGCGCGATTGTTTGTTGAATCACAAAGCTCATAAACAAATCTCATTAAAAAGGTTCTGCCAAACACTGTCATGTTGACAGGTAGCACGTAAGTGAAGTTCTGATTATTTCTGTCAGCATCAGTGACTTCAATAAACATTATGCCAGTTTCATCATCTGTTGGAACTCCCACAAACACCATTGAAGGAGCTGGCCATGGGGAGGGTGGTACCTGTACACAACAGAATGAAGTCACTGAGGTGCATAACCCTTGGTGCATAATATGCACGTAAAATTCTGAGTACTTATTGCCATTGTGTTATGAGAATTATAATTAATGCTATACATTGCTGTGTTTATGTGTTCGTACATTAATGGTACAGTGAAAGATTATGATTATTCTGTTCTGCACTAGCTATTGACACAACATAATTAGTCATTCACTGGGTTCACACTTTAGCACAATCATGCCACCTTTGTAAGGATCTCAGGCTATTTCATATGGGGTACTGACAGTTCTCTCAGCAGGTGGTGTGGGCATCAGGGGGACCCACCTTGGCCACCACCCACCTGGGCTACTGTTGATATATGAGAACTGCCAGATTGAGGCCAGTTTGGTCCCCAGAAAAACTCCAGGTACTCATTCACAGCTGAGTCGACTGGTGGGAAGGTGTTAGATGGACACACACAACCACTAAGGGATGGAAAATGGCAACACCTTAAATTACCCATGGTGGGACTCTAACTCCCAACCATGAGGTTGGAAGTCCAGAGCACTAGGCACTGCACCACCATGGAACCAAACACACACACACATAACCTTTAGGGTTAATAACATTTGGATTCTCTAGAGTACCCAAATGCTATAATTATAAATTTTGTTGCTGTTGTTGACATACCATAAACAATGAAACAATGGTGAGCATTTGATTTGGCGATTTTAGCATCAAGCCACTGACAAAAATATTCTCTGTTTAAAGGTGCTATTGCACGGAAGTTGTACGCGTAGTAATTTACACCGCGTAGTGAAGCCATAATGTGCGTAGAACAATATGCGTGTATTAAAATGTGCGACCACGTGCAGTTTGAATTTGAACGCTTACAAGAAATTATCAGCAGTAGAAGCACACCAAGAGAAGGAACGGGGAAGAAAGAAGCTAAATGAGTGTAAGTCTAAGTGTATAAGTATGTCAAATAGCTGCAGCTTGCCACGTGGTCACAAAGAAAAATTATGCGTACGTTGGAGTCAACGCGAAAATAGGAGCGCAAATTGCATTCCAATGACGTATTTTCAACCAATGAAATTTCAGTATTGATTTTTGGGCCATTTTTTCAAAAAGTTGCCGCTTCCGTGCAATAGCACCTTTAAGGTTACGGCTACAGTTAGCTCATAAATATGCTAATAATTAGTACAAGCTAATTATTTTAGATGAGGAAGTAGAGAGATCATGTTTTGCGTCAATTTTGTAAAGCTGGCCAAAAATCAAACCAGATATGGGCAGTCATCTTACCGTTCTGACAACAGAGAAGGGCAGATAGAGAGTTTTCTCGAAAAGAAGCAACTAAATTGTCCAGGTTGTCTCAGTTTGCTGCCTAACAGCTACCTAGGGTACTGCAACCGTTTTAGCTCCATAAAACTGTTCGTATTTGAAGTAGAGAGAAAATTGCAACGTCAGGCTTTGCAAAACCTTCTGTGCACCAGTGTTCTGGATAGAACAGCCATGCTGGTTGGAAATAGACTGACACTGAAAATTTATTTAGCAGTAGTTCACTGTAGCACTCAACAGAAATGCTATGAAAACTAGATTTACACTTTCCAAGAACAAACTAAGGTTCTGCTTCTGAATAGGAAGAGTAACTGTTCAGTTCTGTTGCTAGATTTTGGTAGATTTTTGTGCTTAATGAATTATTCATATTTGTACCCCCTAATTTGAATGCACCACCAATATTTCCGTAATTATGGTATCTAGCTTGAAAAGAAATTTTTTTTGACAAAGTAACAATCTAGTATGTTATCCTTGACAAAATCAATCAATTTTGTGGAAGACAAGCAAAAACCAAAGCAAGTTGATCTTGATTCTAGTCTCGTCCCTAGACCCCGCCTGTTTTGCCAGCGAACACTTCTGTGTTCTACGCCAAGATCTTGGCGGCTCCAATCAGATTGCTTACACAAAGTGATTGTCACACGACTAAACGCTCATTGGCAAAGTCGCAAAATTTTGTAAATAGTGACTGTCAAAAAGTTTAGCTGTGCAAGTTTTGAAACCTGTTGAAACTCGAACTATAGATATTTACAATTGAACCAACTACCACTAATGTCACTGGGAGATAGTGCTTTGACTTCAGATATAAAGACAAGGGCGTGAGTTCCTGGTTTCTTGTAGCAAGTCTAGTTTAGCGCGACGGTCCCTTGCTTGACTTGATGGGGCACTCTTTTCTGTGCAAATTGCTAATTGGTCTTTTTTCTGGGAGGCTTATAAGTCTGTTCTGATTCTTTGACTTCTGGCTTAGTCGAAAACCGAGCAAAAACTGTTGAAACTTTGTACGCGAATATGCAGCAATTCCGTAGTAAACTTTTGAGGCTAGGGTGCACGTGCAGCATGACAAAACTACATTCCAGAATTTCACCGGAAGTGTGCCAGTTTTTCTAGACCCTCATTTTACACTGGTGAAAGAGGTGGGGTCTAGGGACGAGACTAGATCTGAACACCAACCATTCTCACATTAACATTCAACATACCATCCACTCAATGACAACAGATCTATTACTTTCATCGGCAAATGAAACATTGAACACTGGATAAGGGTATCCTGTAAGTGTTGGACAATTCAAAGCACAACTGAATTAATTGAGATGTGCATTATTTCAATATTTGCTGGATCAGCACAAAAATACCAGAGACCTAGCACATAAAAGTGTGGCTTAGCATCACTATCTCTACAATGTGTTCATTACTGTATAGTCAGGTTATTTAGTGCAAGCGCTTATTGGGATAATAGAAGAAAAGTAGGCGCTAAATAACAAAACTAATGTAACCACAAGCCACACACCCAAATGAAATGATGCTATTAAGCTAGCTAAAGTGCTCGAGCATGTGCTATATAGCGCTTGAGAAATCCCTTGTTTTGGCCTCTCTCAAGTGAAATAGAGAGCCAAACGGTCAAGAAAAGTATATTAATTTATGGCTGTCACAATCAAACTAAATGCCAGTAAGTGGACATCAACAGTAGGCCTGTATCAAAGCTGAATGAAGGAAGATGGTTAACCAAGAAGATTGTATGAGCCTATTAGCGAATGTGCGCTTAATAGCGAAGTGTACCTAATAACCTGACTCTATAGTATGGTAGCTCATCTTGGATATAGCAATTTATTTGACTACACTCCTGCACATAATATATATTACTCACCGGTGCGATCAGGAATAAAAATAGAAGGAGTGCTCCCTTCTCCTAAGGAGACTCCGTCATTGGCAGATCCCACCAAGGTATAGCTAGCACTACTGCAAATATCTGGTAGATCACACTCCACAGTGGTTGAACTAGTCCTGCTACAGTCAAGACGTGTCCCAGTTGTCTGGTCCTCTACCACATAGTCCTCAACACAGTCTAGTTTATCTGGATTGCTTAGAGTGAAGGTAACACTGACGGTGGTGAATGAGACCTGAGTCACTGATATTGTCCCTACATTAGGAGCTACATCATACAAAAATACAATTGGTTTCAATTTGATTGAAGCGAGTGGTGATTTGGACAAATTCACAAATTCTTGTATATACATGATTGCTGTTACAATGTCGTAGCTTACTGCTTATGTCAGTTGTAATTTCATCATTATCTCCTTCAGTATCCCTACATTGAACTGGTGTTCCTATTAAACTAGAACTTGTGGCAATTGTCAAGTCTGTCACCAGAGTCACTCCATCATAGGCTGTCACAACAGCAATGAGACCACGAGCTGGGTCAGTAACATTATCCCCAACATCAGTGTTTGATCTTTCAATAAAGGCTGAAGGAAGGGCAGTTCCATTTACATTCCAAGAAACTACCCCAGGGTTTAGAGTAGGATTTACTGTGCAGGTGTAGGTGAAGTTAGAGTCACTTCGACAAAAGACAGAATCTTGTTGAGTCAACAGAGGATTTTGACCTATACATAGTAAAAAATGTGCATGGCCATTAATTCCTTTTAACTACATACTTTTCCCAAAACATGTATGTATACCATGCATTGCTACATGAGTTTTAATGTCTCAACATTTTGTGTTCAACATCTATAATATACTGAAAAGCACCAAGGTGCCTGCCTAACCCCTGGTGCCATAGCAAATTGTATACAGTGTATGATCAATCATGCATGCTCACACATGCTGGGTAATCTGCCAGATAGTCATGAATCGTGAGCTTGTCGGAGGACACTGAACATACAATTCTACGTAATAGGCTACATAAAAAATCTACATCACAAAAAAATGATTGATTTGCCATGGGTCAGGACAGATGACCTGACCAAGCTTCCTCTCATCCGAAAGAGAATGAAATGAACATCATTACAGAGCCACACACTGATTAGGCAACAATTGATAACTGCAAGGTAGCTACTGAACAGTGCTGTGACTAAACCAACGGTGAACCCGTCATGTATAACTGAATTTGATTTTAGGCCCTTCCTATGATTTATCATGACTTTTAGCAGCTATTCCGACAAAGTAACAGGAGAGAAAGGGTTTTCTAGCTTTTCAAGGCATGAAAGCATAGAAAAAGTGAGCTATGCAATCAGGAAACGACATCACGTTTTTCTGTTTGTAATGCAATTAGCTTGCAATGGCCCACATTGCAATTTTCAACAAAATAGTAAAGTTTAATACCAATAAAATGCATAGAATTCAGAGGAGGTCCGAGCGCCTGAAATTTTGGGGTAGCCATGCCCACTTTGGGTCACGTGAGCATAATTATTAACAGTTATTAATGCGATCGTACTAGAGATGGCACTGTGTTCTGCAGTTTTTTCGGCCTTTTCTCTAATCTAATGTGAAATTTCACTCTTGAAAGACAATTTAAAGTCTTATCAACTTATATTTTATCTATTTCAAGCAAAATTTATTGAATAGCGCTTGTCTTGAGCGCTGCTATTAAGCGATGACGTCATAATTTTCTGAGCTAGGGGGGTGCTCGAGCACCCTGAGCACCATGCTAGATACGCCACTGAACCAGACATAGTTCGATTACTTTCTTGATACACTCATATAGTCTTTTATAGAGTGTATATGCATGTAATGGGTGCACTATAGTAATATAGGGTGCTGAGGTTTGTGCACCATCAGTGCCTTCATTTGACATAGTAGTATTTTTCTGCTATGAACACCGTTCAGATTCCACTTGTTGTACATAGTAGATCCGCTTATAGTTGCATGTGAATAGTATTTATAACAGAGAAACAAAAATTCGGGGGGAAAAACTTGAAATATTTGTTGCTATAGATATAAGTAAAGAGGACAAGGGCTAAGGGGTGAGTTATTTTCTGATTATTAGCCTCATCCCCTGGTTCCCCTTTGACCTTTCACTCACAGAAATGAGAAGGGAGCCTAGTATCCGAGAACACATGGGGATAAAAGCTACAAGAACTGTGATGAATAGGCTTGGCTATGCCTGTTTTTGATGACAAAACCTTTAGATTCAGTCTCAGCCATTTTAACCAGCAGCTGCTTACGTATTTGTGAACGTGAGGGAACATCGAACAAGGCCTGGGAATTTCAGTAAGTTATGTTCTATAACCTTAGACTACTGATAGATAATAAACTGCTAGTGACTACCCTTCTTTACAATTTTGTAGCTGCTTGTAGAACTTGGCAATTGCTGCATGCACAGTCAAAGGGGAGCCTGGGGACAAAGATATGATTTTATCGCTACAGTACAAGTAGGAATTACCTGCAGTGACTGTAAACAGCAAATAAATTACTGACACTGTAACCTGCAAATGTACAATATCAAGCAAAGTTTAACCCCAAACACTCAACAAAACCCTCTCATAGTCATCATTTATAATAATTTAATAATAGAAGATTTACATATATGGAGAAGTTTGCCTTGAAAAAGGACATTCCCAGTTGAAGTGTTAACAAAGCAAATCTTTGATGTAGAATGTGCTAATTTGTGTGAAATTAGGAAGCTAGCTAGGCTTTGTACAGAGGGGATACAGAAACTAGTGGATGGACTTCAACTCAATTTGTCCCAGAATTGGTGGTAGCCAGTATTACTTGTAAATCATTAGGAGTTAGACTAATACCAGTACAAGTTCAGGCTGATCTAATTATTTTATCAAATAATACTGTACTCCAGTTATTTATTAGTCTGGTGCCCAGACCCTTTCTGCTAATTAGTAGGCGGGACAGGAAGGGGGAGGAGGAAGAAAGAAAAGAAAGGGTCTGGCAACAACGCAGCTCTGCTGCGGATCGCTGGAATGTAATTAATAGCTCAGGCAAGCCACGTGTTTAATCACATGGAAGACATGGAAGTGCTGAAAAAAAAAAGAAAGAAAGTGATAAGCTCCTCGAAGTTTGGCTTGCTGTTGAACTTATTATACAGCGATAGAGAAGCAGACATACGGAAGCAAATGTTCTCTCCTTGCTACGCTTTTTTGTGAAAGATTTGCTCGCCTATCGTGCATGCTTCTTTGTTTATAGTTACGCTGGTGCCTGCAGGTCTTGTCAGCGATTTCAAAGCTTGAACAGTCAGTCAGCCATACTCGGGAGCCTTTAATTTCTTATCCTAGCAGTCCTAGCACTAAATAAGCTAACTTTCTAGGTACTTTTGATACAAAATTACCTCGCAAAACCAGTAGGAAGTAAAAAAAGGCTTTTACACCACCAAAATTTTCACTAGGAGTCTTCTTTGTTCGTTCTTCTGAGCGTCAAGACCAAAAAGTTCTTGCTATTGCTTCAAAACAATTATATACAGTTGGAGCTTGCTTTGTTCAAATTTTACAACAAACCACATCATAGTCAATCGCGGTTGACACTATTTCTACCTCTTTGATCTTGCCGACGTCTAAAATTTAGACGTCGATCCACGGCAGAGCTACGTTGTTGCCAGACCCTTTCTTTCCTTTCTTCCTCCTCCCCCTTCCTGTCCTGCCTACTAATTAGCAGAAAGGGTCTGGGCACCAGACTAGTTATTTATCACTGAAGTAGCCTAGTTCATCAAATACATATATTTTTCCTATACGATTGGACAAAAGCTTATTACAATTTGTCTGAGAAATCCAAAGCAGGAACAATAAACTTTTTGCTATCATTTTAAAGCTAATGCTGTGTAGAATCTAGTGCCAGGCTAATTATTTTGTAAAACTCAATGGATAACAATTTATGCTTGTAAAATGTTGGTGTTCCATACATTTTGCCCATACCCTAAAAGGTGTGAGAAAGTGTGAGACTGCGGTGTCAATGTGTCCTTAACTTCTCCATATGACTAGTATACTTTAGACTGAGGACTCATTGCCAGACTGGTGAAGCTCAAATTGAAAATTATGTACAAACACCCTATTGGTAAAACTTACCTGCACAGAATCCATTTGTCGCTTTCTCCTTCGGAAAAGAACCTTCATATTAAATATATTATACGCTGTGCCTCCAGGCCCGGGTCCGTATACTAAGCTAAATATACTGTAGCTACGTAGTCAATGGAACCGTGACTCTACGCCTGCACGCTAGAGTGCCGGTAAATCCGGATACTATAAACAGGCAATACAAAATCAATAGGAAAGTATACGGACTACCGTGTCTCGAGACACTTTGTATATTATATATATACATCATTTGGGATTTCGTTTAAACGAGGAGTTCGCGTATAAAAGGGCGTGGCCGGGGACGAAATTCGCGCCGTCTGAAAATGGCGTCGGAATTTTTTACTTTAGAAAATTGGTAACTAAGCAAGGGACTTACTCGCACGGGTTTTACACTATGTTTTACTGAGTTTTACTAACCAAAACAGCTGCACAAACTTGGAGCGACACAGAGAGCGCCACAAATGAACAATTGTTGCAGTTTTTGAAGAAAACTACGTGCATTTTGAGAAAGAAGCGTTCTTTTACCATGCCAGGGAATAAACTTCTTGAGTGAAAGTGAAAAGGACTCGTTTTTGCGTGTCTGAAGACTGATAGGACGGTCAATGACACCCAGGGTCTCTCCAAGTCTCAAAAATGAAGCTTGCACTGCTGCTTGTAGCTGCTATAAATATTTGGAGTCAGTCCATTGGTTCTGAGCCATCTAGTGGTTCTATTTCTCAAGCTCAGGTCAGTACTTACAGAGTTAGAAAACAAAATACACACACATTTTAGTGTAACAGTTCTTATATGTGTGGTAGGGGTATATACAGGTGGTGTTCATGGCCGAATAGTGAGGGTCAGGATATGTCGATGGTGGCTTCAACTTGATGATAAAGATAGAAGAGAGCGCCAACTCCACCACAACCAGTGTACCATGTACTCTCTTCGTGTTCCTTCTCTACAGCGTCTGTAGATACCTACTTGACTCACCATCATGATCCCGGTAACTGAAAAAACAACAACACTATTGTTAGCAATTCATAGTACTTCTATTTTGCATAAACTACTGTAGCAGTTTACCTTCTAATCCAAACTATTTTGCAGGACATGAAATCAGCCAAATATTGCTCTACTCTTCACATACTCAAAGAGACCTCGGTGAGAGTGACTAGAATGGTGTACTGTCTTGGTACAGTGTCCATTGATGCAGAAACTAGCGCAAGAATTGTGTATTGTTTTATACAAAGATGTGCTCTTGTTGTTAATAATTTGTAAAAATAATAGTGTATGTCTGTATTGGCAGTGTTACTGCCTATATTTGCTGTACAATATTGTCAATGGCTGCCATGGAATACTAAGACCACAGAAACAAACCAAATTCTTTGTATTGTTTACAAAAGGACATAACAGGTAGTTTTTATTTGGAAACCACTACTACTGTGCAAGTAATTTGTGGAAGGTATATAAGCGTCGTAGTGCGTAGTTGTAGCAAAGAGAAAAAAGGAGCTCTGCAAGCGCCATGACGACAATTTTTTACGTCTGCGCAAAAGGTCAAAGGTGGTGGCCGGGGATTTTTCTATTTATACCCCGCACCCCGGAAGTGGTTCAAAACGAACGCGGGTGAATAATTGCGTCATTATAAACGCGAACTCCTCGTTTAAAAACAAATACCGTATACAGTCTACACTAAGACCCGGGTATCGACCGTGATCGAAATCATGTACTTTGGCCACTCCTACAAACATAAATTACATAACATTTTAACTGCACGTGATCACTATACGTAAGAAAGTTGTTTAAAATTTAACGTACGCGAAATAACTGAAAATGAGAAGTCTCGTTCACATATACACCAAAGAAAGTCAAAAGTCAAATATTTGCAATGTAATTGACAATTTAAGTTCTTTTGAAGAGTCTGATGAAACAATCCCGACTTCTTTACCACGAAATACGAAGGACAACTGCGTGGTTACTAAGAACACGCGCTTATTATTAACTAAAACCACACCCATTTATGACGTCACGCAGGTAATTTGAGCTGCCAAAAATGAACTTTTCCAAGAGTTTGTAAGTGAATAACATGACTCAAATGGAAGACTATTCTAGCAACCGTTGGAATTCTGAGAGTTGAATATGTAATTAATCTATGATTCAAAACTTATCTTGCTGTGAGTTTTCGCATCAAGTTGTCCAGTGAACTGAACATTGAAGGGACAGGACTGTGGCTCAGAGTACATGTGAGAATTGGACTGTCATCCAGTACATAAAGAATATCAAGACTTCTCAATAGTTTTATTGAGCTTTTCTAAGTTAAATTTATTCTATATAGGAGTATTTCTGAGTGTAGCTGTTCAACTGCCAAGAAACAATCACCTGAAATAGCTAAAATTTCATGATTTTCAGTGGTTGCTTATTCAGTATGATCTTGGGTAGGTTACTAATTTTTTATATTAAAATGTAGCAATGGTTGTGTAGTATAATCACTAGAAATATGAAGACTGGAGCATGTTTCGCATCAAGTTGTCCGGTGACCTCTAGTTGGCTCATTCTGAAACTTTCAGCTGAAATCTGGACTCACCACAGACCAACAACCACAGAGGAGCTTGTTTCTGGAGTATGCAGGGCTTGTTTAATCCTTGTTTAACAATATTTTATAATTTATAACTGTTGTACATTTACTGAATTGGTATAAGAGTAGTTGGAGTACAGTAACTAAATTCAATTTTTCCTCCCGTATATCCCTGTACATTTGATTTACCGGAAGTAATCAGCCACGTAACCCGGGTCTTAGCGTAGACTGTATAGCTCTGGCCCTGCTCGTGTTAGCCTCGTTCCTAGCCTCCCTCCCACCGGAAATTCGAAATTAAACGAAGAGGCGGAGTATAAAAGGGCGTGGCCGGCATGAATTTCGCGACATTCAACAAAATGGCGCCCGTTCGCCATTTCAAATTCAAAGCAGTGCGTCTCTTTTCAAATTTGCGCACTGTTATTCATATCATGTGTCTCAAACATCGCGACTTTCCCTTCTGCGCGTATATTTCGTCCTTTTGAACGAACAAAATGGCGAAGCGAGTTGAGAAGAATGCTTTTTGTGGAAGGCTGAGCACTGCTAGAGACTTGCTGACTACAACTGGCTCACAGACACTCAACAATTATGAGCTTATGATGGCTTTGTTTGACCTTGCTGGCAAATAATTTAAGCATCACTCAGTAGTGAATCAAGTGCCCAGCGTCCCTCTAATGTCTCATTTTTGAGAAACTCAGGTCAGTATGGTCTGCTGGGTTGTCTATTATTTTGTGAAACACCATAAATTAGAGAGAATTTTTTTAGGATTTCCCACCGAAGCCGAAGCATGTGAGGGAGACCAGAGACTGTTTGTGTTGGAGGCTAAGACTTTAGAAGACTTCTGTATTGGTCTGTCCCAGCCCGTGGTTTGCTCTGATGTATGTGCACATGTAGGTTGGTCATGTTGTCCGTGCACAGTTCCAGTGTTCATGGAAAGCACGACACATTCTGTCATTCGAACCTGGGCCAGTTCCCAAGTCATCGGTGGTCATGTGTCATTATCTGGTCAATCAGAAGTAAGTCCAATCCTTGAATGTTTACGTGACTGTCAATCCATGTATCTCTATCTGTCTCTCTGTCTCTCATACACACACACACACACACACACACACACACACACACACACACACACACACACACACACACACACACACACACACACACACACANACACACACACACACACACACACATACACACACCGTGGCACAGGACAGAAGATGACGACAACCCATTCGTTCAAATATAAGGATAGCAGATAACATGAATGATGATGGAAAGTACTTGGATAATGACAATGTAAGAGTAATTAGTAGCTAGCATCAAAAGTAGATTCATAGTCTTTGTATGGCATTCCTTCGGGGTTGGGGTATCTAAATCAAACTTTCTGTGTGTGCATGTGTGTAATGTACAGATAAATGGATGTGTTTAACATTTACTAATAATTTTAGTGCATACTTACATCTATTACACATTTAGGCATGCAAGATCTCTCGGGGATCACTGACTGACTGTCATGAAGACCTTGCCAGATAGTCTTCATGTCTCCACATGCCTATATCATGGAAGAGCTTCCAAAACTTTTTATATAGTGGGTATCGCTTGTGCTTATTCCTAGAATTAGCAGCTGCACCTCCCACAAGGAAACTTGGAGATCGAGATTCTGTCATTACACATGGTGTACACAAACTGTTCACATCTGTGATCACCACCGAGAGTTGGAGGGATGCTATCACTGTATCCATAGATACCCCTGCCACCACCGCCACCATCGCGACTGGCACCCCTGCCACCACCTTGACTGGCTCCCCTGCCACCACCATGACTGGCTCCCCTGCCACCGGTAGTACTTGGACCTGCACCATCACCTCCATGTGGGCCAGAAGAGCTTGTGTCAAGAAGTGTTGTTACGACTAGAAAGGATAAATTTTATTCTGTAAGTAGTAAGATCATAATTGTTGTGCTCTGAAAGTTATTTTATACCTGATGTGCATCTCCTTTTTGCAGGTGAGCTAGCTACAAACTACCAGCTCGGTAGTGTGCTCCTCACAAAGGGCTCTCAGTCTTGCCAGAAGCCGAGAGAGGGTTGTCCTCTCTCAAAATTCACATGCATCTGTAATTTTTTGTGAACTTATAACTTATAATGTTCATTGTGCAATGTTGTAGCATTACCTCTACATCAGAACAGCTGCCACGGTCACTGCTAATCATTATTCATGTGACGTAAAAACGCGGCGCGGGATTACCCGCGGGCGGCCATTTTGGTGCACAATAACAGCAGCTGCATCTGCGCTCTTTTTATGTGGGCTTAGCCGCTATACTAGCCGCCAGCTGCATCTTTCACTCAACAAAACCACGACACACCTTGTCCAAGGACAAAGTACAGGACTATACTGCTCACGTGAGAAGTCAGCAATCCCGGTTACGTAGTCTATGACTGTACTAGTCTCGTCCCCAGAGACCCGGTACCCCACCCCTTCTCCAAGGAGAAAGAGGGTCTGGTCTCAATTGAGCGAATTCTTGGTTGTGCTGAGTCAGCAGTCGTGAAAACAGGTAAGCCAATCAGATTGCAGCATTCGAGTTTTCACGTGAAAGTCATCCTTTCAATTGCATATCTCACGAGACTCGAGATGTCTCAGTACAGTGATCGGGGAACTTTAATAGCTTTGCGTGAATCGCTTACAACAGAACGTCTCAAATATTGTATAGAAGTGTAGAAATCGCTTACAGAAGAGTTTTACTAGTGAAAAAGTAGATCGTGCTAATTGGGCTATAAAATTAAAGCCAGGATGGATCTGGTAAGCAATCAGACATTGTAATCTAGTTGACCAGGCGGCTCTAGTGATTGGTTCCCTACACACGCACACCAGATTTATAGCTAATTGAGCTAGCTCTGCTCCTAGCTTGTTTAAAGTACGTGCATACACAGACACACACACTCGTCACATGACATCCAGTTTCACTGCTGACTAGTCGACTCAGCACAACCGGGAAATCGCTCAAAAGATACCAGACCCTCTTTCTCCTTGGAGAAGGGGTGGGGTCTGGGGACGAGACTATGACTGTACATGTACTAGCCTCGTTCCCAGGCTCCTCCTTCGCGAATATTTTCTTCGAAAATGAGGAAGGAGAGCACGGGTACCGGGTGTTTCAATGCCATACGTATGCGGACATTTAGTCGCCCACGCAAAAAAATTGAACATCACGTAGCAACGCATCCTGCTGGCCCATAGCAACAGCTTGCTCTGCTTTACACGTGCGCTCTATGAATACCGTTAAAAACACGTGGAGGCAGTAAACACGGCTGAAAACGCTTGCCTTTGCTGATTCTTTTCGTCTTTGTTTGAGCTTCATAGCACCTACTGGAGCTGAGATACGATGTAAACAGTGGACCAACCTTCTTTGAACCCCTTCTCTTTGAAAGAGTGAAGTTTTAAAGCAGAAGTTTTCCAAGAGAAACTGGATCATTTTCTTACTACTACCTGGACAGAAGTTTTCAGTAAGCTATACTTTTTGTTGGCACTTATTTTTTAAGATGGTAGTTTGAGGGGTTGAATAACATGTATAATTAGTTATTCATGATACAGAGTGGTAAAATTTGATGCAAAACNACTTCAAAGGTAGCATACTTTTTACCTCTCCAAGCATTCACAAAAAAACTGGCAGTGGTTTCTATGCAGCCTTCTTTTATACCGTAGCAACGAATATCTGTGATTGGTTAAAATTCACGCGAAAAATTGATTTTTTGTGCAGCGTGATTGGCTGAGCATAGCGCAAACAAATTTCTGCAAGTGGGCAATAACAGCAGGGCAATACGGGAAGTTATTGCCCGCTACCTCTGTACTTAACTTAGTATAGTAACTATATAAGTATTACTAGGGGAATGCACGCATTGGTGGGCGAGCCGAAGCGAGATAGCTCTGGCTATATAGACTATAGACTATAGTGTTACAAAAGTCGGTAATAGTCGAAGATACCCGTTGGTATATAGATTACGCAATGGTCAATCTTCTTGTCAGCATCTCCTACACTCAACAGAACCATTGGGCTGAGCTGATACAGACAGGACTGGTTTGGAAAACATTCCAAACATGTATCACAGGTGGGTAATTTCTGACATTGCCTTGTGAAACTTTCTCATCTTCTGGATCACAGCTGGTTGCCCAAATAATGCTGGTGTTAGATCAGTCTCTGACCTCCTTGCACGAGCCCAAGACCTCTCTCGCTCAAGCCTATGTTCAGTCTGAGAGGCTGTCTCTCAGGCCTGATCTTCTGTCTTCAGCATGAGACCTATCTTGCTCAAGCCTACGTTCTCTCTGAGAGGCTGTCTCTCCTGATCTTCTTTCCCTCCCTGTGTGGTAATGTTATATCCAACTGCATATATTATTGCATGACTGGGAGGGCAATATGGGGAAATATTCAGCTCGAGAGTGGCAGTATTGGCCCGACCAACGGGAGGGACAATACAGAGCTCAAGAGCTGAATATTTCCCCAATATTGCCCGACCTTTGGAGTGCAATAATAGATTTATTATATGACTTCATGATAATTATTCTTCAGCAATAAACCACAGCCACTTGAACAGTATGCACTATGTGTAGGTATAGCTGCAGCTGTACATATACAAGTATCTGTGGTTACTAGCTATGTAAATTGACCCATGTCTCTAACATGTAGATCTTGTAGTGATAATTAAAAAGTGTGCAATAACCTTCCATGCAATATGGGAGAATATTGCCCAGCTACTGACCAATCAGATTGCTTATAGAACACTAGTCATATAATAATCTCCCATATTGCAGGAGGGTTATTGCACACTTTTTAATTATCACTACAAGATCTACATGTTAGAGACATGGGTCAATTTACATAGCTAGTAACCACAGGTACTACTTATATACAGCTGCAGCTATACCTACACTAGTTGTCACAAAATTAATACTGTAATCTGATTGGTCAATCACAGGTCTCTACTGAGCTTAGAGACCTACAAAGCTCAATAGAGACCTGCAGGTCTTCTAAGTGCCTGAGGCAAACTATATTATATTCAAACAATAATACTACCAGTGTCTTCTCTTGTTTTCTTGAAAAACCATCCAGCTTGTTCAAGCGCTAGCAGGTCAGCTATGTTAGCGCTGTGCTTTTAAAGTTTGACCTCTAAACTCATTTCAAAACCACTCCCACCTGGGTCAGCTGGCAACAAGAAGAAAAGAAGGCTTGAAGACTCGCCGTAAGTAGCTCGAGTATCTACGGAGGACAGTCCATAGCTTGACAAACTTGAGAGTAAGCCAAAATGAATCTTTCAAGTCTACGTAACTAGCTTGACAAAGAGCAAACTTGGAACCAAGATGAATTTTCAACTGTACGTATCTATGGTAGCTAGATAATTTGCGGCTATCCAATAGAATTTCTTGTTCTGTTTTGTTGCTAGGGCCGTTAGGCCTATATTCTAAACAAGTTAGAGGCCTCGTCCAATGGTCTCTACGCTATTTAGAGGCCCTCAGGCCCTTAGTAGCGCCCTCGCTACGCTCGGGACGCTACAGCCTTAGTCTGGCAGGCCAGACTCTTCGCACGTGCGTGCTTGGAAGACTTCTTTCACTCTTCCATTCATTGCAAAGAGTCTGGCAAGCCAGACTACTACAGCCTCGGGCCTTCAGGCCTCTAAATAGCGTATATATCCTATTTAGCCTTGTATCCTAGGTTACAGCCAGGGAATAAAAGTGATATTTCCCTGTTTGTGGTTAGATATTTCCCTGCTCATGTACTTTTACAAGAAAAAAACATAATTTACTACTGGCATATTTGCATATGCAGTAGTATGGTGCATGCAACAAATTTTACCTTGGTAACCATTTTTGGGTTGGTTTATACAGCTGTTTCTTTCAGTTTGTGTAGCAAATTAAGAAAAGAAAAACATTACAGTGCTGCAGACTGCTTTACTCATGCAGTGCTAAGCTTTGTTTCTTCGACTCAAGCGCTAGTTTATTTGGTACCACCCAGGAAACTCCTCCCAACAACTAGTGCCTCAGTTGTGCAATAGCTGCGCGTTGACGGTGATAGCAGAGAGAAATTTTAGTGCTTTCTGGAAAAGTAAAAGCAAGTTTGTGTTTTCTGATACAAGATCGAAGTTTTCTGATACAAGATTGAAGTTTTTCTGAAACATTTTGCTTTTCCAATACAAAATTTGTGCTTTCTGGACAATTTTTAGCGAAAGTCAAGCCGTCATTTGTAATTCTATTGACCCTTACCTATTTTGAGACGACGCTGCAGTCAAAAAAGAAACCTGTTACAAGCTTGCAAGAGAAGACAAGGCAGGTTTTTTGTTCTAAATGAAAAAATAACCGTTACTGGGTATTTTTGTTACTAGACATATGAGCTCAAACAACCAATCAGAACGGATATATAATACCTATACCATAGTAGAACGGGAATTATGGTATAACTATAACAGAGACCTTGGACTCGTCCTCTAACTATTATTTAGTACATACGTGGTTTGTGTTCAAGTGGCTGTGGTTTAATTTGTCAGCTAAAATCATACCACGCATAATTTATACGCAGTGGCCATGTATAAAACCACTGAGCAGGCAAACTGAACTTGTGAGTTTCACAGCTGAATAAACTACTGCAGCAGTAATGTTGGGTGTATGGATGGATGTCAATACCACTGGATAACAAGAGCAGAAGCTAGAACAGCCACCAGTGAGAGGCTCTAAACTACACTGAAAACCCTGAGCTCAGAGTCTGAGAAGCTATTGAACTGCCGATAACTCAGAACTAATACAACAGCTATAGCTGCTAAGATTTAATGCATGCATGACGCTGAAACCCCGGGCGTAGGTGGCCAAGAGAGTAACTGTTAACTGGCCATGGCAAGAGAGAATCAATGGAGTCCTGCCTGAGCAGTATAATGAGATAACTGCAGACTCAAAGAAATTGTCAACAACCAATTTAGCCAAGTCCAGTGTCTCTTGTATAATTATGCCATACTCTTTCACCAGTGCTATAACAAACAATATGCACTAGCCTCGTTCCCACATAACCTACTAGGCTCCCCTTTCATGCACAGTGAGTATATAGGGGAGAGCCTGCAACGAGTTTATTCCGCCCACATGCAAAACTCTATGCTCATGCGCTTGCTCGTGCTCGCCCCAATCCATGCTTGCATGCCACTAATTATCATGAAGTCATCTATTATTGCCCTCCAAAGGTCAGGCAATATTGGGAAAATATTCAGCTCTTGGGCTCTGTATTGTCCCTCCCGTTGGTCGGGCCAATACTGCCACCCTCGAGCTGAACAATATTTCCCCATATTACCCTCCCAGTCATGCAATAATGTATATAAATCTTCTATTATTAAATTATTATAAATGATGACTATATATGAGAGGGTTTTGTTGAGTGTTTGGGGTTAAACTTTGCTTGATATTGTACATTTGCAGGTTACAGTGTCAGTAATTCATTTGCTGTTTACAGTCACTGCAGGTAATTCCTACTTGTACTGTAGCGATAAAATCATATCTTTGTCCCCAGGCTCCCCTTTGACCTTTCACTCACAGAAAGAAGGGAAACCTGGTATCCTAAATCACATGCATGATGTCCACTGCTCTAGACGTAGACTACCAGCAGGTGCGTGTGATCAGTCTGCTAGAGTATTGAGCTAAGTTTTTTCTTGTGTTAGAGCAAAAAAGTGAATTCTGAAGATGCAGCCAATATCCAAAAGGCTAGGTGTTTGACTATTCTTACCAAAGAACAGCTCTATAGGTGTATATTTGCCTCATGCTACATGACCTTCTCGAACTTCCCCTCACCCAATAATTTACGTAGAGTACTTGCGACGGTGCATTAACTGGTTTGTAGTATGAAAAGGTCAAACTTTTTTCGTCAGTGTTGAAGAACGGCTGAGCAATTTGGTTCTGTGTTTTCTAGCAAAGTTTTGGAGCAGATTCAAGAAAATACTTCTGAATATGCTGATCTAAGTTTAGAAGAGTTGGAGTCAATGCTAGATCCAAAATTTGTTCCTGATGGGTGGCTAGATAGCAGCCCTCCAAAGAAAAAGCTCAAGTTGTCCCTACAAAAGAAAAACAAGCAAGACTCAGCATCGTCATTATCTAGGTTTGCTACAGTTTCTGAGAAAGAGGCGACCAAAGCGGCAAAAGGAGTGGTGCCATTGAACACTAAAAAGAACAACGAATAGGCTGAGAGAGCTTTTTGTGCTTGGGTTGAAGGGCGCAACAATTTGATGCCTCTAGATCCTGCCCCCGCGGATCTACATGTTGCACTGTCACGATGCGAAGAAAGTCTGTAAGTATATGTGCTATTTCACACTTGAAGCAAGGAATCAAGATGGTGAAAAATATCCTCCAAGCAGTATTAGGTCTCTTCTCAGTGGACTCAACAGGATTTTGAAAGAGTCCAAAGCACCTTTTTCTATTTTGGACAAGACAAATCCAGATTTTCGTGACCTGCAGCTTACACTTGACACGCTAACCAGTGATCTTCATCAAGAAGGGATTGGGGTGACCAAAAAAAGTGCCCCAGTCACTTTTGAGCATGAAAATATCTTTTAGGAGACACAGGTACTTGTATATACAACTCCAAAGACACTTCAAAGAGCTGTCCTTTGTAGCATAGGCCTAAATTTTGTCCTTATAGAGGTGTTCAAGAGAATCATGATTTACAAGTGCAGCAAGTAACTCGTTGCCCACCTGACAGGAGTGTATATTCTGCAGAAGTGTATATAGAGTTTATTTCGAAGAATAATCAACACAGGTTTAAAGATATCAACTCTACGGACAAAACCAATCGAGTGTATGCTTCTCCTGACTCAGACAGGTGTGTGGTACGTCTGCTAGACTTCTATTTATCAAAGTTGCCACCCAAACCTCCTGGCTTTTATCTTCGTCCTCTAGAGAAGGTGCCACCTTCTGACAGTAAGCCATGGTATTGTAAAAGCCGTGTTGGGATAAATAAGCTGAAAACTTTCTTACCTGACATAGTAACTGATTCAGGGGTTGATGTCCATTACACCAACCACTCTCTTAGAGCTACTGCTATCACACGGATGTTCAATACTGGAGTACCTGAAAAAATCATTGCTGAAAAGTCAGGACATCGAAGTTTGAAGGCCCTTTGTATTTATGAGCGTACATCTGAAACTCAACAGATATCAGCTGGAAAGTGTATTCAGATCATTTGATCCTGTAGTTGAGCTTGCTGAGGAAGCACAGTCTTGTGACAAAGAGAATTTTGAGGTTACCGAGCAGGTACCTTCTGCAAAGCCCCAAAGTGCTGCTAATGGCTCTTTTTGTCCAGAAAAAATTAATGAGAAAACCTAGCCTGTTGTTTTCCCAGCAATGATGATGTGCAGTTAGTGTCATCACCCACGCATTTCTCAAACAAGTTTTTTTGATGTAAGCTTAGTGTGTGCATGCGCTAGCCCTGCGGACAAGGCAGGTTTGCAGTGTGTTTGTTCCCTATATCTCAAGAACGGAATCTCCAGTCATCAAACACGGCACACCAAGGTAAAATAATTGAGATTATCTACAAATAGCTAGCATTCAACCAAAACCTATAGTTCCTGAGATCTGTGGCTTTTCAGGATCTCTAAGTGCAAAGCTTCAAGGCTACACTTGTTGATCACACCCATTTGTTAACATTTTTTCTTGACAGAAGGAACTGGGGGACTACTGACTTTGTAAAGGGAATTAATGGTCATGCACATTTTTTTCCCTATGTATATAGGTCAAAATCCTCTGTTGACTCAACAAGATTCTGTCTTTTGTCGAAGTGACTCTAACTTCACCTACACCTGCACAGTAAATCCTACTCTAAACCCTGGGGTAGTTTCTTGGACTGTAAATGGAACTGCCCTTCCTTCAGCCTTTATTGAAAGATCAAACACTGATGTTGGGGATAATGTTACTGACCCAGCTCGTGGTCTCATTGCTGTTGTGACAGCCTATGATGGAGTGACTCTGGTGACAGACTTGACAATTGCCACAAGTTCTAGTTTAATAGGAACACCAGTTCAATGTAGGGATACTGAAGGAGATAATGATGAAATTACAACTGACATAAGCAGTAAGCTACGACATTGTAACAGCAATCATGTATATACAAGAATTTGTGAATTTGTCCAAATCACCACTCGCTTCAATCAAATAACCAATTGTATTTTTGTATGATGTAGCTCCTAATGTAGGGACAATATCAGTGACTCAGGTCTCATTCTCCACCATCAGTGTTACCTTCACTCTAAGCAATCCAGATAAACTAGACTGTGTTGAGGACTATGTGGTAGAGGACCAGACAACTGGGACACGTCTTGACTGTAGCAGGACTAGTTCAACCACTGTGGAGTGTGATCTACCAGATATTTGCAGTAGTGCTAGCTATACCTTGGTGGGATCTGCCAATGACGGAGTCTCGTTAGGAGAAGGGAGCACTCCTTCTATTTTTACTCCTGATCGCACCGGTGAGTAATATAATTATATTATGTGCAGGAGTGCATGTATAGTCAAATAATTATATTACTATACGTAAGATGAGCTACCATACCATAGAGTCAGGTTACTTCGCTATTTAGTGTACATTCACTACTAGGCGCATACAATCTTCCTTCATTCAGCTTTGATAGAGGCGTATTGTTGATGTCCACTTAGTTTGATTGTGACAGCCATACTTTCTTTGACCGTTTGGCTCTCCATTTCACTTGAGAGAGGCCAAAAGAGGTTTCTCAAGCGCAATATAGCACATGCTTGAGCACTTTAGCTAGCTTAACCGATTATACGCTGAATTCTTTTGAAGTGAATGACGTCATCCGCTAAATTAAATTTTTAACTTTTAGTAGCTACGCCTTCCTTTTGTTTTTCTTATACTAAAAGAGATTGGGCAAAGGTTTTTTTATGATGCAACTAAGCAACAATCAAGCTAACTATACTCCAAGTCTTGTTGCTTAGTGAAGCTTTTGCTGGTAAAAAAAAGCCTAATGTACGGGAGGGTCTAATACTCGAGGGCATAGCCATGCGTCTAAAGCTTTTTTTTCCAGCTAGCCAACCAGGCTTACAAAAGCGATGCTATGGCTATATAGCCTAACTATCCCTGCACCTACGTAGCAAGTTTCAAACTTATCCTCTGAAGGGTTGTGGAAAAAAACGTCGCTCTAAACCCTACAATCACAATCACGGAGATCGTGACCGTTAGTCGCTCAGTGATGAGTAGTGCCAGTTGTAACTCTGACTTGATATTTTAGTGGAGTAGACCCTTACCTATTCGTATATGAAGTTTAAAGTTCAGGGCTAATTGCTTTGCTTGCAAAAAAGTCGCTAAAGCAGCCATGACGCATTAATGCGTCAACCGCGTATAATCGGTTAATAACATCATTCATTTGGGGGGGGAGGGGGGCTTGTGGTTATATTAATTTTGTTATTTAGCGCATACTTTTCTTCTATTATCCCAATAAGTGCTTGTACTAAATGAAAGTACCGATGGTGCACAACCCTCAGCACAGTCTAACAACTATTAGTTATGCATATGAATATTGTGTTTAATGCCACCGCTATCAAATGGCTTAATTCATCATACCAGTTAGTTGTCAGTTATGTTAAGAAGTGTGCAAGACAACTATCTGATTCTTGTGACAGCTCTCCTAGCAAAGGGAGACCATGACCTCACCCTAGTGTTTGCCAAGCAAGCTCTACTGGATGAAGAGCAACGGCAAGTGATTAGTTAAATGTATGAGAATGCTCATGTAAAAAATTTTTGAGAAACAAAGCAGCACTTTTTGAAAAGGTCATAGGTCAAAGATAGGTAATAACGTTTCAGTGATGACTTTATCAGACAAAGCCATACAATATGTCACCTGAAAGGAAATTTTTTGAACAACAAGATGGTACCAACCATTTCTCCTAATATGCTTCAGTTAGGAAGTTATGGCTTCATTAATACCAAGAGGTTGAGCAAAACTCCTAAAAAAGCTTGATTTTCGTACGCTCATAACTCAGAAGCCATAGAGGTAGAGGTCCCAATATTTCATACTAAGTAATATCTCATTGCATACTACAACTGTACCAAGTTTGGTGAAATTCCAAGGAGGTCACTTTCAAAGTGTGGTTGAATTGAAATGGAATGACCCTAATCTGTTCAGTGTGCACTCTACAGCTGAGAACGGAAATGTTGTATCATTTGGCCATGAGAAGTGCTGGATTTGAAACAAAAAAGGAAGCTGATCGGCACAGGCTCTCCACTTGGAAAGCTGTATAAGCTTAATTGTGAGGTGCTCAAATGTACAACTGATAAAGCTAAATAAATGTGGTCTCTGAATCAAAAGAGAGAAGTATGACCGATCTATGGCATCAAAGGTTAGCTCATGTGGAATGCAAGACTGTTTTAGACAGCTTCATCAACTTGTCAATCAAAGTACGGGCATTGATTTACCTTCCAAGGAAGAGTTGAATTTTTGTGAAGCCTGTGTGAAAGGCAAAATGCATCGTTGCCACATCATTCACTAAACCAGGTCAAGTCCACCGAGAAACTCCAACTGGTATACACAGATGTTTGTGGACCCATGCAAACTCAGTCACATGGAGGTAGTCGTTACTTCATAACCTTCACGGACAACTACTCACGTTACTGCACGACATACTTTATGAAGAAGAAGTCTGAGGCTCTTAGCAAGTTTAAAGAGTTCAGAGAGGCTGTGGAGAATGAGACTGGCAACAGGATCAAGGCAGACAGAGGTGGTGAGTATATATCTTTCTAAAGAGTTTATTAATAAAGATTACCTCAAACAGAGTGGAATTTGATCTGAGTCAACCGCTGCTTACTCCCCTCAGCAAAATGGGGTAGCTGAGCGACTCAATCGTACTTTAGTGGAAGCTGCCAGATCCAATCTGGGCTTCCTTTGGGCAGAAGCCGTCTCTACTGCAACATATCTTCGAAACCGAATGGTAACGACAGCCCTCAAGTGTGGGAAGACACCCTATCAGCTATGGAAACAAACCCAATCTGGAAAATATCCGAGTGTTTGGCTGTACTGTGTATGTACACGTACCTGATGGGGAACGTAAGAAACTGGACATGAAAGCCCAGAAGTTCAGGTTCATCGGGTACACTGAAACCTCTGGAAACTACAGAGTGTGGGATGAGCTCAAGCAGAAATGCTACATCCGCCATGATGTTGTCTTCAATGAGAATGATTTCCAGAGAAACCCTGAGCTTGAAGCAGAGAAAGGCACACAGGAAGTGCAGATCACTCTGGACTGCCCACATGAGGAGGAAACAGCTAGAGATCAATCTGCTGATGTGAACCCACTCAGACGATCAGATCGAACTAGGAGACCGTGTATCCGCTATGGATTTGATGAATATACCTGCCATGTTGCCCTTCGAGCAACCAAGACTGAAGAGCCTTCCACAATTGAAGAGGCTATCACTGGCAGCAATTCAAAAAATAGAGAGCTGCTGCTGACTCTGAATATAAATCTCTCATTGAAAACTATACCTGGGTATGTAATATCTGGAAGAGAACAATAATATGCAAGCTGGAACTATTTCTGTCGTATTGTCCTACCAAGGAAATGGTTGCTGATATTTTTACCAAGTCTCTGCCAAGAGGACAATTTGAGGCAAGCACTTGACTGATTGAGAATACAACTAAAAATTGAGGAGGAATGTTGTAAGAACAATTACTTAGTTGTACATAACTTAATTACTCACTGATTCTATATTTAGCTTTTATCTGATTATGTCATTAATTTCTAAGTTTAGTTTCGAGTTCTTAGAACCTTCTACTTTTGTCACATGTAGTCTTGAAAGAATGAACTGAATCTTTTCTATCATTAACAACGTTGATGATTATGTGGTAGAGATCGCGGAATGAATTAGTCATGTACCTAAATTTAAAGTCCTAGCCTTATTTCCTTCCTTTTTACCGTATAGCGGGTATTTTTCGGGGGGGGGGGGGGGGGNAGAATACAACTAAAAATTGAGGAGGAATGTTGTAAGAACAATTACTTAGTTGTACATAACTTAATTACTCACTGATTCTATATTTAGCTTTTATCTGATTATGTCATTAATTTCTAAGTTTAGTTTCGAGTTCTTAGAACCTTCTACTTTTGTCACATGTAGTCTTGAAAGAATGAACTGAATCTTTTCTATCATTAACAACGTTGATGATTATGTGGTAGAGATCGCGGAATGAATTAGTCATGTACCTAAATTTAAAGTCCTAGCCTTATTTCCTTCCTTTTTACCGTATAGCGGGTATTTTTCGGGGGGGGGGGGGAAATTTTCGTGGTCTTTGAAAATTTCGCTGATTCGTGGAAAAAATTTCGTGGTCACGTATACGGCACATATGGATTAACCACACCCCAGCCTCTATTCGTGGTAAATATTTCATGGTTCGTCAGTCAACCACGAAAACCACGAAAATTTTATCCCACAAAAAATACCCGCTATACGGTATATAGCACTGCCCATTCCTACACTGCTAATTTTTATGAATTTTTTTTTACTATATATAATGCACATCTCAATTAATTCAGTTGTTCTTTGAATTGTCCAACACTTACAGGATATCCTTATCCAGTGTTCAATGTTTCATTTGCCGATGAAAGTAATAGATCTGTTGTCATTGAGTGGATGGTATGTTGAATGTTAATGTGAGAACGCTTGACGTTCAGATCAACCACATGCAGACTACTTGCATACTTTGGTTTTTGCTTGTCATCTACAAAATTGATTGATTTTGTCAAGGATAACATGCTAGATTGTTACTTTGTCAATTTTTTTTTCTTTTCAAGCTAATAGCTATAGATACCATAATTGGTGGTGCATTCAAATTATGGGTTATGAATAGGATTAATTTCATAAGTGCAAAAATCTAGCAACAGAACTAAACAGTTACTCTTCCTATTCAGAAGCAGAATCTTAGTTTGTTTTTGGAAAGTGGAGAAGTCTAGTTTTCATAGCGTTTCTGTCGAGAAATTTATGAAAATTCAGCCTTTGATGTTTGATCACTAATGAGGTCTCTATCTGGGATAGATTGGGATTATGTTGTGTCAATAACTACAGTAGTGCTGTGATGATAGCCAACATCAAGATATACTCTTGCCAACATCAAGGAACATAATAATCATGATCTTTTACTGTACCATTTCAATACCAATGATAATGTACAAACACATAAACACAGCAATGTATAGCATTAATTACATATAATTCTCATAACACAATGGCAATAAGTACTCAGAATTTTACGTGCATATTATGCACCAAGGGTTATGCACCTCAGTGACTTCATTCTGTTGTGTACAGGTACCACCCTCCCCATGGCCAGCTCCTTCAATGGTGTTTGTGGGGGTTCCAACAGATGATGAAACTGGCATAATGTTTATTGAAGTCACTGATGCTGACAGAAATAATCAGAACTTCACTTACGTGCTACCTGTCAACATGACAGTGTTTGGCAGAACCTTTTTAATGAGATTTGTTTATGAGCTTTGTGATTCAACAAACAATCATGCATTTGGTGATATGCCACCAACAACATCAGGTACAGTGTACGTACTAGCCAGGTGCATGATTATCTTTTTCATGTGGCCATTAATTATACAAGTAGTAAAAATTTCAAAAAAAATGAAGGCACCAAGGTGCATAACCCTTGCTGCGTACATATAATAATTATTATACTGAATCTTATAAGTATTTTGATGGTATTTGATATATTATAGCAGTTTATTGTGTAGTCTAATATTATATTGTCTGTATAATGTAGTTGGATGAGTGTGTATCAATAAGCAGGTCTGTAGCTATGCTATGGGACTCGCTCAGGCTCGCCCCTCATGCTTGCCCCAAAATTTTAACAGGATGAATGGGTGTGGCCTCGAAGCTTAGCTCAGATAGGCTGAAAAGCCTCAAATTTCAGAAACTATAGGCTTTTGTTGCTTTGTAAAAGGACCTCAGGCCATTTCATATCAGTAGCTAAGCTTCTACTGTCTATACTATGAAGCTCGCTCAGGCTCGTCCCCCAAAATTATGGGTGTGGCCTCGAAGCTTAGCGCTCAAAGAGGCTGAAAAGCTTCATATCTCAGGAACTACAGGCTTTTGTTGAATTCTTTGTGTAATTTTTTTAGATAATCTCGATTATTTTACCTTAGTATGCCGCTTTTGAAGACTGGAGCTGCCGTTCTTGAGATATAGTTGGAACACACACACACTCACACACACACACACACACACACACACACACACACACACAGACAACATGACTACCATAACCCCTGCTGCGCATGCGCACCAAGGGTTAATAAGTAGTGTAAGAATCGGGGCAGTGCGGTAAAAAGTATTGGAACAATTAAGGCATAGTCTCAATTTCGGCACATGACTACTTCATTTTTATTCTTGATCCCATATATGGATTTTCAGTGTTGCAATAATCTGTACAATAGTAACGTAGCTAGCTTATGGTTATTGCATTAGTTCAAATTTCTCAGTATTACAATTTATATAGCTAATCATTTGGCTACTGAAACAATGGAGTAAACTATAGCGTGTGTGTGTTGAGTGTGATTGACTTTTGATCTCTGACCTTTGACCCCTCTGCCACATAGGTGTGCTCAAAGTGAGTCTGTACAGGAAAAGTTGAATTTGACAGGGCTGTATAAAATCCATTTTTCTTCCCTGGTGGAGAGGAGAGAGAGGCAGTGAGGTATGTGAGCTTGTAGGGTGTTTGTGTGTCTTGAATATCATGCTGAGTTTTTGACTGGGTGGGAGCAGTCACGGTTTTCCTGTTTACTTATTAGACATTTTGTGAGAGAATGTGTTTGTCAAAAGTGTATACATAGTACAAAAAGCCTTCTACAGACTTGATGAGTAGTTTTTTTACTTTTTTTCAACGTAAATTTTTCTGTTCATCTGTTGTCTTTCAAGCCGCCTAGCTAGTAGTTGTTCCCTGTGATTGAGTGGCAATGGGAGAAGATTTGGTCTCAAAATGGCTCATTATTGCTCAAAAGGGTCAAAGGTCAATTTTAGTAGCTCTCTAAAATGGATTTTTCTGCTCGGCTTTGAGATAGTATCAAGATCGAGTTTCTATGAGCCTATCTGTTTTATTTTGATCCCCGCCCACTCAAAAACCTCTAGCCTTAAAATATGCAAGAATTGCAAGATTTTTGCAAGATTCTTGCACACCTGCAAGAGAAATGGCCACTTTCTTGCAAATTTTGTGCAGTTTGGCAAAAATTTGCAATTTCTTGCAAATTGAGCTTGCAAGAAATTTCTACCTATTGGTGATGTTGAGATCGATCTATGGTACGCGATTTTTTATCTGACGTACACTTTTTGGACTTAGAAGATTTTCACGTCAACATCACTTGGAAATGGTCGTCACAATTAAGTGCGCATAGGTACCTAGGGCATCAGGCATTGCCAATACTTTCTTATGCAGCTATTTTTAGGTCTAGGTAACTCGATCTATATCTGCTAAATCTCTGCCTATTGTGGATGTCTAGAACAATTTATTATGTTATTTTTTTAAACAAAAACAAAAATATATTGCAGATAATTCTTCAATGACAGAATGTCTATGATCTGCTGCCTTGTAATGGCACCAAATTGAATGCCTACTGTGGCACAATGTACTCTTGGTGGCACTGAGTGCCATTTACATGAACAAAATTCTGAGCTGCTTGATATAACTCACTGTAGCCATTCGGAGTAGCTACAGTTCTCCCTCAGCCCTTAGTCTGCAAATTTGTCACCATTTTAGGTGAAGCAACGTTGCCTTTTGACTGCCTAATAGCCTTCTACCAGGATAACAACAAAACTCAAATGTTATAAACCTAGGCTGGCAAACTCCATGGCTTGGGTGTACGTTATTATGTAAAGAAGCTCAGTTACTTTATTCTGGTCAAGTTAGCAGCAGCATCTAGCTGATAGCTTGCCACCTAGCTGAACAATTAAGAATGATCCATAGCTGTCTCAGGTTGGATAGTGGCAGGCTAAACTGCAGCGCAGCTCAGCTTACTGTCAATTCCGAATCCACGGCTATGACAATTTGTTGTTAATGAGACCCAAACTACCAGCCAGATCCTGTTGATTACAATGCTAAATGACAACCACCCACAAGGAGAGTCTCCAAATGATTCAACAGCTCCAAGTCAATCTGAAAGCAATCCTACTAGTAATACAGAGTCTGAGAGTTTTTTAGAGATGAAGTAAGTATGCATACATGCTCAGTGTTGGGTGAAAGCTCATATCAAACTCAAACACAATTTCAAACTCTCAAAGCTAAAGGAGGTGAGAATACAAGTATAACATTTTGTATTTTAATGTTCGTAGTTTACTACCAAAGCTTGACGAATTGAGAATTATTTGTACTGTTCACTCTCCTGATGTTGTCTGTTTGGTAGAAACACGGCTATAGACCATACTATTCAGGATTCTGAGATTCTAATCCAGGGCTATAAATAAATGTGTATGAAACAGACAAGGAGGTGGAGTTTTAATTTTTGTCAAAGACTTGTTTTCTTACTCAGTCTTGTTCCAAGGCGGGAACAATCTTGAATTGCTAGTTGTTACTACTAGTCCTCCTAGTCTTGGTATTGCTTTGTTTTACAGATCTCCCAGCTCAAATGTCACTATTTTTGATGAGTTACATCATGTTCTTCTTTTTGTAATTTTTTCACTTCTCTACCTCAAAATCTTATTCTTCTTGGTGACTTCAGTGTAGATTTTCTTACTACTTCTAATTTGTACTTTAAGTTATTATCATTTGTATCATGTTTTAACCTTACTCAAATTGTCACTGAGCCTACTCGAGTCACCAGCAGTTCCTCAACTCTCACTAGTATAGACCTTATTTTTGTATCACCAGCTATATCATTATGTATACCACTATATCTCCTCTAGCTATAGTGCTGACCATTTTGGTTTAAGTTTTGCTGTTATCTCATACGTTGACAAACCAAGGAAAAGGAAAGCTGTGCCCAGGAAGGTCTGGAGATACTCTCTGGCTGACTTTGAGAAGGCAATCGAGTTGCCGGACACAATTGAATGGAGCCATTTGCTTTCAACCACTGATGTTGATGATTCTTGGAGTGTCTGGAAAACAATCTTTTTGCAAATAATGGATATCTGCATACCCAATGCTGTTGTCAAAATAAAGAAGAACATTCCATCGATGAATCAGACAATTAAGAGATGCAATTAAAAAAAGAAATGCCCTCAGTCTTCTCTACTGCAAAAAGGTCCGGAAAGAGCATAGATCATTAAGATATAAATCGAACGAAATCATGTGGTGTCTCTGCTCCGCAAGAGTAAACAGTCCTTTTTTGACAACGTAAATACTACAGATGCCAAACAATTCTGGAAGAGCTAATGCTTTAAACTGCCTGCTTTTTCTACAGCTGTTTCAACCATGATCTTGCTCCTCTATCAGCCTCTGTCTCGGACCCAGTATAATTAGTGACTTAATACATCTTAGTCCCGATGACTTTCCAGAGGAGCTGTTATGCACTGAGGATTCCATTTTCGACCTACATAATCAATCTTGACACCACAAAATCTGCAGGCCATATGATGGAATCTCAGCTAAGATGCTCAAAGCTACTGCCATTAGTATTGCTTCACCTCTAACTAATTAATCTCTTCAATCTGTCACTCAAATCTGGCATATTTCCAACAGAATGGAAAATTGGAAGAATTGTTCCCATCCCCAAGGGGGGTGACCAATCTATACCCTCTGGTTTCAGGCCTATTTCAATTCTCCCCATTGTGAGCAAAATTTTGGAGCGCCATGTTAAATTTACCATTGAAGTATACTTGCAAATCAATGCTCCCATATCACCCAAACAATGGGGTTTCATGTCATCACGCTCAACAATGTCAGCACTGATTAAAGTTGTTGATGACTGCCTTCGGGCACTGGATAATGGCCATGAAGTATGCCTCATATTTTTTGATGTCCGCAAGGCTTTTGACACTGTCCCCCACCACTCACTCCTGAAAACTATGGAACAACTATATAGGTCTAGAAAAGCACCTACCAAAGTGGATTGACAGCTATCTTTCCCATACTTTTAGAACTTTCTCGAACCCAATAATTTACGTAGAGTACGAGCGTTTACGGTGCAACTGGTTTGTAGTATGAAAAAGTCAAACATTTCTTCATTTTCTGAGCAATTTGAGTACAGTTTTGTGTTTTTGAAGCTAGATAGCCCTCTAAAAAAGAGGCTCTCAAGTTTAATATCGAAAAACAAGCATTGCCAAGAGTAAAAATCTAGGTTTGTGCAGTGAAAGGAGTAGTGCCATTGAACACTAAAAAAGAAATAAATGGGCAGAGAATGCATTATGCTTGGGTGAAAGAGTGCAACAATTTGATGCCTCCTGATCCTTGTCCCTACTGTAATTTGCATTGCACTATCATGATGCCAAGAAAGTTTGCAGCTTACACTTGACACACTATTGCGGCTTACAAGTCAACCTTTATCGGACTCAATTTATTTAGTAACTGTATTTGCTGCAACTGTGCTCTATTATCCCTAGCCGTGCTCTATTATCCCCAGCCGTGCTCTATTATCTCCAGCCGTGCTCTATTATCCCCAGCCGTGCTCTATTTTCCCTTGCGCAATGTATTGCAATAGAGCGAAAAACAGTTTACACGCATTTAATTTGGCGGTTTTTGTGCCGATCGCCAAACCGCCAAATTTAATGTACTACCAATATTTCCACGTTTATGGTAGTTTTTCCTTTGATGTCATAAGGCTTCATACTACAAATATAATATTATTATATTGTTACGTACGGTACGTACGGTAGTACATATAGTAGGAATGACAAAATGTTGGTCACTTAAAAAATCTAGTCAAACAAAATTAAACCTTCAAAGTTGCTCAGAGGCTCTTACTGACATTACCTACAGCATGTAAGGCCTAAGACCTCAACACTCATAGAGAGTGCTAGTGGGAAGCCACCATAGTGCCATTATTGTTCTCTAACATACATATACTTCCTTCCTTCCTTCCTTCCTTCCTAACTGACTTGTTTGAAAAGGATTTCCAGAGAACCAGAACGTGTTGAGCCAACTTTGACAGCACAAAGTAAGTTCTTTTCATGCACGGGTACTACATTCCTTAATACTTGTTTTCATCATAAATTGGCCTAAACAAAAACTAGAAAGCTTTGACTTAGTGTATTCATGTACTACAATTAATGCAGCCATCTTTGTAGGTGGAGTTCAAAGGTTATCTATCCACGTGACATATTTTTATGCACACGCGCATTTAGCCTCATCTAGCATAATCTAGTGCATGTAGCTGCTACTTCAGCTGTTTTGTAGGGACTAACCAGTCTCTGATAGTCTCCACACTGTAGTGTTGAATGAACAAGTAGTAAAAAAAAAAAATGAAAGCACCAAGGTGCATAAGCCTCGGCGCACTCAACTAGCACTGATGCATAACTACTAAAACATGCATGTGTGACCTACTAAGGACCAGCCGGGCACCGTGACGGTCCACTGAGAGGTGTCAGCCTAGCAAAATTGTTCTAGTTATAATATTTAAATCTCTGTTTAGAAATTCATTGAATATAGTTTTGACGCTTATAGTACTGAAATTATGCTCAGCTGTACGTAGATCTCAGTACGGTATCTGCCAGTCAGCCTGACCGTCAGGCATTGATACAAAGCACTCAACTAACCTACTATGATGGATACTTCTACACAAAGTATTATCTCACTATATTCAATTTGTAATCAATGAGTTACTTACCTGTTCCAGCAGCTAATATAAGCCAACCAAACTCAAGTCCTTCTAGGAGTCGACCCATGCTGTTTCTAGATAACGCACACTATACGGGGCGGGATCAATGGGTGCGGTTCGAAGCTAAGCGCCCAAAAGAAGCACAAAAGCGTCCAATCTCAGAAACTACAGTGTTTTGCAAGATTCTACACAACAAATTTCTAGATAATTTTGATTCATGAACGTAAGTACCTTCCGTTTGGACCATAGAGCTGCCATTCTTCAGATAATCTAGTAACAGACAGACACACACACAAAACGACTACCGTAATCCTCTGCACGTGCTACGCACGCGCTGAGGCTTAATAAGTAGTGTAGGAATGGGCCGTGTGTTAAAAAGTATTGGAACAAGGCATTGTCTCAATTTCAGCACATAACTACTTCATTTTTTATGCCCAACTCTTAGCTAGCAGTATACAACTTAAGTTACCTGTCTGTTATTATTTACTTCACTGCTTATAGTCAACTGATTAGTAAGAACTGAACCAATGCAATTGTATAAGCTACGATATACTATTGCATGTACAGATCATAATAATAATTATTATGCATTCCATTTGTAACACTGAGGATCTGTATGAGGGAGCAAGAATAAAAATGAAGTAGTCATGTGCCGAAATTGAGACAATGCCTTGTTCCAATACTTTTAACACATCGCCCATTCCTACAATACTTATTTTTTACGTGAAGGAAAACAATGCATGATTACATCAAGCCATATATATTTTTCAGTTGACCTATAGTAGGTCTACACAAATAACTAGCAATGACTTCAATTTGCTGCTCTTGAAATTTGACGTTGGACACCCTATTTTATTACTTGTATAATGCTTTTATTTGACCAGGTATGATGTGTAAACATCTTCAACCATCAACAGCTGGTAGTATCTCCTTCAGTGATGATTCCCTCAGAGTTGGGACTGTTGCCTCTTACAACTGCTCACCAGGATACACCCTAGTTGGGGTGGAGAGTCGTCAATGTCAGTCTAATGGAGAGTGGGATGGATCAGCTCCTTTTTGTAACTGTAAGCCAAGTTAATTTTTAAATGTGTATAGGTTCATTGTATTACGCTAAATTTTCAAACAAAGGTTCTGTTGAGTTGCAATTCCTACCTTCTGTGAACAAGGGTACATTGGCGTCTGTTGATTGTACTCAAGCAACGTATTCAGTGGAATCTGGCTACTGTCCATCATCCTTTGTTGCAAAGTATGAATGTTCTAATCCAGAGTGTTCCAGTGGCCAGTGGATGTATCCACCTACATCAGGTACATCTGTCACATGGTTATGAGCGAAAGCCCATGAAGTTAGTGTATATAATAATTGTACACTTTTCTGGCATATACAGCTTGTATTCCAATAGGTACTGCTGTTGGTATCACCTTTATCTTGACGTTCCTCTTCTCTCTGGCTCTGGGGGTCATCATTGGGGTCATCTCTGATCGTCTCTGTATCAAGTTGAGAAGAGTCCAACCTCCTAAGAGTGACATTGAGTTACAAGACCCTCCCCAACCATCAGGTGGGGCCATATATGAAGAGCCTGAAGTTATGAAGAAGGAACCTGAAGACATTGAGACCACTGGAAATGTGGCTTATGGTCCTGTTCATTCACACACTAACTGAGTGATGATTGATTATTGTGGTAATCTTTGTGCGAGAATTATTATATAACTGTGAACTTGTAAATGTTATGTTTTTGTGGTTGTTTATGTCTGTTCACTTACAACTGGTTTAAAACTGGTTACAACTTGTTTCTGTGTGTCATGTTGCATAATATGGAATCTTCTAGAAGTAAAGTCATGCATGTTTTAGTCAGTTTTACACACATTAAAGTAATTTTTAGAGTGCATTTTGTGATCAAGTTACCAGACACATCATTGTGCAGATTGAGATAATTATGCCAAATTAGCTCAAATATCATTATTTTTACTATAAACAGAATGTAAACTATTAATTAGTTTAATTTGCAGGGGGGTATTCAAAGATGGGATTATTCTTTGAACCATCATTATGACTGTAATGATCCTTACCCAACTTAATTTGATCCTCTGGCTACCACTTGTGTGGTCATGGATGTTTTGCTGATTGTTTTACTCCTGGATTCTGCAGGTAAATTAGATTTATATATCTCTTGCACAGTGACAATTGAAATAACAATACCATCTCTAATAATTTGCAGTCATTTCTGTCTTTGGACAGCTCATCCTTCCTCCTCAACGTACAGCTGGAAAAGGATGTATCATCGAAGGAGAAGTAGTCAACTACACTTGTACTGTACTAGATTTCAGTACTAATGATATAATTAACAAGATGGGCTGGAACTGGAATTGAGATACCCTGCTCTGGAAGTCTTTTGTTACAGCACTCTCAATACAACGTCGAGTCACCCTCAGGGGATTCAGACAGCTGTGATAGTGGGAGATTTACTGCTCAGAGTGTAGGAGTGTCTGGTAGTAGCTACACTTCAATTCTAACTATTAATACTGCATCTAGAGATGATAATGGACAAGAGATTGTGTGTGGTGTTATTGGTGGAGCAATTGTAGGCAGTGATACCTTACAAGTTGGAGGTAGATTGTCAACAATTTAGTTAATTGCTTCTCTAATTATCCTTGTTCCCCTTTAATTATTGTTTGTCAACTGTACCCTCGTTCCCAGGCTCCTCCTTCACGAATATTTTGAAAATATTCGCAAAGGAGGAGCCTGGGAACGAGGCTATATCAATTGTGTTGCTTTTCTTCCATCCTTTGTGTACATAATCAACTCTACAGTCCTCCCAGCTCCCCCGGTGGATCCATGCAGTGTGTAGTTTCCCAGTTCCAGGAGAGACCTTCTCTGTCTCTTGGAGTCCACCCCCTGGTGGAGTGGTGGGAGGGGCTGAGTACAGTGTGACCTCCACTGGAGACTGTGGCAGCTGTACCACTAGTGGACTGATGACATCATGTTCTGGGTGGACAGCATCAGGACAAACCTGTACCTTCACAGCTCAGACTACCACCACTGACTGTGGATTCACCAGTGAGATGAGTGAGACAGAAATAGTAAATCTGAGATGTGAGTAAGCCACTCACTAGTAACATATTATATTGTCAAATAATCCCTTGACCATTTAAAACTCCAGTATCTTCTCAGCTGTCTGTGGTGTGGATACCTACATACTCAGTAACTGGTCCCTTGTTGAGCATAAGAACACAGATAGTAGAGTCTCCGTTTACAGTGAGTGAAACTTGAGTATGATGATCGTGCATGGCATTATATTGTTACCAAGGTTTTGTATCATCATAACTATATAGTTTCCCACAGAGGTGTGTACAGGTGTCTCTGATTCAGCGACCCATTTCCTATTGGAGTATACCTCTGGTTCAGGGACTGTCTGTTCTTCAAGACAACTCCCAGTAGCTGACAGCTGTGAGGGTGGAGTGTGTGTCAATGTCTTCAATGTCACCTCTGACTGTCCTGGAGACTCTTACACTGTTATTGTTAGTGCTGTCAATGTTGTGGAACAAGGACAAACAGTGCAGAGGGAAATAGGTATGTTCATCTGGTAAATAAACTAAGTAATACTAAAAACTAGCAATGTATGCATAATAATTATTTATATTAATTTCAATATACAGATTTTACGAACCCTGTTCTGACTGTGAGTGTTGATGTGGATGATGGTGTCTTGTGCCAGTTTTTTGAAGTTGGGAACATTATTTGTTCCATTCTATATCGCAGTGACCCAGGCTGTGTCGAGGAAAGTCATTCTGATATAAGTTCAACAACGAGTGGATCTGTTCTATCCCTACCACTCCCAACGGATCTAGTAGATGACAAGTAGTAAAAATTTCAAAAAAATAAGTAGTGTAGGAATGGGCAGTGCGGTAAAAAGCATTGGAACAAGGCATGTCTCAATTTCGGCACATGACTACTTCATTTTTGATTTATTCTTGATCCCTATATATATATGGATCCTCTGTGTCATAAATGCAATGATCTGTACTACTATAGTACCATATCTTGTTGTTGCATTGGTTCAAATTCCTACTAATCAGTTGGCTAAGCAGTGGAGTAAACCATAACAAGATAGGCAACTTAAAGTGGACTGCTGGCCAAGAGTTGGACATAAAAAATGAAGTAGTCATGTGCCGAAATTGAGACATGCCTTGTTCCAATGCTTTTTACCGCACTGCCCATTCCTACACTACTTATTTTTTTGAAATTTTTACTACTTGTTCATTCACTTTTTTCAACACTACAGTGTGGAGACTATTAGAGGCTGGTTAGTCCCTACAAAAAGCTTGAGTTTCAGCTACAATGTATTTCATTATGCTGGAGGAGGCTAATGCGCATGCGCATAATAATGCCACGTGGATAATGACCTTTGAACTCTACATACAAAGATGGCTGCATTGTCTAGTACATGAATTTATACACTAAGTTTCAAAGCTTTCTAGTTTTTGTTTAGGCCTATTTGAGATTGAAACGAGTATAAAGGAATGTACTATCCATGAAAAGAACTTACTTTGTGCTGTCAAAGTTGGCTCAACACATTCTGGNCCATAAGAAAAGTATTGCATGAATCTCACTATTTCACTTCCGGCCGCATTCTCAAACCAGATGGACTTTATAAATAGCGAATTTAATATTTTTCAAGCTGTAGTAAATTTTTGATGCTCTCATTTATTAATAGCTTTTAGTACTCGTTTGCTGACTGTGATTGTTGATGTAAGCAGGAGAGTCTTGGTGTGCCAGTTTGCTGAAGTTGGGAGCATTAGTTGCTCCATTCGATATCGCAGTGACCCAGGCTGTGTCCAGGAAAGTCTCACTGATATGAACTCTACGTCAAGTGGATCTGTTCTATTTCTACCTCTTCCAACAGACCTGGTAGATAATGGTCTTTACTGCTACACTGTCACTGCCAGCATTGGAGGACAGACAGTACAGCTCAATGATGAGTTTAGATCAGGTACACAAATTAAGCACCACTTTCAAGAATTCTATAATTGATCTCAGCACCTTTATTGTTTCATGTAGCTTGTCCAAGAGTCAGTGGTCCAAGCAGTGGGAGAGTTACATTCACTGATAGTTCTCTTTCACCTGGGACAGTTGCCACTTACAGCTGTGACTCAGGGTATGAGTTATCAGGTGACAACACTCGTTTATGTCAGACCAATGGACTCTGGAGTGGAGAGACACCAGTTTGTAGAGGTATTAATTCAAACGTGGGCTATTATTTCCAGACTACACTAGACTACAGGGGCTTTTTGCTTATCATTGCATGCTCCTTTAGTTTTAAAGAAATTGTTTTTTTCTATATGTGATCAAGTCATTGCTATCCTTTTCTCATCCCCTTCCATGCAGTTCGTACAGACACTGTTGTTGGTATCACCTTTATCTTGACGTTCCTCTTCTCTCTGGCTCTGGGGGTCATCATTGGGGTCATCTCTGTCCTTCTCTGTATCAAGTTGAGAAGAGTCCAACCTCCTAAGAGTGACATTGAGTTACAAGACCCTCCCCAACCATCAGGTGGGGCCATATATGAAGAGCCTGAAGTTATGAAGAAGGAACCTGAAGATATTGAGACCACTGGAAATGTGGCTTATGGTCCTGTTCGTACAATACAACATAACAGTTAGCTGAGACAATTTTATTCACTTTCTGTGTACTAGAACTATACATGAAGCATGTATTGTGCTTGCAAAATGTATAATATTATAGTAACTGTTATAGACATACATGTGCTGCCATTTCATATTTTGAGCTTTTGAGCTTTTGATATTATGATCTTTACCAGTTTCAGTACTGCAAAAAGAACAAAAAAACAACAACGTTGGTATAAGCAGCATCTAGAGACAAAGTCTATAATGATTGATGCTCTCAGTATGAATGGTTTTGGTCAGCTTCTACTCTTATCTGGATACATAATAAAAGGTATAGATTAAATAAGCATTAATCTACTTGTATGTAGTCATGCAGTAATGTATGATCATTGACAATTATTCACTCTAACTTTGGAGGTCCCAGTGGTAGTGGAAGTTGTGGAGGTCTTAGTGTTTCTACTATTCCAAGGAATGGTGATGAGTACACATCAACACTGACCTTCAATGCTACTAGTGATCTAAATGGAACAGAGATCAGGTGTACCATTTCAAGAGTAGTAACTATTGGAAGTGAGACACTGCGTGTTGGAGCAGGAGGTAAGAGAATGTGGATTGCATGACTATAATAAATTTCTGATTTCAAAAAGTGACAAAATGTCATGTACATAAGCGTGTATAATAATTAATATAATATTATTATGACTGATATAATAATATAATATAATATTATTATATTAATACCAAACAGTCCTCCCAGCTCCCCCAGTGGATCCAGTGTGTAGTTTCCCAGTGCCAGGCCTAGGAGAGACCTTCTCTGTCTCTTGGAGTCCACCCCCTGGTGGAGTGGTGGGAGGGGCTGAGTACAGTGTGACCTCCACTGGAGACTGTGGCAGCTGTACCACTAGTGGACTGATGACATCATGTTCTGGGTGGACAGCCTTGGGGCAAGCCTGTACCTTCACAGCTCAGACTATCACCACTGACTGTGGATTCACCAGTGAGATGAGTGAGACAGAGATAGTAAATCTGAGATGTGAGTAAGCCACTCACTAGTAACATATTATATTGTCAAATAATCCTTTGACCATTTAAAACTCCAGTATCTTCTCAGCCTTCTGTGGTATGGATACCTACATACTCAGTAACTGGTCACGTTCACTTGTTGAGCATAAGAACACAGATAGTAGAGTCTCCATTTACAGTGAGTAAACTTAAGTGTGATGACCTTGCATGTCATTAATATAAATATTGTATTGTTACCAAGGTTTTAACTTTATTATTATTATCATAACTATTATAGTTTCCCACAGAGGTGTGTACAGGTGTCTCTGGTTCTGTGAGGGTGGAGTGTGTGTTGATGTATTCAATGTCACCTCTGACTGTCCTGGAGACTCTTACAATGTCAGTGTTGTTGCTGTCAATGTTATAGGACAAGGACAAGCAATACAGAGGGAAATAGGTATGTTTATCTGGTAAATAGACTAAGTAAAACTAATAACTATAGCAATGTATGTATGTATTAACTTTAATAATTATGCAGATTTTATGAACCCTGTGTTGACTGTGAGTGTTGATGTGGGTGTTAGAGTCTTGTGCCTGTTTACTGAAGTTGGGAGCATTAGTTGCTCCATTCGATATTGCAGTGACCCTGGATGTGTCCAAGAAACTCATACTGATATAAGTTCAACAACGAGTGGATCTGTTCTTTCTCTGTCTCTCCCAACAGACCTGGTAGATGGTGGTCTCTACTGCTACACTGTCACTGCCAGTAATGGAGGACAGACAGTGAAAGTCGATGGATAGTTTAGAAGAGGTTAGTGGGATAGTGATTTTATCTGACATGTTTTTTTAAAAAGCATTTCTGGAATGTGCACGTGTATACATTTTAGCTTGTGTGGATCTGGTACAACCGGATGGTGGTGATATTACTTACAATGATGATTTTCTTCTTCCTGGGACCATTGCCACCTACAACTGTAGGACTGATGTGGGATATGAGCTGGTTGGTGAGGAGACAAGGCTCTGTGGGACTGATGGCCAATGGAATGGAACTGCACCTACTTGCATGTGTATGTTGAAGTAGTATCATTGCTCGTAAATTAATTTTGTTGTCTTCAATTGCAATCAAATTTTAGGCCTTGTAACAGATAGGATATTACCTCCTACTATAAACAATGCCAGATTTGAATCTGTTGACTGTATCAGTGCTGTCTACTCAGCTCAATCAGGCTACTGCCCATCAACATTCACTGCTATGTACAATGTCTTTAGCTCTCAATGGCAATACCCCACCACAGCAAGTATGTGATAGATCTAGTTAAAGATTAAAAAATTTATTTTTGAACACTACATCCTGGTCTTATGACATTGCATTTTTTTTTCACCAGTATCTTTGAGTCCATGCTATATTTTTTCACATTTCTTCCACTTCCAGTTTGTACAAGTACTGCTGTTGGTATCACCTTTATCTTGACGTTCCTCTTCTCTCTGGCTCTGGGGGTCATCATTGGGGTCATCTCTGTCCTTGTCTGTATCAAGTTGAGAAGAGTCCAACCTCCCAAGAGTGACATTGAGTTACAAGACCCTCCCCAACCATCAGGTGGGGCCATATATGAAGAGCCTGAAGTTATGAAGAAGGAACCTGAAGATATTGAGACCACTGGAAATGTGGCTTATGGCCCTGTTCATACAAGACGCTGAGTACACAAATGCACCCATCATCATCATTATCATGTTTACATGATGTATATAGAATCACTTAGTGATTATGTTTATTTTGTGCATAGTTTTATTGCATGTGTTTATGTAGCTCACTGCTTTGGCTTTAACTGTTTATGTTGATTATTGTAATTCTATAAACAACATTCCGATAATACCGTTTACGGATACATATAATGGTTTTTCATTTCATTATTTTTTGTGAAGTATCTCAATCAATCTGAATAAAATAAGTTTATCAGTTTGAGTTATCATCACCAGCTGCTATATCTATAGACTTCTGTATTATACATATGGATGTCAGTAAGTTTCTTCCATGCATGTATATACATGTATGATAATTATACATGATTGTATTATACAGCATGTTAAATAAGGCAGACTTCCAAAGTTTTTTGTGGCAGCTATCAATAATTTTGCACTTGCAGCTGCTGAACCTACAGAATCATTACTAAGTTGTGCTGGAGTGGTAGCCATATCAGTGCTTCTTCCCACCACCATCATCACATTCTTCACTGGTCTTCTTCTTGGTCTACTGATCATGTACTATTGTTTGGGGAGATCTAGAAGAGGTAAGATGAACACTAGTGGTGGCGGTGGTAATGGTCAACAGCAATTGCAACATGAGTCCAGCCCAGAGTATGAAGACGTCCCTCCCTCTTCTCTCAAGACAGAGAGGTTTGAGATGGGAGAGAATGTGGCCTATGGACCAACAGGAAGGAGAAGATGAAGTTTGATAATGCTGTGCAAAGCATTAAAAGACCAATCATGGTGTTGGAGGATGGCTATGACTTCTAAGATGAATAGTAATTTATTATGATTTCTAAGCACATTCATGCATAGTATTGTTGGGCCTCACACGCACAAATAAGGTCATGAATATAGTTGAGACTTTATAGTCCCATTAATGATTGCTAAGATGTTGAAAATTATTATTTTAATATTCAATCCTCAGAAAAGTTCATCCAAATGAAGATATGCTTCTTTGAATTTAAACCACATCAAACGTTCCATGGCAACAGGCAAAAGGTGTTGCTTAACCATAGATAATTAACACTACGTGTTAATTATCTATGGCTTAACACACTAGTGTGTAAAATCTAAACAGTAATGTGGACACACAGTGGCAGTTACAATACGGTATCATCTATAGGTTTTCGTTGTTGTTCTTGTTTGATGTTCTTATTTTTATTCTAGCTTGTACACAATTAGAAACAAACTGATAATAAAAGATCATGTATTATTATTTATACATAACATCATGATCACAAGCTCTTTGGCACTTAATTTTTGGTTCTTACTAGACAAACACGTACCTTGTTCAGACACACGACAGGGAGTCACACTACTAGCTATAGTACTAGTCCTCCCAGCTCCCCCAGTGGATCCAGTGTGTATAGTTTCCCAGTGGCAGGAGAGACCTTCTCTGTCTCCTGGAGTCCACCCCCTGGTGGAATTAGGACTAGTGAGTACAGTGTGACCTCCATTGTGGCAGCTGTACCACTATAGTGGACCAATAACATGATCATTTGGGGTAGACAGATTGTTGTTCATCAATAATTATCCAGCTAGCTGATAATAATTATAGCTGTGAGGATGACATAGCATGCACTGTGTTGATGTTTTTAATAATAATGTCACCTTTGGTTGTCCTGGAGACTGATAACTAGCTCTTGCAGTGTCAGATATTAATTTGTGTTGCGCTGTCAATATTATTATGATAGGACAAAGACAAGCAGCACTGATCATGAAGAAAGTCAGGATGTTGTTCTGATAATTTGATTAGTAAAATATTATCACAATAATTCATGATGCACTCATGGCCCTTGTGTTGACTATGGCTCTGTTTAGTCAGCATAGCACAGATTCCAGTGAGCATAACATTGTATGAATATGATTATCGTGGACTATATTCATACCATGTTATGCTGACTCTTGCTACCACATAGCACTGCATGAATATAATTATCATGAATTTTATGATGTCATAGAATGGATGATATGCTGACTCATGTATGTAGAACACATGATGCAATAAAATTGGAGGGTATTTTCTTTCACACACTAATCTGTGCATGCAAAACACCATGAATTATTTTTATGGACTGTAACCATAGATATACTATATAGTATCTATGCTGTAATATAATATCCCATTCCCATTCCCCATATAATATAATTTTTAGAGTAACGTTTATCATTATTATTTTAAACTGGTTGTTAAGCAAGCTGAACAATAGTTGAATCAAAGGAATGATGCTGTGCCTATTTTCTCTTGTGTTTGCTGTGTTATTCCTCACGCCCACTGCATGTCAAGCTCAAGACAGTGAGTTGTGCATGCAAAAAGTGATTATTTTTTGCAATCACCAAGGATCACTGTAATGTATATCTGGCAATTAATTTTGTAGTTCATCTGGGTTTCAGTAGCCCTGATTACACTGTGAGGGAATCTGATGGATCAATTAAAGTAACTGTGGTTCTACTCAGAGGAAATGTACCAGAAGGAGAGATTCTGAAACTAAGATTGGACACAATGAATGGAACAGCTACAGGTATAATCTAGCTTATTAATATGGCAAACTTTTTATGTGCATGCATGTACATTAATTTGACAAATTAAAACAGCTGGAGAAGATTTTATTGCTGTGACAAACAGAAGTATGGAATTCCATGAGAACAAAACAACCGAGGATGTTGACATTGACATTATTCAGGATGATATCGAGGAAGAAGAGGAAGAGTTCTTTCTCATTCTCAGGCCACTGGATCCAAATCAGCAATATGTTAATGCGACAAATCCAATCAACAAAAGAGCCGAAATTTCGCTTTCCCTGGGTAGCTCAAAAGTCAGTATAGGTACGTACATCACGTACAGCATACTTTAATTTAACACCTCTGGAAAAACTTACATTGAACACAGGTTTTTTGTAGATAAAGCATAGGCAATCATGCATAATAATTTTATTATAATCAGTTATAGTTATTATAGTTATATCTCTGGAGCTACCCTTTGTAATTATTATTGTGGACTATTATTATATTATGTGCACATAATTATTAGAGTTTATCTATTAGAGCCAACATGGCAAATGAACTATTCTTTGCCTTTTCATTTATAGCTACAAGTGGAAGAGAGCCAGCAGACACTGGTCTGGCAATTGGACTTGGTGTTGGACTTGGTGTTGGCATACCAATCTTGCTTACTATAGTGGGAGTGGTAGTAGGAGGTATTCTTTACAAAAAGTTTTGTAAATAATAATTATTGTGGTAAGATAAACTCTTGAACTGTACATAATCTGAGTTTTACATTGTAACTATAGCTTAGATGTAAATTTATTGACAATTTTAAGTTGCATTTATACTAATATTATACTTATTCATTAATTTTAATGGTGTTAGTTAGTGTTACTTGTAACATAATGGTTTTTGTTTATCTTGTACAATACGTGACTTCTTTGTTTATTGTCTTCAGTTTTGCATAAAATTTATAGAGATCAAGTTTTAGTTTGGTGACATTAAAGTTAGATTGTAAGACACTTAAATTGATTTCCTGTGTTGCCTTTGATGTACGTTTGTGGTTAAATAGCTAGGTGATTAAACTTGTGGGAGCTCACGTATCCATGCAACCAAAGTAGGTGGGGCTCAGGTCACACTACTAGGTTGTATCACTGAGGGAGATGTAGTCAGCTACACCTGTACTGTAACAGATATCTATGGGGACAGCCCTTTTAGTATAACAAGATGGAGTGGAACTGCAATTGAGACACCATGTTCTAGACATCTTTTGTTAGCCCACTATAGAGATTATGAGTCACCTGGAGAATCAAGGAGTTGTGATAATGGGAGAATTTCTGCTCGGGGTACTGGTACTGGAGTGTCTGGAAATAATTACACATCAGTGCTTACTATCAACACCACCAGAGATGATGATGGAAGAGAGATTGTGTGTGAACTGCTTGCTCTTGAAAGAGTAGGCAATGATACCATACAAGTTGGAGGTATAGAGCTTTAATTTTATTTTGTTTCATCTTGTGTCTACATGTTAAAATGTAATCTACAGTCCTCCCAGCTCCCCCAGTGGATCCAGTGTGTAGTTTCCCAGTGGCAGGAGAAACTTTCTCTGTCTCCTGGAGTCCACCCCCTGGTGGAGTGGTGGGAGGGGCTGAGTACAGTGTGACCTCCACTGGAGACTGTGGCAGCTGTACCACTAGTGGGCTGATGACATCATGTTCTGGTTGGACAGCCTCAGGACAAACCTGTACCTTCACAGCTCAAACTACCACCATTGATTGTGGCTTCACCAGTGAAAGTGAGACACAGATGGTAAATCTGAGAGGTAAGAAAGCCCAGATACCTAGCTGAGATGTTTGGATTTTAATGCCTAAATGACACATGATATATATACTGTGCTAATTTAGAATAATAGTTGCTAATAATTGTTATACTAATCACAATAATGCCTTAATAATTATTGTTTTTTTTGCATTATGTATAGTACCTCCTCAGCCTTCTGTGTCATGGACTCCTACATACTCAGGAAATGGTCTTCTGTTGGAAATGAAGGCACCTACGGTGCATAAGCCTCGGCGCACTCAACTAGCATGTACAACTAAACATATATGTACAAATATTAGTAGTGAGACTTCAGCCTGTATGCAGCAAATTCAGCAACTTGCAAGGTGGCCTGAGTCACGGCAGGCTGAGCCTAACACGGTTTACTATCTGAAATTCTAGCTGCTGCAATCAAGGATGTGCTGAGCTGTGGTCAACCTAGCTATAATAAACCTCTGTTAAGAAACTGGATGGTCAGTAACTGATCATACTGAAGGCCAGTCAGGCACTGATACAAAACACAACTAACCTATTTCTACACAAGCATTACCTCACTATATTCAACTTGCAATCATTGAGTTACTTACCTGTCCAAGCAGCCAAGCCAGCCAAGAAGCTCAAGTCCATCTATGAGGCCATGATCCAAGCCCTACAATATTTCTAGATAACGCACACTACATGGGGCGTGATCAATGGGTGCGGTTTCGAAGCCTAAGCGTTCAGAGAAGCACAAAAGCCTCAGATCTCAGAAACTACAGCATTTTGCAAGATTTTACACGTCAAATTTCAAGATAATAATGATTCATGAACGTAAGTACCTTCCATTTTGACTCTGGAGCTGCCGTTCTTCAGATAATTTAGTAACAGACAGACAGACAGACACACAGACAAAACGACTACCGTAATCCTCTGGGTTTCGTAACGTTTCGCCTACACGCATTTCGCCTACGTGTCAATTCGCCTACACTACCGGAAGTGGTTCAATTACGTAATCTACGTATAACGCATAAATTAAAAAACGCGTAGAGAATCTAAGAAAGCCTCTGGATTTCAAGCGTGTTCTTTGCGTTCTATTTGTGCTTATAGCTTTGTAAAACAGAAACTGCGGTAGGGGAAACTTATATACTTATAATAGTACAACAGAGAGACACTCAGAACAGGTAACAATTCAACAGAATTGGAGTTCAGCACAGTTGTGAAGCAGAGATCATTCTGTTCCATGGTGTGTGACAGCTGAGGACAAGAGAACTCCGACAGTGTGTGTGTGTGTGTGTGTGTGTGTGTGTGGAATGAACAACACAAATATAAACAACAAGAAACAAGGTGTGTACAGGACAAGAGAACTCCGATAGTGTGTGCAGTGTGTGTGGAATGAACAACACAAATACTAAACACAAAATTAATGTAAACAAACAGTGTATAAGTGTATGCGTACAGCATTCATAATCACCAGCTCAAAGTCTGACAGAACCATAGAGGGGAGCAGTTGCTACAATTTCCATCCACATACATGGTTTCTGCCTCCCAAATCAGCCTCAGTGGCAAAGACGACAACTTTGTCATCATCGTCACCATCCTCTTTGAGGAGAAACTGGTCTCCAGTAGAGGTCTCAGCCCATTCACAACTGAAGTGGACTTCAGCACAAGACTGAGGCAGTCGAGGAAGCTTTGCTTTCCTCTTGCGGTAGAGAGCAGGCTTTAGAGTGGTATATGTGGGGAGACAGGCTGTAAAAAGTATTGGAACAAGGTAGGGTCTCAGTTTCGGCACATGACTACTTCATTTTTATTTTTAAACCCTCATATGGATTTTTCAGTGTCATGTTGCAATAATCTGTACACTATAATAGTACCATAGCTTATCATAATTATTGCATTGGTTCACTATTATAATAATTATTTGGCTAAGCAATGGAGTAAACTATAATAGACAGATATATAACCTGCTGGCCAAGAGTTGGGCATAAAAATGAAGTAGTCATGTGCCGAAACTGAGACCCTACCTTGTTCCAATACTTTTTACCGCACTGCCCATTCCTACACTACATCTATATAAACATTTCTTTTGAAAAAAAAAACTTTATTAGCTAAGGACAAAGTGCAAATAAGTCTATTAACTTGTTTTTAACTTTTAATATAAAATTATACAAGATGGCATTAGCTACTAAGTGAATTAAAGTCCAATACAACCAAAACTAAATCACCATGATTACAATTACACTGCCAAAGAGTTGCAATAAATGTTCCGCTTGTTGAGGTATAGCAATCAAATCTCAAAATTACAAAAACATGGTAGCTTCACTAACAATTATTAAAATTGTTCTACCATTATCTATTGTAGGAGCAGGAACAGTTATTGCAATTGTAGTAGGTATAATAGTTGCCAAAGTTATAAAGAGAGCAAAAACAAATAAGAATGATCCTGAAAATTTAAATAGTAGGCCTAGTTATGGGGCTACCAGTCAGTCGGTAACATCATCTCGTGAATTTGGATCAAGACAATGTCAAGAATCTCAAGCTGAGGAACAACCTCTTGTGAAATCTTTTAGGAAGACTTGTTCTGAATCTTCACTTACTGATCTCAAGTGTGAGAGTAGCTTCAATGATGATCAACATGATCAGATGTTGCATTGTATGATTGTTGCCTCTTATGGAAGCAAACCTCCAGAGGGCGCCTTGGCCAAGGTTAGGGCGCAATTGTCTACGGAAAACAAAAAACATCTTCCTGGTGTTAAAAATGATGTTGAAAGAATTCAAAAATTGATTAGATCAGATAAGCAGAAACAACTCAATGATGTTGCCCAAATATTTTACACCAAGCAAAAGAGTTCAACAGCCTGTAAACAAGATATCAAGGAGAAAATGCACGAAATCAGAATGGAAAATCAGAAAACTTCAAATGGACGTAAGTGTAATAATTTATTATAACTGTTATACAAAATACTAATAATGATAATAACACATTCATGCAGTTTTGATATGGTACACTGGACATGGAAATGTAAACACTGGCAATTGGCCTATGAAGGATGACAAACGAATACTATATGAGCTGAAATTTGCTGACATCTATGATCTGTACAAGAAACATTTCAGAAACAGACCCCTCTATATTGTCAGCGACTGCTGCTACTCTGGTGCCTGGGTTAAAGAGTGTGCCAGACTACTAGATCAAGATGGAATAAAATGTCCTCATCAGGCTAAGCGTGAAGGAATGATCATTAAAGGGTTTTCATCTTGTCTTCCTAATGAGAAAGCATATGACAATTTCTACATAACAAATGGAGTCAAGTTAGACAGTCTGAGAAATCATGAGACTGTGAGAGTTTTCTTTGCTGAGCATCAAAGAATTCATGGTACAGATGAACGATACGACCAACATACACTTGGAGTTGATTTTACTAATGGCCAAAGGAAGTTGTGTGTTGAGAGTGTGAGCGGTGGATATCCACCGCTCACACTCTCAACACACAACTTCCTTTGGCCATTAGTAACTTGATCCAGGATGCATCTGACAGTGGTACACATCGATGTGTACCACTGTCAGATGCATCCTGGATCAAGTATGTTGATGAGCTCATTGAACAACAACCATCAGAGAACTATTTGAAATGAGAACTAAGAACAACAATTTGTATTGTGATTAAATTTTATGCTCTTGTTTTTTGCTGATTACCTTGGTTGTCATGTGTTGCATGTTTGTGGTTAAATAAGCTACTTGTGGGAGCTTATGTCATGGCACGCATACGTTCAACCGAAGTGGGTGGGGCTCAGGTAGCCAGTGGAAATAAGGGGGCGGTGTGTGAGGGGCGTTGCCCATGTAGTCAATTTGAAATCAGGATTCAAAAGAGACATGCTGATCATGAGAAGATCACAGGTAAAATTATTATGAGCATGGAGTATAATGTGAGTGAAATCTAAGGTCAAATTTAATTGACTTGAAATAGGCCCAGACCTCGAAATCCGCATATGTGCAATATACCACTGAAAGTAGATAGTTTGAATTACTACTGTCCCACTAATAGCATTCTCTCCATGATGTCCACCTAACAGGTTTGCCAGTGGCTGTTGCTCCTCACTCTGATCTTCACTCTTCATCGAGGTAAGAGTACGTCCAACCAAATCACTTCCATACAGTTTTATGATCCACACACCTCTTCCTGTATGTATGTAGCCACAGGTCAGCTGATGAGACTAGCTGAAGTCAATGCTACCATATGTCCGGGAGAGAGAGTCGAGTATCAGTGTCAGGTGGAGCAGATTGGAGACACCACCACCCTCTCGTGGTCCATTGGGAATGTGGTCTTTCCCACATATGTCCAAATTGAAGGGGTAATCAATGAAACTCTGGGGGAAATTCAAATGTCCCCTCAACTTCCGGGGGTCTTTGCCAATCTCACTGAAATCACCCCCTCGGGATTCACATCCATACTGTATATTGAATCAGCTGGTGTTAGTGTGGCCAATCAAACAGTCATCCAATGTTCTGGGACTGGATTAGGAGAGAGCTTGGTCCTCTCTGTCACATGTGAGTCAGGCAGGCAGTGTTAGGACACACACAGCGACATAGATCTTTTCGTTCCATAAGTCGTCCAGCCAGTCCTAATCATGGAATTGGCTTAGTAAGTATTCCTTTGAATGTAGCACAAAGTAATTCAAATTTGAATCAAGTTCAGAATCCATGTTCGAGCCAACCTCAGTCTGATTCCACTATTGATGAGAGTCGTTCTAGAGTGAACAGTATAGAGGAAACAAGCATGTCCCCATTAAGTGACTCCCCACGTCCACGTGTGATCACACATCCTATTGAACAAGGTGCTCGACCAGGCCAGCTACAACATTCTGATAGCCTTCGACGACATCGAGTCACTAATGGAGAACAAAAAGAAGCTGCTTGTCAAAAGCTACACTGCTTGGTCATTGCTTCACATGGAGGCTGCCAACCTGGACATAGCGATCAACCGCCACCTGGAACAACTGCAAAACTATGTGGTGGTAGTGATTATCTGCCTGGTGTGAACAAAGACTTGGAAGAAGTACAAAGCTTTGTAAGACGTGATACTTATAAGGAGCTACTCCATGTTACCCCAATCTATTGTGACCAGAAAAGCTTGGCAACCTGCAAACAAGACATTCAGAGACATATGCAAGACATTAAGCTGAGAGACTATGACCCTTCAAATGGATGTAAGCAACTTAATTCCAAATCACTTTTATAACTACAATAATTTTGTATGCCTTTCTTATTCTAGTGTTGATCTGGTATACTGGACATGGCAAGATCGATAGCGGTGATTGGCCAATGAAAGCAGGTGAATTCCTTGCGTTTAGAGATATCTACGAACTTTACATCCAAAATTTCAAAGGACGCCCCCTTTACATTGTTTCTGACAGCTGCTTCTCTGGTGCTTGGGTGAAGGAGTGTGCCAAACTATTGGATGAAAATGGAATGAGCTGTGGCCACCAAGCAAAGCGTAATGACGTGCTGATCAAGGTGTTTGCAGCTAGTCTTCCAGATGGAAAGGCAATTGATAAGTTCTACTGCAATCGAGGTGGAGCTAAGCTGCACACACACACACACACACACACACACACACACACACACAAGTACATAATGAATACTATAATTATATTGTGGGACAGCTAGAGTGCAACTGAATGCTTGATCAGTTCTTGTTTTTATAGAGAAAAACAAGATGACAATAACAAGTGAAAGTACACTAATGCAATGTAAACTGAGTCATCATTGATTTTGAATATATTCATAAACACTATAAAATTACGCCATAATAGAGAGAGTATAGTATATAAATAGATTTGTTTCATAATAATATTATTTTTATTGAACACATCCAACTCTAAAAGCATGGTAGTCCCAATGATTGTTGGAGTTGTTGCTGCAGCTTGTATAGGAGCAACAGCTATAGGCATTATAGCTGCGACAGTTGTTGCAGTGAAACAACATAAAAGGAGAAGAAGAAGAAGAAGAAGAAATGGTTCATCAATAAATGCAGAAGCTTCCTTATCAAATAATTGTCAATCATTAACATTGTCTCGTGAATGTGGACCAAGACAGTGCCAATCTACAGAACAACCTCTCCTGAAATCTTCTCCTGAATGCAAGAGTAGGTATCAAGCAGTTCATTTTCAACGAGCCAAGACTGATGATCAGATGTTGCATTGTATGATCATTGCATTTTATGGAAGCAAACCTCCAGAAGGTGCTATGGCCAAGCTAAAGGTGCAATTGTCTACTGGAAGCAAAAGACATCTTCCAGGGGTTAAAAATGATGTTAAAAGCATTCAAGAACTGATTAGTTATGATGAACAGAAACAAATAGCTGATGTTGCTCAAGTTTTTTATGCTGAGCAAACGAGTTCAACAGCCTGTAAACATGACATTAGGAAGAAAATGGAGGAAATCAAAATGAAAAACCGGAAGACTTCAAATGGATGTAAGTTATAGTAGCAATTAATGTAAATTAATGATTAATTTTTTGTATAATAATTATAATAATAATAATAAAATTATGCACCTGTACGTATATACAGTTTTGATATGGTACACTGGACATGGAAATGTAAACACTGGCAATTGGCCTATGAAGGATGACAAAGGAAAACTTTATGAGCTGAAATTTGTGGACATCTATGACCTGTATAAGAAACATTTCAGAAACAGACCCCTCTATATTGTCAGTGACTGCTGCTACTCTGGTGCCTGGGTTAAAGAGTGTGCCAGACTACTAGACCAAGATGGAATAAAATGTCCTCACCAGGCAAGGAGAGAAGGAATGATCGTTAAAGTTTTTGCATGTTGTCTTCCTAGTGAACAAGCATATGATAATTTCTACATGACAAAAAAAGGAGTCAAGTTGCACAGACGTCACGAGACTGCAAGTGTTTGTTTTGCTGAACATCAAAGAATTGGTACAGATGAACGGTATTGCCAGCACACACTTGGAGTTGATTTTACTAATGGTCATGGTAAGGGGGAAATGTGTGTTGAGACTGAGAATGGTGGATGTGTGCCACTGTCATCTTGGATAAAGTATGTTGATGAGCTGATTGAACAACCACCATCAAGAAACTATTTGACGTGAAAACTAAGAACAATAATTTGTATTGTGGTGATTTAATTTCAGTTTCAGTATTATGCTCTTTGATTGTTATTGTTTTGTTTTGTTTGTACATGTGTGTGCTTTCTTTCTGGTAGCTATATACATACTCTATTTCCTGTGCTCCTGTATGTGGTTAAATAAGCGATCCGGGATCGATTTGTGGCAGCTTATGTCACGGCATGCATATGGAACTAAAGTGGGTGGGGCTAAGGTTGCCAATAACAATAAGGGGGTGGTGTGTGAGAGGTGTTACCATAGATAATAGAGATTTTAACTAGCTACTATAGCCTTATTACCTGGGTCGGACTCACCAACAGACCGTCTTCCTTTCCAAAGAGCCTGGGAATGAGGCTAGAGCTAGCTAGTATGTCCTAAATGACTATGATAGTAATAATAATTATTATTATACTTGTGAGGTATGAATATTCATAATTATATTCCAGTAAGAGCAATAGTTATTATCATAACCTTTTAGGATAGACTAGCTAGCCCTAACCTCGTTCCCAGGCTCTTTGCAAAGGAAGCCGGTCTGACCCTGGGAACAAGGCTAAAGTATTCAAAACTATCATAGTAATACTGGAGCGGGCTTATTTGCTGCTTGTGTAAACATAATAGTATACTATTACACAATAATTTCTGGTTGACTTAAAATTTTTAAAAAAACAAAAACAACTTTGTTAGCTAAGGACAAAGTGCAAATAAGTCTATTAACTTGTTTTTAACTTTTAATATAAAATTATACAAGATGGCATTAGCCACTAAGTGAATTAAAGTCCAAAATTAAGTCACCATGATTACAATTACACTGCCAAAGAGGTGCAATAAATGTTCCGCTTGTTGAGGGATAGCAATCAAATCTCAAAATTACAAAATCATGGTATCTGGACCAATTATTGGAATTGCTGTAACAGCATCTATTATAGGAGCAGGAACAGTTATTGCAATTGTAGTAGGTATAATAGTTGCCAAAGTTATAAAGAGAGCAAAAACAAATAAGAATGATCCTGAAAATTTAAATAGTAGGCCTAGTTATGGGGCTACCAGTCGGTCGTTAACATCATCTCTTAAATTTGGATCAAGACAATGTCAAGAATCTCAAGATGAGGAACAACCTCTTCTGAAATTTTTTAGGAAGACTTGTTCTGAATCTTCACTTACTGATCTCAAGTGTGAGAGTAGCTTCAATGATGATCAACATGATCAAATGCTGCATTGTATGATTGTTGCCTCTTATGGTAACACACCTCCAGAGGGCGCCTTGGCCAAGGTTAGGGCACAATCGTCTACGGAAAACAAAAAAACATCTTCCTGGTGTTAAAAATGATGTTGAAAGAATTCAAAAATTGATTAGATCAGATAAGCAGAAACAACTCAATGATGTTGCCCAAATATTTTATGCCAAGCAAAAGAGTTCAACAGCCTGTAAACAAGATATCAAGGAGAAAATGCAGGAAATCAGAATGGAAATCAGAAAACTTCAAATGGATGTAAGTATAATTATAACTGTTATATATACAAAATACTAATAATGATAATAAACATATTCATGCAGTTTTGATATGGTACACTGGACATGGAAATGTAAACACTGGCAATTGGCCTATGAAGGATGATGAAGGAAAACTATAAGAGCTGAAATTTGCTGACATCTATGATCTAGCGCTGTACAAGAAACATTTCAGAAACAGACCCCTCTATATTGTCAGTGACTGCTGCTACTCTGGTGCATGGGTTAAAGAGTGTGCCAGACTACTAGATCAAGATGGAATAAAGAGGCTAAGCGTGAAGGAATGATCCTTAAAGTGTTTTCATCTTGTCTTCCTAATGAGAAAGCATATGACAATTTCTACATAACAAATGGAGTCAAGTTAGACAGACTGAGAAATCATGAGACTGTGAGAGTTTTCTTTGCTGAGCATCAAAGAATTCATGGTACAGATGAACGATACGACCAGCATACACTTGGAGTTGATTTTACTAATGGCCAGAGGAAGTTGTGTGTTGAGACTGAGAATGGTGGATGTGTACCACTGTCATATGCATCATGGATCAAGTATGTTGATGAGCTCAGTGAACAACAACCATCAGAGAACTATTTGACATGAGAACTAAGAACAACAATTTGTATTGTGGTGATTTAATTTTATGCTCTTGTTTTCTTGCTGATTACCTTTGTTGTCATGTGTTGCAGGTTTGTGGTTAAATAAGTTACTTGTGGGAGCTTACGTCATGGCACGCATACGTTCAACCGAAGTGGGTGGGGCTCAGGTAGCCAGTGGAAATAAGGGGGCGGTGTGTGAGGGGCGTTGCCCATGTAGTCAGTTTGAAATCAGGATTCAAAAGAGACATGCTGATCATGAGAAGATCAAAGGTATGAGCGTGGAGTATAGTTATGAGTGAAAAATCTTGGATCAAAAATTAATTTTAATTGACTTGAAAATTGGGCCCAGGCGTAGAAATCCACATTCAATGCAATACCATTGAAAGTAGTTTGAATTTATTACTCATTTATTCATATTAATTGGTCCACTAATAGTATTCTCTCCATGATTTGCCCATGCATCTCCCAGGTTTGTCAATGGCTGCTGCTCCTCACTCTGGTCTTCACTCTCCACCAAGGTAAGGGTATGTCCAACCAAATCACCTCCACAATGACATAGTTTTATGGTCCGCGTACCTCTTCCTGTATGTATGTAGCCACAGGTCAGCTGATGAGACTAGCTGAAGTCAATGCTACCATATGTCCGGGAGAGAGAGTTGAGTATCAGTGTCAGGTGGAGCAGATTGGAGACACCACCACCCTCTCGTGGTCCATTGGGAACGTGGTCTTTCCCACATATGTCCAAATTGAGGGGGTGATCAATGAAACTCTGGGGGAAATTCAAATGTCCCCTCAACTTCCGGGGGTCTTTGCCAATCTCACTGAAATCACCCCCTCGGGATTCACATCCATACTGTATATCGAATCAGCTGGTGTTAGTGTGGCCAATCAAACAGTCATCCAATGTTCTGGTACTGGATTAGGAGAGAGCTTGGTCCTCTCTGTCACATGTGAGTCAGGCAGGCAGTGCTAGGGGACACACACACACACACACACACACACACACACACACACACACACAAAACACACACAATTTCTATCCACCCACTAAGTGACTGTAAGCATAATATTGTGGAAAGAACACTACATTAATTTGATTCATATACATAATATTACGCACACTATTATTTGTACCCACAGCCAGCAGTGAAGTCGAGGAGGTTGAAGCTCCTCTCAACTCAGGTCTAGAACTCTTCAACGTCACAATCCTAGCTCAAATCTGCATCCTGACCACCATCTGCCTGGATGTCCCTGACACCACTATATCCAACCACTGCCAGCCCTGCCCCTCCTCTCCCTGCACCATCTCCCTCCCTCAACGCCTCAACCTCTGTCAGAGCAACTACACCATCACAGCCTACACCATGGACGGTGTAGAACAAGCATCGGCAATAGTGGGTGGAGACCCTGATGGGTATCAGAATGGGGTACCGGCTTTGAGTGAAGTTGGCAACATAAGCTTACGGAGCAGTTCTTCCTCTCTGTCGTGGGCAGCCCCTGCTATTAGACCTGTTGATTGTGTGGCCGGGTATGAGATAGCTTGGGATGGTGGGAGCTTTGTTCATTCTCCTTCGGATGAAGAGAGACCGTCTGTTAGTTTTGACGAGTTGAAGAGAAACGGGTTTCCAGTGTGTGAAACAGTTGATATCACCATCTCTCCATTTCTACCAGCTCTCGGAGTACTTGAAGATAGAGGAGCTAACTTCACTGGCCTAGTAATACCAGGTATGAAGATGTTGTTATACATACAGTCATATCACTGCTCCTCTCATATCAATCGCTTGTTCAAACATTTACATATAACCTATTGTACATTCATGACCAAGTTTTAGGTTAATCACTTATTTGTCTGGACTCAAATCAATCTTTGAATAATTATTCGTATAATTTTTTGCTTATGTGGCATGGTTAGACGAGGCTTTATGTACTAAATTTTGATAAATTTAATTTCATTAGTGAATATGTTCTTCATGTGATTGTGTGCGCACACACATACACTACAGGTAGAGAAGGTCTCCCTGGTCTTGGCTACGATGGTGCCATCGCTATATCGGTCATCATCCCCTCTCTCGTCACATTCATCCTTGGTCTGGTGGTGGGTGTGGCCATCATGTCCTGCTGCTCCACTTTACGCCAATCGACTGACACGATGAGCCTCGACTTTGAGGACGGTCAGGAGAAGGACAAGGGGGAAGAGAGAGAGCAGGAACAATCAATGATATGAGGAGCAAAATCTCACAAGTTCTCATTTGTATGTTTAGTGATAGTCTAGATGATCCATACAATGTATATCCCTGGTATATTCACAAAGACCAAAGACTATGGTATTGTAGTATTAACTTTCATGTTGTATGTATGTATGTATGTGTGTATGTGTGTATGACACTCTATCCAGTCTCATTATACCACTTCCCATTGTTTTGATAAACTGCTCAAACTAACTCCCATTAAATTATTACTCTTTCATTATGTGTGCGTAGTAAAAAGGCACAAACATTTAAATTGGATCTTAAAAAAATGATGTGTAGTATGATAGGCTGATAAACCCTCTTCACAATAAACCACTGCAGATCATGTGGTATACAAAATTATTATGACCAGTACATATTGAAATACTTTCACTTAGTGACTGTATCCTCGTACCCAGGCTCCCCTTTGACCTTTAGGAATAATTTACTCACGGAGAGGAAAGTGAGACCATCCACCGTTCACTCATGGAAAGGAAAATCTCTCTTTCCTTTCCAACTTTCCTTTCTGTGAGTTAGTGAACAGTCAGAGTGGAGCCTGAATACCGAGGCTATGTTTGGTCACCAGTCCAGCCGGTAATAATTCAAATACTAACATAATAGACATGTACAGCTGCAGCTTGCCCTTAGCTATTGTAGCAGCTGCAATTTTAGCCACAAAAAGCTTGCAACAACACTTTAACATAAAAAATAACTTTAAAAGAGAAACAAAACATCGACAAATAAACATAGTGGCTAAAACGTTTCTACATAGGAAAATTAATAATAGTACACCCATTTACAACAACATCACTGAGGTTTAAAAAAAGAAAAATTTCAATACTACTTGCCTTATTGTTTAAGATGCTTTGTCTTAGCTCTTAACAACAGCATACTGTACCTCTCCCGGATCAAAACTAGCCTCTATGTTCTGTAGCTGAAGGTTTGTTTGTTTCCCGGGTCTCTTGTGGCTTATCTCCAGATCAGCGTAGATGAGACCAGCTTGTCCCGACGACTGCTGTTGCTGCTGGTGCTGGTGTGAAGGTGGTGAGGGTACCTTTGTGTGTGCATAATAATTATATTACGGTAATGAGTTTTGATAAATTAATTAATGGTGCGGAACAGTCATAAAGGTGGGGTGGTTAAATGTGAACATTCTAGCTCTTCATACGCTAAGACAAGGTACAACGTATGAGATCAACACACCACTCATGGTTCACAAATAGACATATATACATCTAGCCTCGTACCCAGTCAGACCACTTCCTCTTTTAGCGTGAATGCTAAAAGAGGGAGTGGTCTGGGTACAAGGCTAGGCTACATACAGAGGAGGTACAACACGCGAGTGTCAATTAGCGCATTCCAATCACGTGACCACTATAGTTTAGTATTGGATTTGGTCACGTGCACCTACGATGCTGAGTCAGTAAAAGCATTGAATTGACACTCGCATATCATACCTCCTCTGGGCTACATACACCTATAATCAAGTACATAGTCTTGTGGTGTACTATAAAGGAAAATACATAGTAGGCTAGCCTCATTCCCAGGCTCTCTTCCTGAATATTACACACTTTCTTTGCGCACATCATGCATAAATGTTTACTGGGAGAGAGCCTGGGAACGAGGCTATAATAGGCTCAATCAGCAGGCAGCCAATGTGACCCTACTAGCTATTAGTGGCCAATTCAACCCATTTGGCAATATTAAACTCATCACAACGTATCAGTGTAACTTGCCAAAATTATAATGCCTATAACCCTTTACATACATGTACAATTTTTTAACACAGTTACATAATGCCATGTTGACAGCGTATGTCCTATAGTTGCATGTATGGGACAGAAAATGAGAGAAATGAGAGGCTACAGTACATCATCAATAACATCAAGTTGGCAACAGAGCTAGCTTATATATAAGTAGCCTCGTACCCAGACTCCCTCACCTGGGTATGAGGTTAGCTCTTAAGGCAAGCTTATAAGGTTTTCCACAAGATTGATTGAGTTTTTTGATGGAGTATGAGTATTCAAAACAAAATTGCTGACACTTCTTTAGCAAAAACAAACAACTACATGTATACTAAATGCACAAAATAGATTTATCGTATATACTGTGGAACTGATCAACATGGCGTGATCATGACCAATAATAATAACCATCATGTGGAATATTAAATACTAGCATGAAATGAAAACGAAAGACAAGCAATTACACAAACAACAACAAATGATCTTATGGACTGTCTAACATTCTTCCTACAAGAGCAACATGTTTCTACCTTCCTAAAAATGTCATCCAACAAACAAAATATGCATCTAGACACTTCTGAGACTTTCCGTCTCCTTCTATAGCTACTCTGTAGTCAAAACTTACAAGCCTCCCCCAAACCGAAGGCTATTTACATTTCCTATATTATTCATTCTTGTTTGTTCGTGCATGACATTGTGATGTCAGTACATAACTTAAGATGGCTGCTATTGACCTACCAATGGAGTAGGATCCAGTGGTGTCTGATTCTCATCCAATTTGCTCTCTGCACTGAATGTTACATTGGGACCGACTCTCACAGTGGTGTGAAGAGGAACACCCTTTGAAGGATTGTTGTTATCAGAGTCTCTATCAAGATGAAAGAGCATTGATTGTAGTTGCAATAACCTCACCATGATTGTTTATCATGACATCGTATGTACATGCAATGGCTGTATACTTATGCATACGGCATTATTGCACAATGATACTCACATAGCCACTATTTATACAACCAACTCACTTGAATTTGGTTTTTTCATAATCAAAACTTAACAACATTGTTCCTAGAGATTACAAATTAATAATCAAATAACATAATATAATTATTATATCCCAACAACTTATGCTATAGCTAATTGTGACAGCTGTGTGTACGTACATACCTTCTTTCTTTACTTTGTACATCACCCATGAATTGATTAGGTAGACAACAATTAAAACAATTCCAACTGCTAAGACGCCAACAGCAACAGGAATCACAAGGAGCTCATGTTCATCGATGTGAGTAGTTTGAGTGGACTCAGTCTCAGAGAAATTTGTAGGCGTTGTGGTATTATTCATGGTGGTAGATACTGAACAGCTATAAAATATTATGTCAGACAGAATTAATTTTGTCATAAAAACACTTTTGGAACAATGATATGGGTCACTGCTATATTAACAGCAGCAATGAACTAAATTGTACCTATTTCCTCCAACAAAGAAGTGCAGCACTAAGAAGAAGTAGATCACAGTAAAATTCAGGATCAACCATAGAGTCTCATAAACCCACCAGACACAAATTGTTTAAATTTTGAAGCCTTCTTTCCATATTCATAGCAACAGACTGCTGATCTTGACACTGGGACAGCTGTCACTATATTTTGTGTACTTTATAGATCTAACGACCATTTCCAATCTAATTTGATTGTCATGTCATGCAGAAAACACAACAGTAATGATCCTAATTAACTGTGGTCAGGACGAATTAATCAAGAGTATCTGGGGATATCCTCTTGCTAAACTGCATGCATGCATTGCACAGCTCATGTATGGGGAATGAGAATAGGAAATTATTGAGAATCGAATAACTGACACTAGCCGCTGAGATTGGCCCAGGACCTATGCCAAGATAATGTTCTTGACCATATGCACTGACATCTATGCATGCATGCTACATCATAGGATCCAAAATAATACAAAAAAAAACAATATGCACCTGTAGTTCAGTGGCCTGGCAATGGTGATGGCATGATACCACATAAACTTTTACTGCTGCTGCTCTTGCTCATAATCGATCATTTTACCATAATAATTTTGGTAAAGTATCCTCTTAATACACTACAATGTCATGACTTGGTTATTGATACTTTATTAGAGGACAATGTCAAAAACAATGATAATGTTTGGCATCAGCTAGACAGGTGTCTTTAGTTTCAATCACAACCACAAATCAAATAATAGCATTCTAATGTAAACTTTAACTGAGAAGGAAAACACTATACAGAATTAAGCATAATGAAGTGCATGGCCTAGAAGATTAGTTTTTACATAAGAAATCAGTGAAGCCAAATCTACACAGCAGCTATTGCCATAAATAATAAATTGCCTGTATATACACACTCGGTTGTGTTGTCCAAATAAGGTGTTGTTTCTTAGCTCTTAACAGCAGCATATTGGACTTCCCCAGGANACATTGTATAAGTAGTGATTATTATTATGAGCTTACTTTCAAATATTGGGAGAGTGGTTTGTACACGATCACCAATAGGATTAATGGTGGTTCCATCAAAACATGTGATGCTGGAAACATTCATTATAAGGTCTGGAAATGCAGTGAAGGAGAGAGTGGATACTATACGACTCTCATTTGTAACAACTTCTGTGACAACAAATGTGAATGCCCCCACAGGTTCTGGATTAGCAGTGTTGGCAATCAATTGTTCATCAATTCCTATTGGTAGTAGCCTCCATCCGTGAGCTGCTGCTGGAACAGTACAGTTGAGTATCACCTCCTGACCACAGTAGGCAGTGGTACCATTGTACAGGTTAGAGCTCAAAGAAGCACCAGTCACTAAAAAAAAACTTATACTGTGACATTGTACAAACTAACCATGAATTATTCAGTTAGGCTATAAATTTTTACCTCCAAAAATGAAGCATAGCAATAACAGTCTCATGTTAATCATAGTCACCCGAAAATCCTATAGAAACATGATTATTAGTAGTCAGGATTGAACAAAGACAGGGTCACACAGAGGTTGCATGAGTATTATAAAACCTATGCAGGTGCTTCCCAGAGCAACATAACATAGAGAAATATAAAGCATGAAGGACTACAAAAGATACTAAATCACTAGAATTAACAGAACCTACAATACCTTAGGTCCTAGGCTACTTTCATGACTTGAACTCACCAGATACATTCTCCCCATTTCACTGTACTGGGAGTGGTGCTCAAGATCAGGAAACGAGTTCCCCCGCCCCCACCTATCTGGTCAGCTGATGTCATGTGCAGATTTTGAATTTGAATTTGGACCATTCCCACTTCACCATTTTCCATTTCCACCATAGATATTATACGTAGTGTATTATATCTATGTTTCCACTTAGATCTTGAGTCATGGCTAGGTTGCCGATGTTCCTCTGTTTGTTCTCACTAGTAGCAAAAAGTGAGTCAACATACAAAATTATTACTCTATATTAGACTATAAAATCAATCTACTATTCTAGTTGCCTCTGCTTTATTGAGCTCTAACCTGTACAATGGTACCACTGCCTACTGCGGACAGGAGGTGATACTCAACTGTACTGTTCCAGCAGTAGCTCATATATGGAGGATACAACCTATAGGAATTGATGAACAATTAATTGTACACACTGCTAATCCAGAACCTGTGGGGGCATTCACATTTTTTATCTCAGAAGTTGTTGCAAACGAGAATCGTATAGTATCCACTCTCTCCTTCATTGCATTTCCAGACCTTATAATGAATGTTACCAACATAACATGTTTTGATGGAACCACCATTAATCCTATTGGTGATCGTGTACAAACCACTCTCCCAATATTTGAAAGTAAGCTCATATATAAATTATAATAATCACTACTTATACAATGTCCTGCATACTGATTGGCTCTGATTATAATACTCACTGTATGCATGTTGTATATATAACTTCAGGTAGTATCACACCACCAGTAATTTCTATTAGACTATTAAGAGATACTCAAATTTTACTATCATGGCAGGTATATATATAACTCATCTTCAGCACTGCAGTATGTATGAACACTAATTTAGGTTATTATTTTGTGATTGTAGAATGACATTAATGATTCAACAGTACCCACTGTTCTTGTTGGTGAGAGTGCCATTGAAGGAGAGTGCTCCCCCTCCACTGAAGTGACAGCTGAAGACAGAGCCAACCACAACTACACCTTCCCTCCATTCCCAGAGGACACTCTGGACCAAAACCACACCTTCTGTGTGAGGTTTGAAAATGGAGAGCGATGTGTGTCTAACAATGTCACAGTACAGCTGCTATCTATTGGTAAGTTTATAATTTAGAATCGCTCACTATAACAATTATTATGTATTGCATGATTTACTGAGAAGTGTTTTAATATAGGTGAGTATGCTTCTGTGATCTATACCGTTACTACTACCACAAGTTCCACGACAACGACGATAGCTAGAACTTCTTCTAGCCCTACTGATGATAGTGATTCATTATGTCCCATCACAGTCATTGCACTCTCTGCACTCATCCCCTCTGTGGTGATGCTCATCATTGGTCTCCTTCTGGGACTGCTCATCATGTACTGCATCATGAGAAGCAAGTTCAACGAACATGCAGCTGGAAGCCATGAAAGGCCTGGTCCAGTGTATGAAGATGTCTCTCCATCTTCTCTCAAGACAGAGAAATTTGAGATGGGAGAGAATGTGGCATATGGACCAACTGGAGGGAGAAGAGCTGTCAACTAAAAGTTAATACTGGATTTATTGGTTTGTGACCACTAAGAGTAGCACAAATAATATTTGTATGCTCACATCAGTTAAGTTTTTTTTCATGCAACCGTATAATTGTTTATAGAAACTGTACGTACAGTCTGTATGTATGCATATTCTCATATCACACATGAAAATTCAAACATTGTAATCTTTACAAATAATCTCAAACCTATAGAGTTTTTGTTTACCAACAATGACTGGCTATAATATTATGGTGCATGGTGTTTTTTTGTTCAAGCAAAAACATTATATTGTGTACAAGCATATTATAACTCCCAAATTAAACAAGCTTGCACATAAACATTTGTGAGTACAAGCTCTGAGGTCATGTGTAAAAAAATAGGGTAAAGATCATTAGGTTAAAAAACTAGAAAAACACTTGAAATAAAAAGCAGTTATGGATACTACTATAACATTATTTATGCTCATAAATTTAATTCTATGACACATACAGTACCAGCTTTATACTAGTACTCTTAAGGATCTGCTTTCTGGTTCTGGAGAGCTGCGTACTCCACTACCTCATCAGCTGCTAAACTAGCCTGCACACTTTGTTGGTGCTGACCTTGAGAAGGAATCCCACCACCAGGCTTCTTGCAATTGTTTGTTATTGCCAGGTCAGCATAAATGAGACCAGAGGACTGTGGCTGTGGTTGTTGTTGTTGTGAGGGTGGTAGTGAGGGTATTTGTGTCTGTGGCGGTGGCTGTGGATGGGACTGGGCCCTCACTGGGGTGGTTGCTGTACCTATGTTTGCGTGTTTGTTACGTAGTGGTATTGGTAGTAACATTGCACGGTAGTAGCTAACTATCCTTGAATGCAACCATTACTGAATCAGGAGGTATGTGATGAGTTACATTTGAAGCATGCATTGATAATTACTACAAGTAGTAAAAATTTCAAAAAAATAAGTCGTGTAGGAATGGGCAGTGCGGTAAAAAGTATTGGAACAAGGAATGTCTCAATTTCGGCACATGACTACTTCATTTTCATTATTGCCTCCCTCATGTGGACCCTCAGTGTCATAAATACAATGACTGCACAAAAGTACTGTACCTGCTGCATTGGTTCAAATTCCTACTAATCAGTTGGCTAAGCAGTGGAGTAAAATATAACAGACAGGCAACTTAAACTGGAGAACCAGCCAAGAGTTGGGCAAAAAAATGAAGTAGTCATGTGCCGAAATTGAGACATTCCTTGTTCCAATACTTTTTACCGCACTGCCCATTCCTACACGACTTATTTTTTTGAAATTTTTACTACTTGTTCATTCACTTTTTTCAACACATTCCATTCAAACCCTCAGATCATTGTTAATGGATTCGTTAAATCAGGAATTTCACATGCTCTCAATGGTGTGGATCTCGACGCAGATGAAGATTGCAGCATTCAAAGTGACACGGATACTGAAGATGATTTTGATTTCAATGAGAGTATCATTATTAGTGATGATGATGACGATGACTGTTGAACAAGTGATATAACAGCATTACCTAGATGACTATATACTTTATTATCAGTTATTTCTTCCATATTTTCTTGAGCTTTTGAATCTCTTTATCTTTTCCTTTAAATAATAAAAGGCAAGGAACTTCAAGGCCACCTTGAGCCAAATCAACTGATCACACAGCTTCTCTTGGACACGTGTAAAAAAATTACCGTTAAAAAAATTTCGTAGACAACCCGCATCCTACGAAATTTTTTTAACGCGAAAATTTATTACGCGAAAATTTTTTTACACGAAAATTTCCCGAATTACGGTATCTCACCTTATTAACCCTCGGTGTGCGTGCGTAGCACGTGCGGAGGGTTACAGTAGTCGTTTTGTGTGTGTGTGCGTCTGTCTGTTATGGGATAATCTGGAGAACGGCAACTCTATGGTCAAAATGGATGGTACTTACGTTCATAAATCCAAGTTATCTTGAAATATTATGTTTGGCATCTTGTAAAACGCTGTAGTTTTTGAGGTCTGAGGCTTCGTACTTTTGTATTGAAGCATAAGGCTTACGCCACGCCTATTGTATACGCCCAAGTAGGTGTGCGGTATTTAGAATTTACACATGGTCCGACTGCTTTTGCGAGCCCTTACTGTGTTCTTCGTAGATATCTGCTTTAATCCGCTGATTGGGTGTTCTTTGAGTTGTGAGTTGCTAGCTATATCTTGTACTCTGCTAGCAATTTTGTCGAATCGTAGAAACCAAGACAAGAAATGTACAGCTGCCAAAAGAGCTAGTGAAACAGAGCACTGAACAGAAAGCTTATCGTAGAGTAAGTGATAGTAGGCCAAAAGTATCCAAGCGTACTGATGAGTCAGAGCAGCAGAGAGTTGATCGTAGATTTAGCAATAAGTTTCACAAAATTCCGATCTTGAATCACCTGTTCTGAGATCGCAAACAGCTCGCCGCGCCGATCGCCGAGGGTTTAGCACTTTAGTGCTTTTCATTTCTAATCTGTAATGTGCATTGATTGCATGATTTGACTTAATATAGGATGACATCACTGATTCCATGGTGTCCACTGTTCTTGTTGGTGAGAGTGCTACTCAAGGAGAGTGCTCCCCCTCCACTGAAGTGACAGCTGAAGACAGAGCCAACCACAACTACACCTTCCCTCTATTCCCAGATGACACTCTGGAACAAAACCACACCTTCTGTGTCAGGTTTGAAAATTCTCACAGCACAGCCATTTATTGGTTAGGATTAATTTTTAATTGAAATCATAGGACATTCATGATGAGTATAAATGACTGTAATGATTCACTCTGTATAATTAATTATGTTCAGGTACTACTACCACAACTTCCATGATGAGGATATCAACAGATTATGAGTCTCCAGCTAGCACTACTGATAGTGGTTCATGTCCCACCTGCAATGATGCCACCCTCAGGCTGACAGTCATTATGCTTCCTGTGCTCATACCCTTAGTAACTGTTGTGACAGTGATAATTATCACAGGTCTTGTAGTGATCATCATAATCATCTTCTGCATCAAGAGATCTAGAGCTAAGCATGCAGCTGGAAATTCTGAAAGGCCTGGTCCAGTGTATGAAGATGTCTCTCCATCTTCTCTCAAGACAGAGAGGTTTGAGATGGGAGAGAATGTGGCGTATGGACCAACTGGAGGGAGAAGAGCTGTCACTAAAACCTAAAATGAATTGCTTTATGGCCACAGCTATATAGCTCAAGTATCAGCATAATATGTATACTCACATCATGTTTTTGTATGCAAGCTGTACATATTTTGTACTTATTCTCACACCACACGTGTTGTGACATGGTGCACAGTGTTTTTTGTTCAAGTAAAAACAAATTATTATCATGCATATGTTTGGGCAGCCACACTAGTTACTCTACAGCACTCCCTCTCATTGATGTTAATACACACCAACATACAATTATATTGAATTACATATTTTTAGAGCAATTAATGCTACAGATGCAGATTTGTCTGAGAGCTATAGTATAGATGAGCTGATGATATGCCCGATCTAGGCTTAGGGAGATTATGTTGGCACAAAAACTGGAATAATAGGCATATCCTGGAATCAGGAATAATTTGAGAATAATAGGTTAATATTCAGTACTATGACCTTTAACCCTGTTGACACCACACGATAGACCATGATTTTCTGTAGTTTTTCACATTTTGCATAACTATCTCGAAGCATCCCTCCTGCTTCACTAATCTAACTCCAAAGTTCTACAGTCAGGGTGTGATTATTTGAATTACATGCTTGTACAGAACTTTGCTAAACACAAGCATTTTATGAGAATAATAGGTGAAATTTAAAAGAATAGTGGGTGAATTTGGATGGAAGTGCAGAATAGAATAATTGGTAAATTTGAAAGCATAATCCCCCTAAGCCTAGCTCGGTCATAACAATATCAAACAGCATACCAGGGGTTGAGGGGTTGAGGGTTTGATAGCGAAATGAAAAGGCAAACAAGACAACATTAACCAAGTTGTTCATAGTTTCTTGGGATCCAACATCAGAAGAAGCAACATTAATACATACACCCATACATTTGTGACTCAATCATTAACATTGTGATTTATATAATATATAGGTATACTGTATCCCGGCAACCACATTTGAAAATTCATCATGAAATGAGAATATACATGCATTCATAATGACTTTCTACATACACTCCTGTGAGTATAGGAATTCTATAAACATGACCATAAAAACATCACCAAAACACTGTTTCCCCAAAGTGGGGTAAGGGGGTGCTCCCCCTCCTTTCAACTACCCCCTCCCCATACAAATAAAATCTACTAAATTTTAAGCAACTCCCCATGCACTTCCCCCCTCATTACTTTTGTCCTGGGGAACACTACCATTAATACTATTAACAGTATTTAGAATTAAAGCTCTCTTTGAGACACACCCTCATTATGAGTTGTTTACTACTAGAAATGCTCACCTGAGAGCCGGGAGTTACTGCTTGATGTTGTGGTTGTGTTTTGTTACTTTCTCCTGACTTTTCTGCTGTAAATTGTGTTCCATATGATGTCTACATGCATAATTATGTGGTGGTACAATTTTGTGTCAAGTATATATACATAATGTTATAGTAGAACATGGCACATTTGTTCATTTACCATTTTGGACCGTTTTTTTCCTCTTTTCAAAAGCCTCCTTTTGCTCTTGTTTCTTGATTAGAATCAGATTCTGAAGAAGGGATTTTGCTCTTAAGTTCTTATCCATCTCTGGTTTGTGTTCTTTGGATTTGGTATTCACACTATCACTATTGCTGTCAAAAAAAAAAAAAAAAAAATTCATCAGATTCCAATAATTGCAGCTTGACACATCATTACATGGGCATTAATTACAATAACTTACTCGAGTTTGAATTTATTGCTGGCATCTTTATGGTGTGTCTTTGAATCTATATTGTGTAATTACAATCAGTCAAGTTAATCCCTATTTTGTGAAGAAAATAAGATGCATATTAACAGTAACATATAAGTTTGATATGGGTGAGTCTTAATTGCCATACATACTTCTCAGAGCCCTCTTTCTGATCACTACAACAGTGATCAGAACAGATGATTAGTGTAAATGAGCACTGAAAGAGCTCCAACCACCACAGTAACTGATGATCATGGCTTAACTGTGGGATAAAAACAAAAGAAGTTACTATAGAAATGTATGCATTATTGTACAGTACCTCTTGAAGTGGGACCTTCACCCCACCCTGCATTCATGACATTACAAGTCTGCGTGTCTCTTCCAACTAGTTCATAAAACCCACTACATGTGTAGGTGACTGTGGTACCAAATCCTTCATTGACTATTAGTTAGCCTGGAGTGGCTGGGGGCGGGTCACCTGTAATGAAGGAAATTAATAGCCATTTGTGACAACCAATGCTGTCAAAACACTCTGTTACACATACCACATGTTGTGAACTTCCTTCAACAGTAGCTTCAATGGAGTTATCAAAGGTTGCAACTTCCTCTATCAGTAACTAAGTAATGTAAATCTCTCTCTTCCTCCCTGATCCCTACTTGTGCATTGTATACTGTACGGATGGAATGAGGTATTGTTTTTTGTAAATTATTCACTGGGTTTGGAGAGCACAATGGTCAAAATCACATGCTATTCAGTCTTGTGATGATGGAGATTTTCGTGAGTGCACTCTAATGTTTGGAACTGATCGAGATAACTAACACCAACCAGGGTTATGTACATTGTATTCACTGTCACTGCTACTTGTAGTAATTGAGAAGCCATGATTGCAACAGAGAACATGGATTGCTTCCTACAAGATCAACATGTTTCTACCATCCTAAAAATGTCACCCAACAAATGGAGTATAAATCTAGATACTTCTCAGACTTTCCTTCTCCTTCTATAGCTACTCTATTATAGTCAAAACTAACAAATCTCCCCCAAAGTCATTCGTGCATGACATATTGTGACGTCAGTACATAACTTAAGATGGCTTCTATTGACCTACCAATGGAGTAGGACCCAGTGGTGGCTGATTCTCATCCAATTTGCTCTCTGCACTAAATGTTACATCGGGACTGACTGTCACAGTGGTGTGAAGAGGAACACTCTTGGAAGAATTGTTATCATCAGAGTCTCTATCAAGATAAAAGAGCATTATTATAATAATCTTTAATATCATAAAATTATTATCATGACATCATAAAATAATGCACATATATAGGCATAAGGCATTACAATAATACACACTCGGCCACTATTTTTACAACTGACATATTTTTTTTTTATTATTGTAATATCTCTATAAGAACAATGTCGTTCAGTTTCAACCATGAAAAAACAATATTCAACTGAGTGTATGTCCCAAAAAATCACGCTATATAGCCGTGTACGTACCTTCTTTCTTTGCTTTGTATATCACCCATGCACCAATTGATTAGGTAGACAACAATTAAAACAATTCCAACCACTGAGACACTAACAGCAACGGGGATCACAAGGAGCGTATTTTCATCTGTGAGAGTAGCAGCCTGGGTTGACTCCACAGCCTCAGACAAATAATTTGTAGGTGTTGTTGAAATATTCATGGTAGCAGTTATACTGAACAGCTAGAATATTATATTAGATGGAATTAATTTTCCCATATACAATTTTGGAATAAATACATACATGGGTCATTGCTAGGTGTTAACATCAGCAATGAATTCAAAAATTATCATAAAGAAGTGCAAAACTAAAAAGTACGTAGACCATAGTAAAATTCAGAATCAACCATCGTGAACCCACCAGATGCAAATTAATTTGAAGCTTTCTTTCCATGCTGATCTTGACACTGAGACAGTTGTCACTTTAAGTTTTGTGTACATTACATCTAATAATTATTTCCAATCAAATTTTCCTCTGCTACTATATAGCTGCATGGGTTGCATCTTATCATTGACTGTTTCTGCTCTTGCTCTTCAGCCTTTTGCAATTGGTAAAGTATCCTCTTATGATACATTACACTGATGTCTTGAAAAAACTTTCACTATTATTTTTAGAAGACTAAATGATAATTGTTTGGCTCAAGCATACCTATAAACAGCTTGTTTTTAACCACAATTACAACCACAAAGCTAACAATAACACTATAATATAACTGAGAAAGTAAACTGAACACTGCACAGAATAAACATAACTAATTAGTGCATGGCCTAGAAGGTTTCTATGTAAGATATGAAGCCAAATCTATTTCCATGAACAACAAAGTAATAATTGCCTAAACATTCTTGGATGTGTTGTGTCCAATTAAGGTGCTGTTTCTTAGCTCTTAACAGTAGCATATTGGACCTCTCCAGGATCCAAACCAGCCTCTACCTGGTTCTTGTGTTTCCCTGGTCTCTTGTGACTCATCTCCAGGTCAGCATAGATGAGACACTCTCCTGACGACTGTTGCTGTGAAGATGTTGCTGAGGGTGTGGCCCTTGTCTCTGGAGGTACTGATGGTTGGGTGTTCTTTGCCTCTGATGATGGTTGTGGGGGTGGTTTGGATGAAGGGTGCTCACAGTACTCAGTGGGGGCTGGCTTTGACTGGGATTGTGTCTCTGTCTGTATTGATGAAAATTAATGGTCATGCATGAGTAATAATCATAGTACTCAAGCTTGTATTATACACCACGATTGGCCATGCATGGTAGTTATTTTGTGTGTATATATATACACGTACACAGTCACTGATGCATGATAATGGATATGTTTTGCAAAACATGAAGGTGGTTCAAATGTACACAAAATTATCACGGCTATACTGAACATTGACTCAATGTTCAAATATGACTATGAGTAGCCTCGTTCCCAGGCCTTCCCCGGCGTGTATTTTATAGTTCACAAGTTGCAAAGTTATTATTGGGGAAGGCCTGGGTACGAGGCTAGACTATGAGTGTGCCTGAGTTTATAGAGAAACCTTCAAAAATCTTTCGAACAACTTGAACTTGACTTGCTTCTCATACAATATACACACTCACTGATGTCACAAGAATGTGGCAAGATATTAAAGCCATGTACTAGTTCTTGTGATACAACAACAGGCAGCCAAGGTGTCTCGTATTATCAATCCTATATATAGGTACAACTTATAGTTATTTATCACCAATTCAATCTAGCTGTTTGGCATTATCAAATTCATGACAATGTAAGTTCAATGCTCCTACATGGGCTCGCCAAAGTGAGTACTTGACTAACCTTTATACAGTCTGTACTATAGTAATGAATAGTACATGTATCGTCATAATCAAAATATTATTACAGCGAATTTCCCAGGCTGTTAGTCTTTACTATGTACTCCTTGTTTGTGAGGGAAAGGTCCTGAATGGGGAAATTGAGGCCTATAGGGGTTGAGGTTACAGTCCACTGGCATGTTATCAATAATATCTTTGAGATTGTCAAAACAAGCTAAAGATATTCCCCACAATAATTGATAGTGTTACAGTATGACTGTTTACATATGACAGAGTTTAAGTATTCACTGAATTAACCAAGCTAACAATCAACAACTATAAATTATATCATTATGCTCAAAGCAAATCCATGGATCATGCATGTATGCACACTGTACATACACATGTAGATCACTCATGTACACAGTGTGTATATACATGACCACATACATGTGTAGTAACGCGGCACACGAGAAAGAACAAGTACTAGAGTATAACATGTACCGGTAAACTTCCCAAAAATGTTAAACAACAAACACATGCAATTCTAAAGACTCCTTCTACAGTTTTGTGGACCCTCTTCAATAAATTACAATAAAATACTAGGAGAAATGGCAGTAATAATGGCAAACATCTGCTGCAAAGGATTGTATTATCATGAGAGAATACATCTAGTAGTTGTCTACATATGCTTCTCACAATGGTTTGGATTGAATAAGACAAGAGCTTACAGGGAACACACGACAGTCTATACCCATTCAGCATACATATATGTATACATGGCTCTAAATCTAAAACTGTTTACATTGCCTAATGCATTCAAGTTCATTCATGTGATGCTGAATGTAATATGGCTCATACCGATTGAGTGGCTGGAGTTTGATTCTCATCCAAGTTTTTATCCATGAACTTTTTGTCCCTCACTTGAGAAGGAACACCCTCAGAAGGATCACCAACAGAATTACTATCAAAATGAATGAGCATTATATATGACTGATTTTACTATAATTACACGGCAGACTCACTTAGATGTAGCCTTTTCACGTGAAAGGTTCCTATTCATAATTTTTGAGACCATAATTAATAATGTGTTCACAGTTATGTATAATTATTGCTTTGGTTATCATGTATACGTACCTTTTTTCCATACTAAAAATAATACAAATAATAATAAAAATATTAGAACTAAAGTAATCCCAATTCCTACAGGGATACCAACGGCAACAGGATTTGCAGGGTCTGGGAAGTCATCAATGGAAATAATCACAGTAGTATCATCTGACTCAGTAGAAGCTGTTCTAGGTGTTGTGGAACTCTCAGTAGTAGTTACTGCAAACAAATATAAACAACTGAATGTTAATAATGGTCAAAACTTGATTAAATCATGTGTGGAGTATTTTGATTAAAATAATATAACAATAATTAATCCTGGCTGAGCCGTGACAATATCTGACACACATTGCTCTCCATTTTCAAACCTCACACAGAAGGTGTGGTTTTGGTCCAGAGTGTCATCTGGGAATGGAGGGAAGGTGTAGTTGTGGTTGGCTCTGTCTTCAGCTGTCACTTCAGTGGAGGGGGAGCACTCTCCTGCAGTGGCACTCTCACCAACAAGAACAGTGGACACCATGAAATCTACTAAATTTCAAGCAACTCCCCATGCACTTTCCCCCTCATTACTTTTATCCCGGGGGAAACACTGCCATAAATACTATTAACAGTCACACCCTCATTATGAGTTGTTTACTACTACAAATGCTCACCTGATAGCCAGGAGTTACTGCTTGATGTTGTGGTTGTGTTTTGTTACTTTTCTCCTGACTTTGCTGTAAATGTGTTCCATATGATGTCTACATGCATAATGTGGTTGTACAATGTTGTGTCAAGTATGTACATAATTAATGTTATAGTAGAACACAGCACATTTGTTCATTTACCATTTTGGACTTTTTCTTCCTCTTTTGAAGCCTCTTTGTGCTCTTGTTTTTTGATTAGAATTTCATTTTATAGACTCTAAAGATGGGATTTTGCTCTCCTTATCCATCTCTGGTTTGTGTTCTTTGGATTTGACATCCACACTATCACTCTCTCCTCATTTGGGACTATTGCTGTCAAAAAAATCAGCAGATTCCAATTGCAGCTTGACACATAATTACATGGGCATTAATTACAGTAACTTACTCGAGTTCAAATTTATTGTTGTCATCTTTGTGGTGTCTTTGAATCTATATTGTAGTAACATAATAATGGGTGAGTCTTGCATGCATACTTTTCAGAGACCTCTTTCTGATCACTACCACAGTGATTTCTAACAACATAGAGACATGCATCCAAAGGCTATTAAGACAGTGGTGTGAAGGGGAACACTCTTTGAAGGATTGAGTCTCTGTCAAGATGAAAGAGCATTGATTATAGTTGCAATAACCTTACCATAAAATTGTTTATCATGACAATGGGTACCAGGTGCACTTATGAATAAAGTATTATTGAATCACCACACACAGCCACTTTTTACACAACTGACTCACCTAAATTTGTTTTCATGGTCAAAACTTAACGACATTGTTCCTGGAGATTATAATAATAAAATCGAGTAACTAACATAATATATTATCTGTCCCAACAAACCACGCTATATTGCTAGCTGTGTGTACGTACCTTCTTTCTTTACTTTGAACATCACCCATGCATGAATTGATTAGATAGACAACAATCAAAACAATTCCAACCGTTAAGACACCAACAGCAATGGGAACCACTAGGAGCTCATTTTCATTGGTGGGAGTAGCAGCCTGGGTTGATTCAGTCTCAGACAAATTTGCAGGTGTTGTGGTATTATTCATGGTGGTAGTTTAATACTGAACAGAATTAATATGTCAGATAGAATTTGTCATAAAACAATAAATAAATGTAAGGGTCATTGCTAACATGATTAGATTTAACAGTATAACTAGTATAACAATGAAATTGTAGAACTGTCATCAATATAAGATTACCTATTGAATTTCCTCCAATAAAGAAGTGTAGCACTAAGATGTCTACACTTCTAGATGATCACAGTAAAATCCAGGATCAACCATAGAGTCTCATGAACTCACCAGACACAAATTATTTTGAAGTCTTCTTTCCATTTTCCAAGGGACTGCATGCATGCTGCTGATCTTGACACTGGGACAGCTCAGCTGAGCTGTACAGCAGTACAAATAATTTTATTTTGTGTACTTTAGACGACCATTTCCATCTAATGTCATTGTCAGGAACAGGAAACAGGAAACACATGTGGTTAGGACGAATAATAATTGTTCAACTGCATTGCACAGCTCATCCATGAAAAATGAGAATAGGAAAATTAATTATTGAAGATCAAATAATTGTCACTGCTGAGACGCATGATAATGTTCTTGACTATGCACTGACATTGATCTCCTTCTAAATTTTTGGACTGAATGCTGCATGCATCGTGAGAACCATAACGTTCACTTGAAATTCAATGGCCTGGAAATGGTATACACTATAGCTGTACATGGAGACCTTCTCTGCATGTATAATTATATGTGTGTACAATGTCATCAATGTCGACCATGATACCCACATCCACATACAGGTACTGATGTGCCTTAGTATGACATCGTCCCACATAAATTTTTACTGCTGCTGCTCTTGCTCCTCATCTTATTACACTGTATAATATGGTAAAGTATCCTCTTAATACATGCACTGTATGAGTTGGAAAGAAAAAAAAAAAAAAAAAAAATTGGCATTAGGTATGCATACCTTGACAGGTGTCTTTAGTTTCAATCACAACCAAAACCAATAATAACATTCTAAAGTAAACTTTACCTAAGAAGGAAAACAGTATACAGAAATTAAATGTAATGAAGTGCATGGCCTAAAGAAGATTACTACATATGAAGCCAAACCTACACAGCAGCCATTGTCATAAACAATAAAGTAACAACTGCCTACACACTCTAGGTTGTGTTGTCCAATTAAGGTGTTGTTTCTTAGCTCTTAATTAACAGTAGCATACTGGACCTCCCCTGGATCCAGACCAATATCTATTTGGTGCTTTTGTTTCCCAGGTTTTTTCTGGCTTATCTCCAGATCAGCGTAGATGAGACCAGCTTGTCCTGAAGATGGTGAGGGTGTGCGCTCTGTCTCTGGAGGTACTGGTGGTGGAGTGCTCTTTGTCTTTAATGGTGGTTGTGATGGTCCAGGAGGCTGATGAGTGGGGGGCTTGGACTGTGATTGTGTCTTTGCCTGCATTGATAAACATCAGAAGAAGGTTGAGTAGTAATGAGTATACTCATGCTATGTGTATCACTGATTGATTTATATCTGTGTGTAAAAAATTATAATATGCATCATGAGTGATCATACTCACAAATCAAATTTAATGGAACAGAACAACAGCTAGCTTAGGGTGGTTGCCCTAAACCTTTCAGATCCTGTACATCATACACTCTAGATAATTAATTAAATCTGGTATGCAGAGTTTCTTCTAGAGTTTTTTTTGAAGGGGGAATACTATTGGGTCAGACATCTAGTTCCAACTTTGTGAAAATTATTGTACAGGAATGAAGGGGCCCAGGCCCGGGATCAGAAAAGTAAAGTAAATGCGGAAGATTCTGTTGGTGTATGTTGTTTCTTTTGACTGTGAACTCTTTGTACTGTTTTCCTTTGTGTTAGACAATAGTTCTTTTATCTAGAAAACCCCTGGTATGAGATATAGCTAGCCTCATGAATCATCCCCCAGGCTCCTCCAAAAGGGGGAATACCTAGGAGGTCCTTAGACCATAAGAGTAATCAGGCCCATGATAGGGTACTATGTGGTCTAGCTATATACCAACCCACATTCCCACATATACTACAGATAGTTTGTGCTACTATAACAACAGAGGCATGCCACCAATTGAAAATGTAACCTCTTAAAAGAAGGCGGCTTCCCAACTATGCTTATCACTTTATAAAGCACACAGGGAGCACAGGGAGGGTGTATACTGTATATAATATTATGATCCAAGCTGTTTGTGAATGAAATTAAAAGTGGGAAAGCCTGCATTCAGTGTTTATGCCACAACAGAGCTAAGTATTCAAAACATCAGTATGATTTAGTCTAACAATCAACAGCTCTAGGCTCAAAGATTCAGTTCAAATTCAGCTCTTGTATGAACAGTTACTGATGACATACAAACACGCATCATGTGGAACATAAACAATGCTCTGATATCGACAATGTGACAACAACATCATGTTGGTGGTAGTCAAACACAACTTCCCATTGTTGTCTAACAAACACGTACATACAACTCTTAGTCACTTCTCAGACTCTTTCTATAAATATAGCTACTCAATGGTCAAGGATCCACAAAGCAAATTATAAAGGTTTGTAATTCTGTAAAAGAATAATAGGAAAAGGGTAATAACATGGCGAGCATCTTCTGAAAAGGATTGCACAGTCACGAGATGAATATGACTACATGCTATGTTACAATGGTCTTGAATAAGACAAAAGCTTATTGAGAAGATATAGCTATAGTTGACACACACCGCACAACTACACATGGTTCTAAACTTTAGAGCTGTTTACTTTGCTAATGCATTCTTGTTTATTTTCACACAATGTTTATTACTTATGATGGCTCTTACAGAATATGATAGAGTTGATGGTTTTCGATCCTCATCTTTTAATTTTTCTTCAATGGTAGCTTGAAGAGAAGTATCCTTTGTAGAGTCACCAACAGTCTTTCTATCAAAATTATTGAGATTGTAACACAATCATAAGAAAATAACTTTATTTAGTATAGTTTTACAACAGACTCACGTGTCAGCACATTAAATTAACTTACTTGAGCTCAAAATTACTATTATCATCTTTGTGGTGTGTCTGTGAATCTATAAGAGGTATTATTGCATATAATCAGCCAATGCAAGTTGATAGTAATGTATAGCCTTGTGAACCAGTCCCTCCCCGCTATGCTTAGCGCTTATTGCCCGCGCTTAGCAATAAGCGCTAAGCATAGCGGGGAGGGACTGGTTCACGAGGCTAAGTAATGTAGGCAGTAAGTCTACAGTTGCCATCCATACTTTTCAGAGCCTTCTTTTTGATCACTACAGGAATGATGATGATCAGTACCATGACACTGACAACCAAGAGAAGAACAAGAACTATGATGATCCATGGCTTAACTGTGGGATATTGACAAGTGAAGAACATGTTAACCTCTAGGCATATTACCTAATTTTACAGAATATATTCATATTATTGTGTATACCTCTTGATCTTGGAGTGGGAGCTTCGCCCCACCCTTGATTCATAATACAAGTACGTATGTTGTTTCCAACTAGCTCATAAAACCCACTACATGTGTAGGTCACTGTGGTGGTGCCGTTGTTTTGTACACAACCAGTAGGAGCTGGTGGTGGGTCACCTGCAGTGTAAGGAATTCATACATTACCATTTGTATTAGCTAATGCTGTTAGAATTACAATGTACCACATGGTGTTGTGAAATTTCCTTCAACAATAGCTTCAATGGAGTTGCCAAAAGTTGCAACTGCCTTGAAAAAATACTGAGTGTAACTTGCCACATTTTCTTGGCTACCACGAATGTAAGTCATTAAGTTGAGTTGATCGGTTCCATACATTATGTTACAGTTACTAACAGTCCTGGGATCTTCAGCATCACACGTATTACAGGTGAAATCTACCTTCAGGTTCTTTGGATCAAGTGAATAATTTGTGACAAAACAATACTCTGTTGCATCTGTATGGTATACAATAGAACTAGGGATAAAAACGTATGGGGAGGGGGATATTATTGTGACTCACTGATAAAGAAAACAGTTTCTCTTCCAGCACCTACATCATTAACAGCTCTTAGGGTTACAGTGTATCCATTGTCACTGCTACTTGAGGGGGTAATCAAGAAAGTTTGATTGCAACAGGGAACTTTGTCAAAAATTTTTTGAACAACATTTGTATTTGTCAGATTTGCTTCATAGCTATTGTCAAGTTTATAGACGTTATTAGTACAAGTAATATTCCCTCCAGCTGATTCCTGGAATTAAATTAATGTCATCACTAGAGACTAGAGTACAACAATAATAGTAGTCTTACTATTTGATTCCATGAAATGAAAATTTTCTCTAATATCATATCACAATACTCCAGAGATGTGGATATCATCTCCCTGACTATAACTGCAGGAGCTGCATGAAGAAAAGGGAAAAAAAGGCAAAAATTAAAAGCAAAATCATCAATAAAATTATTATAGTGTGCGCTAAAAGTTAGCAGTATTATAGAATTCACCATTTAGTCCAATCACACCAAACAACCTTGGTTCGCTAATTTGACTATCACACTCCATGGTAACTGCTGACACAGAGATGTTGTAATGAGTGGATAAATTAAAGCGAAACTGAAGTGAGGTGACATCTGAGGAGACATTACAAGGGTTGATTCCTCCACACTCAGAGGGGTAGGTAGTGAGAGGTGGGGAGATGAGAATAGAGTAGCCAGTGACAGGACCGGCCTCACTGGGAGGGGCATTCCATCTGAGGGTGACCAGGGTGGAGGTAGAGTCAGGACTGTCGATGTTTTGAATATCAGCACTAGTCAACAGAACACATCCAGGAGGATCAGGGGGGTCTGAATAACATGATCGTTTAAAATTAATCATGGATCAACTGGTTGAATCTTCGATTCCAATCAATTTGAATTGGTATTCTTACTCGAAATGTTCAGCACACACTCTTTAACCAAGTTGTTAAGATTAGAATAGAAACACTGTATTAAGGCTCCATCCATCATCACTGATGGAGAGACTCTGAGGGTGGAAGTGTAGTTGTTACCACTTGTAGACACCAGTCCTGCAGTAGCTGGTAGACAATCGTCCTCATCATCAGCAAAACCATGATTGAGAGAGATACGACCATTGCTACAGCCAAACACATTGCTGTTCCCACTCCACACAGTACTACTACTTCTACCAGGATCATTGACAATACATGTTGAAATCACAGTTGCACTTGATGGACAGACAGGATCAGTTGTACACTGGGGGACTGCATACACACATCAGTGTGATAAATTTAACAGTTGATAACTCTAATACCATCTAACTATTGATAATATATATCAAATATACCTTGAGCAAATGCTGTATTTTCTCTGAGCTGGTAACTTACAAGAAGAGCAATGGCAACACTATAGCATCTCACCTGTGGAATGTCATACCAATTTATAATTTCAGCATGGATCCTGTGAACAATCTACTACAGCTAAGATAATTTGATTTCTTACAAATCTGTCTCTCTCCATTTTCAGTGGGCGGTACTTTTGCTATCGCTAATTTAATTAGTGGATCGTGAAGGGGTGTGTCCAAGATTTCTATATCAAAATACACAATTGAAAATGAAAGTGTTCAGGAGGTGCTGGAGATCATTTTTGTGCAAAAAATTAGCGACCGGAAGTTGTCTTCGAACAAGTGACCGGAAATTAGACCACATCAGAGAAACTTCAAAGCATTCTTTGTAAACCACGGACAGAAACGAAAAATTACTCACAAAGTAGTGTATGGGTGTGTCTTGTGCATGCAATAGGATGGCTGTGTAGTGATATGCATGAAAATATGCAGTAAGTTTGCAGGATGGCTAGTGGAGAGTGTGTGCTAACCCGTTACCGTGACATGAAAATATGCAGTAAGTTTGCAGGATGGCTATAGTGGAGAGTGTGTGTTTGAACATGAAGCTGATGAAAGTCATGAAATGCCTGGTCCAGTGTATGAAGATGTCTCTCCATCTTAATTCTCTCAGGACAGAGACGTTTGAGATGGGAGAGAATATGGCATATGGACCAACTGGAGGAAGAAGAGCTGTCAACTAAAACAGCTAAAATGGATCACTTATGTGCACCACTGAAGTATTAACAATTAATCAATATTGCTTAGAATGTGTGCTCACATTACTATATTATTGTGTATACAGACAATTAAACTTTATTGTACTATTTCTGTATCTATACATAATATTATGCTCACATCACTCAGTCATGTTGTTTACCAATGGATTACCTTAATTGTATACAACAATGACTGGTCATGGTACACGGTGTATTTTGTTCTGGTATGGATCTAAACATAAATTATGGTGTACAAACCTGCATAACTCCCAAACAAGCTTGCACATAAACATGATACAAAATGAAAGCACCAAGGTGCATAAGCCTCGGCGCACTCAACTAGTGTGCACAACTAAACATGTATCACTATGTATGACCAGCACAGTCCCGGCATTGCACTGAGAGCGGGTGTCAGTGGTTAGCCCAGCTAGCTATATTTAAACTTTGCTTAGAATTTTATTGAATATGCTTTTGATGCTTGCAGTACTTGCAAATTGAATGCTCAGCTGTAGCTAGCTGTCTGGCTGATGCCAGACAGCCTGACAGGCATAATTTCACAAGTAGTAAAAATTTTTAAAAAATAAGCAGTGTAGGAATGGGTAGTGCTGTAAAAAGTATTGAAACAAGGAATGGTCTCAATTTCGGCACATGACTACTTCATTTTCAGTTTTGATCCCTCATAGCTAATTGTCATAAAGTTAAATGCTTTAACTTGAATATCAGATTTTATCACGTTAAATGTAATGGTTCAAATTTTTGCCATTCCTCTAAAAAGTTGGATAAAGCATAGCTGGCAGGATTAGATTACTGGCCCAGACCTGGGTACAAAAAATGAAGTAGTCATGTGCCGAAATTGAGACCATTCCTTGTTCCAATACTTTTTACAGCACTACCCATTCCTACACTGCTTATTTTTTAAAAATTTTTACTACTTGTTCATTCACTTTTTTCAACACTACAGTGTGGAGACAATCAGAGACTGGTTAGTCCCTACAAAAAGCTTGAGTTATCTGAGTAGCAGCTATATTGTCTGCAAGAGCAGCTAATGCGCATGCGCATTAAATGCCACGTGGATAAATGACCTTTGGACTCTACCTAAAAGATGGCTACATTGAAGTACATGAATTTATACTCTAAGTTTCAAAGCTCTCTAGTTTTTGTTTAGGCTTATTTGTGTTGAAAACGGGTATAAAGGAATGTAGTACCTATGAAAAGAACTTACTTTGTTCTGTCAAAGTTGGCTCAACACATTCTGGTTCTCTGGAAATGCTTTTCAAGTAAGTCAGTTAATAGGAAGTAAGTAAGTTAGATGAACAAAATGGCACTCTTGTGGCTTCCCACTAGCGCTCTCTACGAGCGCTGAGGAAAGTTTTTGTGAGTGTTAGTCCTTGCATGCAAATTTATTAGTAATCTGTCAGTGAGAGCCTCTAAGCAAGTTTGAAGACTTAATTTTGTTTTGCTAGATTTTTATGGTGACCAACATTTTGTATTGTGTCTATGGGACAGTCGGCCCAGTCTATACGTACTACCGTACGTATGATATAAAACACACACTGAACTCACTTACTATGATGAATACTTCTACACCAAAGCGACTAAATGCAGGAATGTTTCCAATGACCTTTGACCTTCAGGGAGTATAAAATGGCTGGACAGTGGGACGTGAAGCATGGCTCCTTTCTCGAGTCTGTGTCTTACTATCGGTATGATCAAACTTTATACGCAGTGCCTTGAGGCCCGGGTCCGTATACTAAGCTAAATATAGTGTAGTCAATGGAACCGTGACTCTACGCATGCATGCTGGAGTGCCGGTAAATCCGGATACTATAAACAGGCAATACAAAATCAATAGGAAAGTATACGGACTACCGTGTCTCGAGACACTTTGAACTTTATATGCTTAAAGATTAGCATAGCATGCAAATAGGCCATAAACCAGTGGAAATATCAATTCATGATTCAAACAGCAACCCACTTAGACTAGCTAGCATGCTGCAGTTGCTGACTGGCAAATTATGCTGTTGTGCATATGAAATTCTTCAAATTTCTTAGTATTCAGTGTTGTAGGTATAACATGGCAAGATTTAAGTGGCTATGGCTAGCAATAAAGAAAAGAATTGTCCGGCGGCAAGCTGATGTTGTAGACACCACCGTTGAAGCTCAGTGACTGCTCAATATCAGCTTCAGTGTTGAATAGCCTCCCTCCTTTGTATAGTGGTAATTTTGATGACTATTTGACAGCATTTTTTGTTAATAATACCCCAGTAGCTATGCATGTCATTATGACAGTGCTACCTTCAGTTTTAACGACTCAGCACTCATGCAGTTGAGCTATATACTAAGCCACAGTAAAGCTCAGTTTGGAAGTGAACTTGAAGAAGGAAATATTTATAATTATAATCTCTTGTCACTATGCAGGATTATAATAAATATTAATAGATGTGTTGTATTGTGTATTCAATGTTAATAAAGAAGCTCAACCTTGAAGTTATTCATTGATTCAGTGTAGCTAGCTCAGTAGTTGCTTGGGGCCAGGGCAGGCAATTATTTTCACAAACCTGGACGGGAAAACAACCATATTGCATGCAATGGAAACATTCCTGCATGGCCACTGCCCGGGTCAAAGGTCATGGAAACATTCCTGCATTTAGCCACAGCTCTGTTGGCCATCTAAATGCAGGAAAGTACTAGGGTCAAAGGTCATATAAAGGTCAAAGGTCATTGGAATCATTCCTGCATTTAACCCCACGTCTTCTACACACCTCATTAATTTTCATTAATTAATTTCATTAATTTTTTGAGTTACTTACGTGTCCAAGTAGCTAAGATAGCCAAACTTAAGTCCTTCTAGGAGTCCACGCAGAGTACCAGGGTAGTCTCGCTAGCCAGACTCTCCGCAAAAAATGGGAGACTGAGAGTCTGGTGAACAGCGCATACTAAACTCGTTCTCGTTACCAGAATCTGGTAATGACCACAATCATGTTTTATAAGTGGGTGCGGGTTGTAGATTACGTAATCTGATAGCACTTGGAATCTGCAAAGCAATCAAAGAAGTTTCTCTCTCGTTTTTTCTGAGAGTTTAGCCAGCGTAAGTATTCTTACACAACGACGAGACATGGCCCGGTCTTTTGTTTGACTAACAAGCGAAATGTAAGTAAGGTAAAACGGGGTAATTCGGGCAGCTCTTCCGGTCCCTCGAATGTCTGCTTGTTTTACTCCAGAAGTAAATACGTTGAACCTGAAGCTAAGCTACACAATAATAACTTACTATATACAGTATCTGCAGCAGCTAAAACAATCTGCATGCTACCGTAGTTATGGCTGTGGAGACCGAATAAGTCACCTAGCTCAATTTTTGCGAAAAATGGGGGGCGTGGGGTAATTCGGGCACCTAGGTTTAAAGCATTGCATGGAGAGTTTTGAGGCTTAAAAGCTGTTCCTGAACTTGAAGCAGGTTGAAGTCATTTTGCAGAGTCAAGTGGAATGGATAAACTATTAAGCCAACAAAATTAAGTGAGTAATAAATGAGATAAGACCACGACATTGATCTCACATAGTGATTTCTGGAAATAATACATTTAAATGACTTATTAGGAGTGATTGCTGAAGTCTGATGCTTAGAATATTGTGCTACACATCATATTTTGAGCAAATCCAGTGATATTCTACTCTTGGACATTCCATACAACGTCTCAAACCAACTTCCAGCAGCCCCGCCCACTTTTACGGCAAATACGCTCATACCAAACCAACTTTTAGCATAACTGTACGATCTCCCAAAGTAGCTAGCATCATGAAATCAAGTCAAGACCTTCTAAACAGACCAAAGTTTAGTTCAGAATAGTTATTGCGTGTGTGTATTAGTCTAGAAGTCTTACATTCGATTTTATATAAAGTTTTCTGGGAAAAAATCTTGATCTAACGTGAAAATAGAGAAAGATTGGCCCCTGCTACAACGAGAAAGAAGCATCAGCTGGACCCATGATTAGTAGTAGTTGTAGGTAGGTAGTGTACCTATGTGTTAATGATCCAAGCTTTCCTTGAAATGCGCTGGCTTTTGCATACTGTGAGTGAGAACTCGGAAGTGCCCGAAATTACCCCGCTGCCCGAATTGCCCCGCCCTACCTTACCCTGTGACAATACTATTCGTTCCACGGCTCAGTCGTCAAATCAAATAGTAAGTGCGTGGTGAAATTGACACTTTCCGTACTTAACTTGTAGGTAAGGATAGAGAGCACCTTCGCCACGAAGAAAGGTACTCTTTAGTCTCCTCTTGTTTTAGCAAAATCCAACCATAGAGAAGTTTCTGTGATGAGCGCTGAGCTGCAGTTGTGGGAATTGCATTGCGGTTAATATTACGTCATCTACAACCCGCAAAACATGATTGTGGTCATTACCAGATTCTGGTAACGAGAACGAGTTTAGTATGCGCTGTTCACCAGACTCTCAGTCTCCCATTTTTTGCGGAGAGTCTGGCTAGCGAGACTAGAGGATGTTACCAAATACTAGTCATGATCACATCATGTAACCGTTGACAGTATTATAATAAGTAAAATCTGTTCGACTTTCTAGATCTGGGGTAACACAGTAAACTTATTTTGAAGAGTACTTCAGCATGTTTATATTGCAAAGAGTAGCCAAGAAGTTTTATGCATGTATTGCATGCATGTCAGATATAGGTTCGAATTGTGCAGGACCAGATGTTATAGTAGGTCAAACTTAATACTTCAACTTAATTCAGTGTTATTCTATTGCAGAAGTAAGCTAGGACCTATAGCTTAGGGATTACAACTTTAGGGATTACATGCACTCTGGTAGACTAAGTGCATGTTTGCTCAAGAAATTTCAATCCTGGGACCATTGCAGTTAGTTTTTCTGGGGGGAGTCTAGAAAAAAATTTATTAGTCCATGGACTCCTATATATAGCTAAACACCTTTACTGGTTGACAGTCAGTATTAATTTTTGTCTCTGACATAACCATGCAATATATTATGGGTTTAGAATAGAACAGTTTCAAGTTGGTAATTTCAATTTCGTATAGAACTTGAAAAGTATAAATTATTGATGTTCGGACAAGAAGGCATTAAATACCTAGAGTAACTCTGATAAATGGGAGGCTTTGAGATATGCTTTATGGAAAGAGATGACACTGACTGTCAGACAGTTTTGCTTCGTTATAGAACGATAGTTTCAAGTCCGACAAAAGGAGCGAAAATATACATAAATATATGTAAAAATGTCTAAGAGGGGTACAGTAACTGAATTATGTAACTTACTATGATCAAGAGTACTCAAAATCTCAGCACAGTTCAGCTACATCATCATTTAAGGCAGTTTGGGTACTATCTTTATCATTCACAACAGATTCACCATTGCTTGGAGTTTTCTGAGGAGAGCTATCACTCTTGTCAGAATTCACAGAAATTCTATCAGTACTAGCAGTTCTCAGTAAAGCAACATAATGGTACTGCATGACAAGGCCAACATTAACTTCGTTGTGACTCATACCACTCATGGGAGTTATAGCAACAGTATTTGTGTACTGATCAGTTACACTCAAGATATTGATAGTAATATGGAACATGTTACACAAGGCAGCTAACACAATATTATCACCCCAGACACCACGTCTGACTCTATTGACATACTTGTTTCACATCAACTCAGTTCTTCTATCATGCAAGGTCTGTTTCTGCAGCTATGAGGGCATCATCTTCATTATATAGGGGCTTCAGTATCAGCATTGTATCTATTGTCAGTTTCAATGGCTTGGGATACAAAGTGACAGTAGTCATCTTTATGGTTTTCTAAGTGTGTGGCAAACATTTGTCTCAGTTCGATACTATTGCTTGCCTCACATATACCTAGAGCTGTTAGTTGGACTAATACTGAATTGTACACACAGTCTCCATTTGCAGACACATATATCATGAATTTCAAAACCACATCTTCTTGCTTCAACTCTGAGGGACTCAAATGCTCTTATCATTTGGGTGTGCTCATCATCACTGTCATCAATAGATGGTTCATCAACATCCATGGGCTCAATGCTTTCATTCAAGGAGGATTGTGCAGAATCTGGGGGCTAGGCTCACACTCCATGATATCGGGCTGTCTATCACATTGTTTAGGCTGCATGAGTATCACAATGATCAGGCTGTATGTCAGGAAGATTAAGCGCTGCAGACTATTAAACAATTCAGGATCATTACTGATTGCATCATCGACCCAATCATTGTTAATGGATATCTCTTTGTATAGTGGGTTTTCAACTACTTCAATGCATTTATAAGCTTCTCAGGAGTTATACTATAGCCATACATGTAGTGTCCCTTGTACACAGCTTACGTTTGAATTTTAGTGGAATCAGTTCAGATTGGGAAGGCAACCGAGGCAACACAGTACACACATTATCTATCTTGGTAGGCACATTAACAGCTGGACCATGAATTGATCTCTGTTTGCCAGAGGGTAATGCTAGACTACCATCTTCATAAATGGAACACGCAATGAGATCAATCTGGCTTCTAGCTCATTTAAACATGACAACTCAGGGGGAACAGTACACAATTCTAGTCCATTTGCTTTAGACAATAGTGGCATGCTACCTCTGGATAAAGCTGAATCACATGTTTTACTTTTACACACATAACACTTTCCATTTGGACTCACACGTTTATGCTTTGCCGACTAAACACACTTTCTAGCACATCATCACTAGCCTTGGTATACTTGTCTTGTTGGAAGTCTACTACACTTTGACGATACATCATTCTATGGCAGGACATGCACACATAGTCAGGACCAGTCTCAACTTTAGACAAAAAGCTGTCAATTGCTGATTCTACTGAGACACTTGATGCTCGTTTGGATGCCATAGCCTCTTTGTTTTGAGCTCTACACTGCTGTTTAACACTATCACTATCATTTGCTTGTTTTGTTGCCATATTAAACTTATTGCTTAATCTACGGTCAACTCTCTGTTGTTCTGACTCACTGGCACGCTTGGATATTTTTGAAATTCTATCACTCAATCTGCGATCAGTCCTTTGTTGTTCTGACTCATTGGCACGCTTGGACGATTTGGATCTACAATCAAGTATTTGATGATTAGCCTTCTGCTGCTCAGTTTCACTAGCTCTTTTGGCAGCTTTCTTATCCTTGTCTTGCTTTCTATGGTTTACTACATCACATATGCTTTCCATTGATGCTCTGGAGAGCTGCATACTCTACTGCCTCTTCTGGTGCTAAACTAGCCTGCACACTCAGCTGATGCTGTCGCTGACCTTGAGAAGGAGTNTGCTGTAATACTAGTAATCTTATTTTACTTTAGTGTAATACATAAATAGATAATAGTGATATATACGGTATCGTTGTATTATACTATGGGCTGCAGGCTAAGCCTGTCATACAGCAACTACTTTGTCAGTATATATCCTGGAAATTCTATGCGAAGCGGGTGCTCTAAGAGTGCTGAGGAAAGTTTTTGTGAGTTTTAGGCCTTGCATGCAGTTGGTATTCTGTCAGGGAGAGCTTCTCAGCAACTTTGAAGGCCTAATTTTGTTTGGCTAGATTTTTATAGTGACCAACATTTTGTATTGTGTCTATGGGACAGTCGACCCATTCCTACTATACGTACTACCGTACGTATGACATAAAATTTGAGTATACAACAAACTTACCTTCTAATATTGGGAGGATGGTTTGCACCAGTACGTAGGATTGAAAGTTGTTCCATCAAAACATGTGATACTGGTTACATTCATCATGAGGTCAGGAAATGCAGCAAAGGACAGGGTTGATCATGATATAATATGATATGATTCTCATTTTCAATAAGTTTTGACAAACCACTGCATGACTTAGCGTTTACTAGAGGTGTGCATGTTTAGTACAAACATATTCTCATACCTTGACATGCATGTGGTCTTTTCTATTCTAGCAGCTGCAATTTACTAATAGACCAAAAAGCTTTTACAATAACAATCTAACATAAACATTAACAATAAAGATAAAGAACTAAATGGTTAAAATAATACATTGGTATAACTATAAAGGGAAAAGTACAACAAAATCTCATTTAAAACTCTATAAATTAACATAGCAATAGTATATACACGCCACGCATTGCTTAAGGTGCTGTTTCTTGACTCTGAAGAGCAGCATACTGGACCTCCCCCGGATCTAAACCAACCTCTAGGTTCTTTGGCTGGTGTTGGTTCTTTTGTTTCCCAGGTCTCTTGTGGCTTATCTCCAGGTCAGCGTAGATGAGACCAGGTCCTGACGACTGCTGCTGTGAAGATGGTGAGGGTGTAGCCTTTGTCACTAATGATGGTTGTGTGGGTGGTTTTGACTCTGATAGTGTCCTTTTCTGTGACTGCATACATGTGTATAATCATGAAAAATGATAAGCAGCTCATACATATTCTCTATCCTTTAACTGAGAAAATGTGTGATAAGCAGTGCATGAAGCAGTATAAGATGTACATTCGAATTCTTGATTGTAGGCCTATATGCAATTTCATGCATGCAGCTGAAGTCCCAGCATTTATTACACCTTTATGTATATAATATATACACTGTTAAATTTCGATGTGTAAAACGAAAGTAAAACTACACACTTTCACCAAAATGTGCTACTATCACATGTAAAGTGTCCCCAAAAAGTACACACTTCACTTAGTGTGCTACTTCCACCATGGAAAGTGTCACCCGAAACTACACACTTCATTAATTTTTAACATACCAAAATTTAACAGTGTAGTACACGAGCTTAATTTATGCTGATAAGTGTGTAGTCTATAGGAGAGTGGTATGTTAGGCAGCAATGGCCAAAAAATAAGGTGTGCTGTTCATACAAATAGTTTGTGGTAGCCAAATGAATGCAAATAAATGAATATTATTAAAAAATTCATGGCAATGCACCTGCTTCATTAAAATGTATGAGCTCAGCTAGTACCTAATTCACAATTTGCAAATTCACACATCTAGCGTAGATAAGATTATCAGAGTAAGGTTTTCCCATGTTTATGCTATGATGGAGATTAAGCATCCAAAATAATGATTCTGACATTTCTAGCCAACAATCAACAACCAAGCAGATCAAGATCAACATGTTATGTGTACAATCATGCAGACCGACTGTACAAACTAATGCACATTGTGGTGGGCACAATGTGACCATAATATATATTATTATTGTACATCATGTGGAACATATGCATTCTAATGACACGAAAAATTATTACAACTCATGTTATTGGTCATCTAACGTTCTTCTACAGAATCAACATGGCATGCTTTCCCAAAATCATTTATCACACATGAATCTAGCTATATAGCTCCCAGTCTCCTTGCATGTAGCTATTATAGTCAAAACTAATGATTAATTTTGAGGTCCCTCCCACAAATAATTACAATGATTCATAAGCACAAAAATTTTGAAGTGCCCATATTTAGCAAGCATCTGCAGGAAAGCATTTTACAATGAATACTATTATAAGATTATGATTGTGCATGTCTACAGTTTTTGACAACTTACTGAGGACACACTTTGAACAGACTAGACAGAACCCCTTTGTATAAGTGTTTTTACTTGTGTGATTCCAAAGCTATTTATGTTGCTAATGGGTTTGTGTTCAAGAGATGTTCATTGACTTACCAATGGAGTAGAATCTAATGGTTTCTGATTCTCGTCCAACTTATTCTCTGCAAACTTTTTATTGGAATCAACTGTCACAGTGGTGTGAAGAGAAACACTAGTACTCTTTGAAGAATCACTGATTGAGTTCCTATCAAAATAATCATCATTATGATTATGATGTCTTCATAATAACAACTTTCACACTTTAATCCATGACTGGCTATAGACTATATAAACTGGTCACAGTTACACTGATTTATTCTCACTACAGACTCACTTAGACTTATTTTTTTTGTAGTCAGGTGTTCCTATGGACAATTGTATTAAATTTGGATTAACCACAGTCATGAACAGGGATTATTTTATGTACCATTGTGGGCAAAATACATACCTTTTCTCTTAACTTTAAGCATCACACATGAAGAGATCAAAATTACTTGAAAAACAACAATCAAAATAGATCCAACAGAGGCACCAACAGCAACTGGGATTACTGGGAACTCATCAATATCAGAAATATTTCTTGGCATAGAAGTTGGATTGGGCATGGGTGTGACTGTCATGGTAGTATTATCAGCTATTGATTCTAAGAATTATGCCATAAAATTGAATGACTTGTCAATAGATCTAGAGTGCTTTTGAAAAAAAAATTAATAATCCTAACCATTCTTAAATGGCTGTATTGTGACATTGTTTGACACACATTGCTCTCCATTTTCAAACCTCACACAGAAGGTGTTGTATTGGTCCAGAGTGTCATCTGATAGTGAAGTGAAGGTGTAGTTGTGGTTGGCTCTGTCTTCAGCTGTCACTTCAGTGGAGGGGGAGCACTCTCCTTCAGTGGCACTCTCACCAACAAGAACAGTGGACACCATCGAATCATTGATGTCATCCTACATCATTTACGATACTCAGTGTTTACAAAACTAATTAATATTAAAGTGCATACCTGCCACAATATCAAAACTTTAGTACCATTAATAGAAACAGTTACTGATACTGATGGTGTTGTAATACCTGCATGCAGGCATGGACATTATCATTGTGGTCATAAGACTATTTTCAAGCTATAAATTATACAGTTAAAATTTACCTTCAAATATTGGGAGAGTAGTTTGTACTTGATCAGGAGAAGGATTAAATGTAGTTCCATCAAAGCAAGTGATGTTAGTGATGTTTGTCTGAAGGTCAGGAAAAGCTGTGAAGGATAAGGAGGAGATGATACGATCCTCATCTCGAACAATTTCTGGGACAGTAAATGTAAATGGTCCCCTAGTTTCAGTACCACTCCTTGCATTCAATGTAGTTTCAATTCCTATTGGCTCTATCCTCCAATCATGAGCTGTCACTGGAAAAGTGCAGTTGAGTGTCACCTCCTGACCACAGTAGGCAGTGGTACCGTTGTACAAGTTAGAGTTTAATTGACCAGTCACTGAATTACTTCCAATATAAACGAAGTACAGCAGTAGATGCAGTAAATACTCTTGTCTACTAGCACGTACCAGATACAAACTTTTTCTTTCCATTTTTATTGTCACGAAATAATTACGTTATAATCATTCATTTGCTGTTTACATGCGCAGAACCAACGACCATTTTCCATTCCGCGAAAGATTCGCATCTAAAATGATTCCGAATCGGTATTTTTCTGACTTGCAAATCATGGCAAAGTTAATAACTTTGCTGTTGTTGTCTATATACCTAGCTACAAAAGGTGAGAAGAATCTTACATGACACACGTCTACTAGCTACAGAAATTACTAGAAAATCTACTATAATAATTATAATTATGTAGGTGGTAAATCTATCTCTATGAATTCGAACTTGTACAATAATGGTACCACTACCTACTGTGGTCTGTCAGGAGGTGATACTCAACTGCACAGTACAACCATTTATTGGTTATTTTATATAAGCATGCCAATACCAGCAATATATATATACCAGTGCCTGCCTGATGCCAGTGAGTTCTAGTAGCTCAGTGGTACTAGTAGACTGGCTAGCGAGACCAAGACTAAGTGGTAAGAAGCATTCGACTAGAATTCAAGACATGGGTTCGAATCTCTACTAGCTAGAGCTCAAGATTTTTTTTCAAATGAATTTTCATGTAATGCTGTACAATCATGTGTAAGGCTTTGATCAAAACATTGTTTATAGCATATAATTATACATATTATTTTTTGTCCAGTTACTACCATGACACCTACAATTTCTTCAGATGATGAGTCATCAGCTAACACAACCACTACAGATAGTGGTTCAACGTTCCCCCCCTGCGATAATAACAGAGTATTATATTTTTTTTAATCTCTAGCCCTAAATATCATTCTGGTAATTTCCCTCATAACAAATGTGCTCCTAATTAGTGTCATCATTATTAGAGCTAAGCTCAAAAAAACATGCAGCTGAAAGTTCTAAAATGCCTGGTCCAGTGCATGAAGATATCTCTCCATCTTCTCTCAAGACAGAGAAGTTTGAAATGGGAGAGAATATGGCATATGGACCAACTGGAGGGGGAGGAACTGACAAGTAAAACTAAATAGATTGCTTTATCACCACTATTATTAAATTTTATACTGAAGTTTTATTTTTTGGAAGTAAGAGAATAGCTGTGTAAAGCCATATGCATTTAGTTACCCTAGTATCATGTGTAATCTCAGTACTTATCAGTGGCAGTGTATATGCAAACCACAGTTTTCATAAGTTAGACCATCTTACACAATCAATATTTTGCTATTATAACACAACACAGTGAAATAATATTATCATAGTACGTACATAGTAATAAATGATAACTAGTGATTAGTGATTCACATTAAATAAATTGTTTATGTGCTGATCATTTCAACACACCAATGTGAGTACAAGCCCAGGTCAAAGGTCTGATGTAATATGGTACCTGGACAAATGAGTGTTCATAATTATACATCCATTATTATGAAAAATAAATGTTACTATAATTATATACCTCTATCAAAGATGGGCTGTCCTTGTCAGTGGTTTGCTCTCTCCCTCTTCCTCATTCTCACTCTCCTCCCCTTTGTTCTTTGACTGTTGCCATGATGATGTGTTTAGTTTGCCATCAGAACCAACATCCAACACATGGAGCGTAACCGGTAACCCCTGACGATAATGGTAGCAACACAGAATAGAGAGTTAGATAAAAGGGTACACACGTGGGTATGTGGTGTGGGTATGTGATAAGGATAAAGGTACTATACATGCAATAATGTGGTGAAATGGTGACATATAATTATACCACATACCTAGCTGTGCTGAGAGCTGCACACACATGCACATAGGAAGAAGAACACCTCCATCACAAAGAACCCCTTTGTATCAACAATAGCTCCACCCACAAGGAACACAACAGCCACATCCACATGCTGGAGAGCCTGCATTCTAAAAACACAAAAAAGCAAATTGAAAGTTACAACATTTCATCCAGACAAGCACAAACCAAGCCAGCTGTCCTTACATGCCATATGCAGTGGTCAGTTGGCTGTTAGGTACAATGTGAGCCACTAGAGGCCAGACAGCACATGAGACAAAGGTGTAGCCAAACCCCATGAGGAGGATCGAGAGAGATGACCAGAATGGCCAGAGAGTTGCTTAGGAACGCCAACAGAGCATGACCAATGAGAGTCAACACCACACCAAGAGATACTAGGAGGTGTGTGTGTGTGTGTGTGTGTGTGTGTGTGTGTGTGAGTGAGTGAGAGAGAGAGATCGAGAGAGAGAGAGAAATAAGAGATTATTATAATTGCACAAAATTACTCTCATTGTCTGTATAGAAAGTTACAAAGAAGCTTGATTCACGTATCTATACATGCAAGTTTGAATTCATCTCTTCTTTCCGTAAATTCATTCTCAAATCTCAAACATCCATACCCCATGTACCCCATGTCAGGTGATAGCCACTCCACTCCATGACCCTGCCCATGATCTGTGTGAAGAATGAGGCCACTAGGTAGACGACATTGATGAGGACACACGCCACAAATATGGAGGGGATGTCATACTTCTCCAGGATGAACAACCTAGGTGGACAGAATTGAACAGATTGGTGTTTTGTACAATCCGTGTAACTTATAAATCACATCATTTGAGAGATCTCTTTACGCTGATCGCAATGGAGCAAATCACAACTCTGTACCACCTTCCTAGACTGAGATATGCTAACACGATGATTTAGGATCTTGGTTTCTCATCACTTCTTGATGGTATAGGTTCTTTAGTTCTTGTAACAATATTTCAGTCCATAGATCTATATATCTATAGGAAGCTTGTGAGAGGCTGGGACTTGTACCATTGCAATCAATATGGGAATGAGCTACAACATGGTATCGTTTGATTGAGAAAATCAATTGGAAACTGGTTATTTTCATCAAAAAAATTGCACTCAACTAAACACAGTTTTTTTATGACCTTTGAACTACAAGCAACAACATAAATTAAAAAAAAAAAAAAAAAAAAAAAAAAAATGGCGGTTGGCCCTGAAAGCGGGATCTCTGTGCTTGTGATGGATGGGCCTCTTAATGCCCTCCAGAGGCTTGGTTTTCCTCTGCCAGCCCTTGCCTCAATACAAGAGGCTGGTGTATCACTGACAGAGGCTTCCTGGACTATCAGAAAGACTGCTACTGGACTGTCTGTCAGTCTCTTTTGGCCCTCTGAGACTTCTTCTGGCTCAGCTGAGGCCAAGTACTCTCAGGTTAGCAAGTCCAAGAAGAGGAGGATGAGAAGACAGAAGAAGAACAAGTTAACTGAACCACCTGCTGCTGCAGCAGTGAATACCAGTCCTGTGCTTGTGAGCCGTGATGTTCCTGATGCTCTGAGTCATTCTCCTGAGGCTTGTTCTCAGCTGTCTCAGTGCAGTGGTGAGGCCTTGGCCTCTCAGAGATGTCCCTCTCCTGATGCTCATAGTGTGTCTCACCTGCCTCAGTGCAGTGGTGAGTCTCAGAGACGTTCGACCTCTCGTATTGTTTCTCCCATGCCTCAGTGCAGTGGTGAGTCTCTGAGTCATTCGACCTGCTCTCCTGAAGCCTGTAGTGCTTCTCTTCTGCCTCAGTGCAGTAGCGAGTCTTCAGCCTCTCTGAGACATGAAGCTCATTGTGTTTCTCCCCTGTCTGTGGGTAGTGGTGAGTCCTCAATCTCTCTCAGTGTGGAACAATCTCTTGACATCACATTGTGCCATCAGAGTCCTGAACTTGTCATCCCTGAGTCGGACCTGAGCCCAGCTGAAGTGGATCCTCCAATGTTTTCTATGAAGCAAATGATACCTCTGGAGTCTGTGTTGATCGGGGCGATGGTAGTTTCAGTTGGTCTCCTGTGAAGGTCAGCAGGTCAAGTGTCAAGATTGGTGCCGTCCACTCTAGTGACTGTGTGAGCACTAGTGACCTTGACAGTGATGATTGCATCAGTCTCGACTACCAGCAAAGAGATGGTGTACCTGGATTTGTTATCGAATCCCACGATGATGTATTCTGGGCTCCGGTTGCTCACAGGACACGGCTACGCAGCAAAGTTAAATCAAAACCTGGAACTTGATTCTGATCTCTCTCTCTCTCCTCATTTTTATTTGCTTATTTTTGTGACGATTGTTTGTGTGTGTGTGTTGTTCCCCCTTTCCCCCATTGCGCCTATGGTGGCGTGGAAATGAATAATAATAATAATAATAATAATAATAATAATAATAGCTCACAGGCCTACACAATCCCACCTACATTGTTTCTAACAATGTTAGAGTAGATAAATTACAATAAATATTACATACCCAACTTACTGAGCTTGTGCTATGAATGGAAATATTGCCATGTAGTAGAGAGCACACAGTAAGATGACCAGCCAAAGACGGAGAGGGAAAACAGTGAGGTATTTGAAGCTGAAGATCTCGACTGGTTTCATTTCTCCTTTCTTTTTGAGGATCCTTGTAGCTCTCTTGTCGAGCAGAACCAGAACAATGGCCGCCACCAGAGACAAGACACAGATCAACAGAGCTGTGTGTGTGTGTATGTGTGTGTGTGTGTGTGTGTGTGTGTGTGTGTGTAAATATGGACCGGATTTTCTAAATTAGCAGGAAGAAAGGCTATAGTCTTTGCACTATAATAACAGTAATAGTTTTAATATACCGTGAACTGTACACTGTATACTGTATACTGTATACCATATACTGTATACCGTATACTGTATACTGTACCGTATANAACTGACAACGGCCTAGCCCTAGCCCTAGCCCTAGCCGCCCACGACCGTTGTCCGTTCTTTATAGGAGATCCAAGCTAGTTCTCTAGGTATACTTTTTATAGCTTGTATTTTTCACAGTCCAAATGAAAAAGTAGCGTTTTAGCTCGAGGTCGCATCACTTCCGGTGAACTCCCATGACACACGTGCACACACACACACACACAAAACTTTGCTTATAATAATTATGATAATGTAACAAATGTCATTATCTAGGCTCTAGCAAGTCCCACGTCCATGGCATTGGAGACTATCTTTATTGACTCATAAGAGGCGTTCATTTCATTGTAGATAGCTTCACTTGGTGCTCAATGTCATATTATAATAGCTAGGCTACAATAACTCGCTCGCGCTAATGAGATGCAAAAATGTGGGTTAAGTACAAGGTGTGAAGCATGTAAATTTACAACATACTCAGCATCCTGTTTCAGCATGGCCTTTTTTTCATTGTGAATTATGTGCATATGGTTTCTATAGTTACAGAGTCAAACCACGACTGTGCACAATGTGTATGATTATGTTTTTGAGTGTTGAATTGACCAGCCCACCCTGTTGAGGTGTTTCAATGGAAGACAAGCTAGTCATGTGACACTTGGTATTCGGTCTTGTGGCAGTAGCTCTTTCGGCCATTGTGAGCACATGGTTTGTAGTTGAGGGATCAAATCTCCCCTGTGTGCTCACTGTGATGTGTGTGATCATGGTAGTGGGTGGAGTTGATGGGCTGACCCTGTGCTAGGTCTAATCCTTCACAACACACACAAAACTCGTTAAGGTAATGATATTCAATATGCATGTTTGAATACAAGCTACAGCTTGTAGAATTACAACATTGGTTTGCTCTTGTAATGCATATTGATTGGGTCACCAATGCTCAGTGATAATCAATGGTGGATGTATACTTCTCATAATTTCCAAGTAATCTGCTTTATCAGCAGTTGGGATTGATTAGGTCATGGTGTGGGGGTGGTAACTAACTTGTACCTAGACCTTTATGCATTGCATACAATGTCATGTGAGTTGATTTAAGGCTGTTAGGTCTATTGAGTATCATCATGAATATCATTATAGTTGCCATGACAGTGTGCAGTCAGGTAGTGAATCACTTTTCTGTCACTCTAATACCTCACAGTAGTCCTTGGAAATGGCAAGCCAGCAGAGTGGTGATGTAAAGTACAGTGTTGACAGTCACCTAAATCCAACTCTCTCTACTAGAGTAGTACTGGACAATATCTGGTCAGTCAAGAAAGAATGGAAGACTCTTGGTCGAAAACTGGAGGTGGGAAACGAAATGCTACTGAGAATCGAGGCACAGCAACCACATGATATGGCGACAGACTGATGGAACTGATCCATTTCTGGTTGAACACTGATTCACAACGCTCTTGGACGAAGCTGACTAGAGCTTTGACATCAATGAATGAAACAGCTATGGCTAACAGCATAGAAAGGAAAGTGATAAGTGGTGAGATAGAATCAAACAGAAGGGAGTGGCGAGCTACTGATGACATTGAGTCTTACATTGAAGAAATTGAGACAATTAGTGCAGAAATTCAAATTGCTTTGACTCGAAAGGAGAGTGATAAAGTTGGAACTGAATTAGAACACGTTGAAAACTTCTTTTTTACTGCTAATTGTCTACTAAAGAAGATTCACGAAAATGTCCAGCCTTTAAGGTTGTCTGCTTTGACTAAAGTGGTCCAAGAAACACGACAGGTAAAGAAACTCAAGCAAGATGAAAGCTATGAAAAGCAACGGTTACGTGTTATATTTGACGAAGCAACGATGCAAACCGAAGTTACAGAGCGTCAGAAATCTCTTAGTACGTGCAGGGCAGAAATAAAAATTGCAAGCAGAGATGTTGAACAATGGGAACAAGAAGTTTTAAAGCAAGGTGATCATAGAGTACAAAAAATACTTCCAAAATGTGCAACAAATGCTATTTCCTATATGACAAAACAACAAACAAGGCTTCAAAATATGCACCAAGGTGTACTGGAGCAATCAGATAGGCTAAGAACAGAGAAGGTTGAGTTGAAAGAGACTATTAAAAATCTGGAAGCAAGGTTCAACCGCAGGTATATGCTCCCAGTATATTATGCAGCTGATGGTCTCAGCTATGGTTTCTACTATTCGACAAAACTCTTTTGGGGAGTTCAAGGAGCTGTGTCAGGTGTCATGAGAGCTGTGTGGGGTGGTACTTCTGACGATAGGATAAAACTTGATGATCTAAAAAGGAGGGAGAATGAGATTGATAAAAAATTATCCGATTGTGAGGAATATGCTGAGAAATGTCTCACTTTGAAGGCTGAATGTGAACAGTTCTTAACTAAAATAGACACTGCAAAATCCTTTTTAGAGTATTAATCACAAGCATAATATTGTCAAATTGTTACATACCTTTTGCAAACATGTATTAATAGTATTATTGTTTTTGAATCACCTGGTGCAATGATCTTGTAGTTTACACATACATGTACAACTACATACATGTCAAGTGGCTGTGCTGAGGAAAGTTTTTGTGAGTTTTACGCCATGCATGCAGTTGGTAATCTGTCAGTGGGAGCCTCTGAGTAACTTTGAAGGTTTGATTTTGTTTGGCTAGATTTTATAGTGACAAACATTTTGTATTGTGTCTATGGACAGTCGGCCCATTCCTACTATACATACTACCGTACGTATGATGTTTGGCTCTACTGTTATTATAAACAATATGTATACACCATGTTTAAACTTATCACTTAAAAATTTAATACAATATTATAAATATGTATGCAACAGTAAAAAAAAGTACCAAATAATGATTGTTCGGCCATATATATCAATACTAAGTCAGACTCTATAATTATTAATTTTATATGTCACTTTATAGGTATTTGTAAACTCCATATTCACCCACTGGTTAACTGTTCATGTTTCAGGGACCACTGTCTCCTCCAGAGGATTGACCCTAGATGCATAATAATCATACGTACGGTAGTACGTATAGTAGGAATGGGCCAAATGTCCCATAGACACAATACAAAATGTTTATGATCATAAAAATCTAGCGAAACAAAATTAAACCTTCAAACTTGCTCAGAGGCTCTCACTGACATATTATCAATTGCCTGCAAGGCCTAAAACTCTCAAAAACTTTCCTCGGCACTCGTAGAGAGCGCTAGTAGGAAGCCACCATAGTGCCATTTTTGTTCTGCTAACGTACTTACTTACTTCCTAACTGACTTACTTGAAAAGGATTTCCAGAGAACCAGAATGTGTTGAGCCAACTTTGACAGCACAAAGTAAGTTCTTTTCATAGGTACTACATTCCTTGATACTCGTTTTCATCACAAATAAGCCTAAACAAAAACTAGAAAGCTTTGAAACTGAGAGTATAAATTCATGTACTACAATTCAGCCATCTTTGTAGGTAGAGTTCAGAGGTCATTATCCACGTGGCATTATTATGCGCATGCGCATTACTCATTAGCCTCTTCCAGGTGCATGAGGGTCTACTACTCAAGCTTTTAGTATAGACTAGTCAGTCTCTGGTAGTCTCCCCACTGTAGTGTTGAAAAAAGTGAATGAACAAGTAGTAAAAATTTCAAAAAAATTAGTAGTGTAGGAATGGGCAGTGCAGTAAAAAGTAGTGGAACAAGGTGTGTCTCAATTTCGGCACATGACTACTTCATTTTTTTATACCTAACTCTTGGCTGGCAGCCCAGTTACCTGTTTGCTATAGTTTGCTCCACTGCTTAGCCTACTAATCATATAGTAGAAATTTGAACCAATGCAATAAGCTATGCATGGCACTATATTATAGTACTAATCATTGCATTTATGACACTTATAGGATCCTTACAAGGCATCAAGAATTAATAAAAATGAAGTAGTCATGTGCCGAAATTGAGACACACCTTGTTCCACTACTTTTTACTGCACTGCCCATTCCTACACTACTAATTTTTTTGAAATTTTTACTATAATAATTATTATAGGTGTGATTCAGTTGTTATCCATATCATTCTAGCAAAACAAAAATCAAGTCTTCAAATAATATGCTCAGAAGCACTCTTAGACAGATTGCCAACAGCACCTACACCCACGCAGTTATCTGTTCTCACTTACTTACTTTGTAGATAATATAATACTACTTACTTGAATGAGGCAATTTTCAGAGAAACAAAAGGCATGCATTAAGCTAGTTTTGACTACAAAAACTTTTCATCTGAATTAGGGTCTTTTACACTCGTTTACTGCCTAAATGTGGTAAAATGGCATCTTCCCTCGAGATCAATTCCCACCGAATCAATTCCACGAAATCAATTCTCATGAGATCAAATGTGCATGAAATCAACTAGCTCCCACAAAATCAATTCCATTAAAAATGTAATCTCCTTTTCTAACCTTTTCTGTCTAACCTTTTTTGTAGTTTTAAAATAAGCTTGTTCACTTCCAACAATTAACATTCTTTGAACCTGTCAAACGACTCACTGACTGTGATTTACTTAAGACCTGGCACTGATATAGGTGTCTGGGTGAGCATTCTGAGACACAAGCAATCATATTCCTTTAACTAATGGGATCTCACATATTCACTTCTGGGGCCTGGTACACACTGTCCGCACATGCGCTAAGTTTTCTTTGTAATAATATATTCTGCATAATTTTCAGTATATTATGTTACTTTCCATGTAGACCATCATACAGAGCAAGTAAACGTTTTTCACAACTGCTAAACATTGTACTATAGTAAGTCAAAGGTGAGTAACTTTGTAATCTTTTACTGCATGGAAAAATAACCAGAAAGATTAACAACTACGTATACGAAGATATAACCAAATTCCCAGTGTTTTCTGGGAAAATTGAGAATGCACAAATTAAACAGTGTATACCAGGCCCTCTCCTTAATTCACTTGTAGATGTGCTTTAATAGCTCCTCGAAGTGTCAGAGGTCAGGCTTGACTATCACCCAGGTCCCTCGTACCAAAAGGAAGGGTACGTATATACCCCAGAATAGTTAAAAAAAATATGAAACACTATAAGCTATAGCATACGTCATGGCTTAGCAATTGATGCTCTCTCTATCAATCGAGTACTCAATTCACTCTGGACCACTTTCTTAATCAATCCTTAGTCTTGTGATGCACAATGTCATGTATACCATTAAATCAACTTTCCTGTGTATAAATGACAAACCTCCCACCAGAGGCCAACCTCCGAATAAAGGCAAATAGCCTCGCTGCCAAAGTGGCCTTTTTTTTTTATCAGAGGTTTGACTGTAACCAGTCTCTGATAGTCTCCATGTATACTCACACAATAATGTTGAAATAAAGTGGATGAACAAGTAGTAAAATTTCAAAAAATAAGCAGTGTAGGAATGGGCAGTGTCATAAAAGTATAAGGAAACAACTTTTACCTAGCTGTTGCATACACAGCCTTGAGGGCAAGTTATCATAATGTTGACTTAATAATGATTGCCTGCATGCTTACAAAACTTACTTCTTTTCCATTTTCTTGCTTTCGTTTCTCCTCCTCTTGTTGCTGGGGGACCTCAGGATTGGGAATGGGTTTACCAAATTCTCCATGTCTAGTTGGGTCATACACAACACCAGTAGTCTGTGTACATGTTAAAATAACATTATGTTTTATGGACACACTCATTATTAGCAACAAAGTTCTCGTGATCATGCAGCAGAAATTGAACAATAAACTGACATATTTAATCTCTCTATACTCCGAAATGACGTGCTCCTTAATTGTTATGGTTGTTCTCCCAACCACACGATAATCACTTGGCTCATCACGTTTAACACCACCACTTTCCTTCTCTGGACCATAACTATGAGAAGTAAACTGTGGTATTGGTACCACAGGTACACACAATCAAGATACTCCCATAGACATTTTTAAATACATACCGACTCCATACTATCTTGGGAGGACCCACTCCTACCTGTAGTACAAAAACTTATACACAAAACACAAAATCTTCATTACAATTACTCACCATTTTTCCAACACAAGATAAGGATAATGAGAATCACTGAACTTGACAACAAAGGTAACAGAGACGTGACAAAAGCTGAAATGATCAGTCCATTTCTGACTTCCTGCCAACTAAGATCACAAGTGTCTGGAAATTTAAAAAAATAATCATACTTGGAAAAATATTGGCGGTACATTAAATTGGCGATCGTCTCAGAAATCGCCAAATTTCATGTACTGCCAATATTTTCATCATACATATAATTCTGCGAGTGTTCAGTCAATGACCACTAAATTTAAAACCACCAATATTTTTGTTGGAGGCCGCCAGACCAAAATCGCCAAATTAAATTACCGCCAATATTTCCACGTTTACGGTAATAGCCAATGATATTGGTGTACACCACTCACTCTGTTGCAGTCCAACTTGAAAACCCACTGCCATCCAAAGAAAGAAACCAATGACAAGGAAGATTACAATGATGATGAAGACAGCAAACAAAGTCATCTTAAAACCAACATCAGATGCTACAAAGAGATGATTTACAATTTATTAGGAGGTTACTCATCAAGTAAAAATACAATATTGATATTATTGCCTCATTCATATACAGAAAAAAATAATCATACTATTGTACATACAGTAGGTACAGTTACCTTTTAGTCTGAAGAAAAGAAAGCTGATGACTGTAAGCATTAATGCAATAGTCCATAGAAAAGCTCCTGTTATTATTAGACCAATATGATAGGACAGCAATCTTGGATCAACTGAAGATACAAAGTGGAAATGTTCATACTGTTTGTCAGTAAGTTCATTCATGGGCCACTTACATTCTCCAGTGGTGAACTCCTCTTGTATTTCAACAGTTAAGGATGAGTTGATCAAAACCCTGGTCTGGAAGTAGTATGTTGTGGTGGGCTCCAAAAGAGGTAACTCAAACATGGAGTTGAAAAGAGCATCCACTGGACCAGAGAGGAGGGTGTAGGATGGATCAGTCCCATAGCGGACCTCACACCTGGTGGCCTCAGACAAGTCCAGTGATGAGGAACACAAGACTGATGTGATGCAGTTCTCAAATGAGAAGGATGGATCATAGTAGGAGGAGCTGGATGAAACTGTAATAATTATGTGTTACGGCCCAAGAATGAATTATTGATCACAGTGCACACAAGTACCATAAGGGAAAGCTAACGTACATATCACATTAGAATAAACTGTGGCGTCACTCTCTCCAACAACATTCACAGCACTGATAGACACTGTGTAGTCTGCTGCTTCAAGAAGTGGAAACACAGCCGAACAAGTTCCTTCAGATTGACCACAATTCACCATGACAACCTCTGGGTCTCCTCTTCCACTGTCAACACTAACTCTGTACCAAATCAGCTCAGAAAGCTTGTCTATGAGCTGAATGGGAGGCTAAAGAAGAAATACATTATCATAATAATCTTATTATGATAAATATTAATCTATGCAAACTTATCAGAGTTGCATTTAGAATTTGCTACCCCCAAAATTAACACTTTTGGCCTTCATTTTTGCCCCACTCCCCCTCCTTTCCTGTTTTCTAAATGCTACCCTCCTCACCACTGGTTGCCATGACACAACAATTTCTTGAATAGCTGAGTTTGATCCATTGTAAGTAGCAACCACATTTGAAATATTGGGGGCCACTGATGGAACTGAATAGGTGATGAAAACAATCAGTGACTTTTATCAGATATCAGTAGTATTGAGCTCAGTTACCTTGAGGCCTTACTACCAATGGCTGACTCTCTTCTCCTTCCTGATCACCACAGTTGACAGCTCTTACCCAAAACATGTACTCTCCTCCTGCTACAAGGCCATCACATGAGAATGGAGTGTCTGACTCCACACACAGCTCTGGACACAAGTTACTTCTCACACAGTACATCTGAACAGCATGAGTGGTAGTGAAGGTCTCGTTCCAGGTCAAAGTTAAGGAGACCTCTCCATCTCTCAGGGAGAAGAAGGAGGGAGAGAAGAGGGGAGCTGAAGGAGGAGCTATAAGCAAATGGTATATAATAAAAAGGTGATTTTAAAGGCAAAATAGCATGCATTAATTGCTAGTATCTTACGTTGCTCTCCAGTGTACAAGATATTGATTGAATCACTTCCATGCTCTGAATGACATGATATCTGATCTCCACCATTCACTAAGACAGAGAGGTCAGCAGTCAGAGTGGTAGTGAAGTTAGCTCTTCCCTGATTGTCTTCTTCCACTGCAGTTAGTTCAATGTCAAATCCTTGTGGTATACTTGAGTCATCACTGGGACCAATGGAGTCTCTTTGTAGAAAAGTAATAACTCTGTTTCCGTTTCTCTGCCATTCAACATCAGTAGTATCTATTGCAGTACAAGTGAACTCAACAGCTGGTGTTGGACAAATCAGTCCACCAAATGTGACATTAGAGACCACAGTCACAGGACCTGCAGCTGAATAGAATTAAACAAACATAAAATGATATTGCTACACAACAAGCATTACATAAAAACAGTATAATACATAATTATTTATTGATACAACCAGGACATACAGATGTCATGTGTAAAATTATAAGGACTCAATACTAAAATTGGGGATGGAGGTGGGAGTAATAATTATTTTTAATTATAACTTCAGAGAGGTCAATTATGCACAGTCTGAGAGTTTCTTTGAGAGTAGGAACTCAGCAGGTCACACAGTCACAAAATTAATAGTTTCAGTCACTACTGACCCATTTTTTATAGGGAGAGTGAGAGCCTGAACTCTGAACACTCAGAACACTGAAGGGACTCATGAGTTATACTAAGAATTGAGCCTCACTGAAGTTAATACTCACCACCAAATCACTACAGAGGGTATCTAGCATAGATCTGACATGCATGGATAGAATTACACTACTATATTAAAGCTACTGTTCAACATTCACTTACAAAGCGTTAACAGTGGCAACGTCAGACAAAGCAGAAACTGTACATAACTCTGAAAGCACCACATTTCACAGCGATTTTTATACAGCAACAGACTCGAAGAGGTTGTCAAGCACTAAGCTTGCAATTAGAGATCACGTAGATAATGTTGCTTGCTACTGAGCATGAGTCAGCTTCAGCCCTGCCCATTTTTCCCATGTCAAGGGTGGGGTCTGGGCACGAGACTACTGATCCACGGAAGTAAGCACACAGTACACGGAGAAAAATTGCTGATCTGGCAGAAAAAGATGGCCGACTCAAAACTCAAAGCAATTTATTCAATTGGGGAGAGTCCCTCGTGGCTCTACTGAAAAACACAGGAAAATTTAAAAGCGATTTTTGCTGGACTAAATCATGGAATATTCTACTACGGTAGACATATATTAATGGTCAACAATGATTTCACGACTTGCTGTGAATTCTTATCTAGTTGTGTGGTGTGTGCTGATTTGGACAAATCACTGTCATCGTGAGTGATCATGCATGAATAGCTAGCTTGCAATTGCATGTCTACACTATGATGATCAAAAACTTATTTCAGCTACAGCTCTTGTGACTCTGGTCTCTAACGTCACATTTGACGATCTGATTTGCACAACACCAGCTGTTGAGTTCACTTGTATTGCAATTAATACTAGTGATGTTGAATGGCAGAGAAATGGAAACAGAATTGCTACGTTTGTACAAAGAGACTCCATTGGTCCTAGTTATGACCCCAGAGTACCACCAGGGTTTGAAATTGAACTGACTGCAGTGGAACCTAACAGTCAGAGCAGAAGTGCTAATTTCACTACCACTCTGACTGCTGACCTCTCTGTCTTAGTGAATGGTGGAGATCAGGTATCATGTCACTCATTTGAAGGAAATGATTCAATCAGTATTGAATACACTGGAGAGCAACGTAAGATATAATAAATGCTTTAAAATCACCTTTTCAGGCACCATTTGTCTACAGCTCCTCCTCCAGCTCCCCTCTTCTCTCCCTCCTTCTTCTCCCTGAGAGATGGAGAGGTCTCCTTAACTTTGACCTGGAACGAGACCTTCACTACCACTCATGCTGTTCAGATGTACTGTGTGAGAAGTAACTTGTGTCCAGAGTTGTGTGTGGAGTCAGACACTCTATTCTCATGTGATGGCCTTGTAGCAGGAGGGGAGTACATGTTTTGGGTAAGAGCTGTCAACTGTGGTGATCAGGAAGGAGAAGAGAGTCAGCCATTGGTAGTACGACCTCAAGGTAAGAGGTCAAAATTGAACTGTTACATATCTGTTCACTCATATTGTCTTCATCTCACGTTCAGTTCCATCAATGGCACCCAGTATTTCAAGTGTGGTAGCTACTTACAATGGATCCATTCAAGAAATTGTTGTGTCATGGGAGCCAGTGGTAAGGCATGGTTTGATGATTATCATTATACTTATGATGTTATTAGAATCAGGAGCATTAATTTATTGCTTCGCAATGCTCATAAGCTCCTGTTAGAATGTACACGTGATTTTTTTCTTTAGCCTGTGATTCAAATTGTGGATGATCTTCCTGAGCTGGTTTGGTACAGAGTTAGTGTTGACAGTGGAAGAGGAGACCCAGAGGTTGTCATGGTGAATTGTGGTCAATCTGAACGAACTTGTTCAGCTGTGTTTTCACTTCTTGAAGCAGCAGACTACACAGTGTCTATCAGTGCTGTGAACATTGTTGGAGGAAGCAGCACTAGAGTTTATCCTAATGTGATATGTAAGTTTTACCATACCCATTTCCACTCAGACTATTTTAACCATTTTATGCTCCCACAGTTTCTTCCAGCTCCTCCTACTATGATCCATCCTTCTCATTTGAGAACTGCATCACATCAGTCTTGTGTTCCTCATCACTGGACTTGTCTGAGGCCACAAGGTGTGAGGTCCGCTATGGGACTGATCCATCCTACACCCTCCTCTCTGATCCAGTGGATGCTCCTCTCAACTCCATGTTTGAGTTACATCTTTTGGAGCCCACCACAACATACTACTTCCAGACCAGGGTTTTGATCAACTCATCCTTAATTGTTGAAATTCAAGAGGAGCTCACCACTGGGGAATGTAAGTGGAGTGAACTTTGATCCTGACTACTAGCAAGATAAAGAACATTTTCCTTCCAGTTGATCCAAGATTGCTATCCTCCAATATTGGCCTAATCACAGCAGGAGCCATTCTGTGGACCATTTCAGTAATCCTTATAGTCATCAGCATCTTTCTTATGAAGCATAACAATGAGGCAGTAAAACCCACGTGTGCGTAAAATTAATTCTAACATGTTATCTAAAATTAGTGATCTAACCTGATTTTATTTGTATTCTTTCTGTAGCTTCTGATGAATTCTTCAAGAAAACTGTTTTTACTATGCTTATTATCAGCGTAATCTTCCTTCTCCTTGCTGCCATCTTTTGGATAGCAGTAGGTTTCCAAGTTGGACTGCAACAGAGTGAGTATAGTGTGATTATTGTGGAGTGAACTTTGATCCTGACTACTAGCAAGATAAAGAACATTTTCCAGCTTTGATCCAGCGTTATTTTCCAGCGTTACAGCTATGATCAGCTTTGAATTGCCTGTATTAATAATAACAATTTTGTTTCTGTTGGTTCTATTTTATAGACACTTGTGATCGTATTTGGCAGAGAGCAAGAAATGGACTGATCATTTCAGCTTTTGTCTTCTCTATGTTACCATTGTTGCTGTCAGCTGTCTTCTCATTTTCTCTAAGTATGAATCTCTTTCTGTCAATCATCAGAAAATGGGCAACTCTCCGTAAGTAAACAGACATTATAATAATAGTGTTGTTATTCTGCAGCTGAAAGCATGTCTCAACCACATGGCACATGCATGCACAATAGGTGGAGTTCAACAGTCAAAGCAAGTAGCACCCCCTCATCACAAGGTGCCCAAAGAGACTGTTGTCTCTCCTCTGCCAGACTACGACTATATTGACACTAACAAATTGACCTCCAGTACCACTGTAGCTACTGCTAAAGAGAAGATTGATTTGGACAAGAACAAAGCCTATGGTCTGAGACCAGTGGATGTTGGTGGTTCTGACAAGAGCACTGCACATCACGGGGATACAGGTAAATAACCAAAAATAACATTGCAAACATGGCATATGGATTTACTAAACATTATGTAAACAATGTTACCACATGCAAAAATTAATAATCGTGTAATGGTTTCCTATTACTTTTTTTGTCAACTTGAAGCATAATTATGTTAATATTTACTTTAGACTGCAAAAACACATGGTTTAGGAATGACTTGTGGGTATAGTATACACTTAAGAGATTTTGAAACATTATGTTCTCCCAAATGTAACAGTTTACTTTTTGTAAGTAAAATTGCATAGTAGGTATGTCCATCTTTTGTGAAAGTATATTATAATATTAAACGTAGCACATACGTAACATCACAAAAACAAAATAATTATTATGACAAGATACATACACATAACAGGTCATGAGAGGTCACAAGAAGCAGCTCATCAGTTGCAAGGGTCAAAATCTCCTCTGCCAGAATATGAGTATGTGGACACTGACAAGTTGGACTCCAGTACTTCAAAGGAGAAGATAGTTGTGGACAAGAACAAAGCCTATGGTCTGAGTCTGAGGCAAGTGGATGTTGGTGGTTCTAGCTCACAGAGAGAGATTGACTTACAGAAGAATGTGGCATATGGACCAACCAAGAAATAAAGTGTATAAAATTAATGAACCACCGTGGTTTATGTAATTATTTCGATGAAATTAATCATGCATGCAGATTAATTATCTAAATATTTATATCTAATATTAATTTTTATTATGAAGCTGTTTGTTTCACAACAAGGAGTTTTGGCACATGCATAACTATTTCATTTTCATTTTGATTCCTCATAGTTAATTGCAATTAACTATGAGGAATCAAAATGAAAATAAAATAGTTTTTTAAACCATTAAAAAAAAAAAAAAACTTTAAACCATTAATTTTATGAGAATTGTCATAAATGGTTTAAAGAATGATCTGAATAGCTTATCACATTAATTTTTATCTCATTAATGGTTCAAATTTCTGCCAATCTCATCACTCGGCAAAAAAGTGGAATAAAGTACAGCAGGCAGGATTAGATTACTGGGCAATACCGGCCAAGACTTAGGCACAAAAAATAAGTAGTCATGTGCTGAAATTGAGACCATTCCTTGTACCAATACTTTTTACCGCACTGCCCATTCCTACACTATTTATTTTTTTGAAATTTGTGGAAAGAAATAAGGTGTTGGCTTAATATTTGAAATAATATCCAATGCTATGAATTAAGAATGCATAATTTATAATAGCAGCTAGGAAGAAAGGTAACAATAAATCTCAATATACAACTTGAAAAGGCATAATTATAAAGCCTCACATACAACATTATTCTCATACTACAATGACACTGAGTGGTCTGTATACACCAAGGGTTATGCACCTTGGTACCTTCATTTTAACATTAGCAGTTCAAGCTAGGACACATGTATGCTATTGCGACAAATGTACACCACTACATGAGCGTTCTTCATTCTGACTATTATCAACACCACGACCACAATCATAGCTACTGTATATAACACCAGCTGCCACAAGTACTGATAGAGACGCTGCAATCGCTACAATAATGGTAGTGGTGAGTCAGCTACATCTCTCCTCTAAGTAGTTGTCAAATGTCCAACATTATTGTACTTTCGTTCTCTGTCCACATCAAGGTACTTGTTTGAGAAGGTCCACCATTTATCGTGACAGTCTCTCCATTGGGACTGAGTATCAGTGCAGTTGTTGTGTTAGGTTCCACATTTAATTACTAAAGGACCATTAAGATTAATTGTTGTTGTCTACTGTGGAGCTTGATGAACCGAATTCAATTTCAGCTGGCAAACTGTCTCCAGCACAATTGCTTGATACAACTCTGATGGTGTATCTGACGGCATTGCTGTTGGGAAAGTGAGAGGAGCACACCTGAAAGTAGAGTGATCAGGTACCGTGGTGATTATGTAGCGATCTACTTTAGCAGAGAAGGTAGTGGATTTCACGGACCGAGTTCTCTGGAGGAGGACTCCTGAGACCTAATAGGCAATGTGTGCACCATGCTTATGAAACACAATGCCATATAAAGTTAGTTTGTGGATTCACCGTAAAAGTAACACGAACTTAAGTTTGGCAATCAAATTAATTTTCCTGTGCAGTTCCATTAATTTTGTGTACACATACATGCATACAACCTGAATTCTCACATATCAACAATGTTTATTGTTTCCGAGTCGCTCCGTGATGATCCTGCTCCATGAATACACATGACAAATGACCTGGTCCAATTGAGCAAACAGTGATAGTCAGAGTAGAGCACAGAGATATTTGATCGATGAGAGTGAGGGCTGCTTCAAACACAGAATCGAGAATACCGAACGTCTGAATCTGCCCCTGATGGCTGTCTTGCCTGCTGAATTCAGTACTGTTAGTCATATGCCATCAGGGAGAGTCACACCCCAATATAGCCTCTGGGCGTTCGGGACTAACATCACAGCTGCACATGTATCGCTTCAAGCCTTGCCCTGAGGCTACTTGGTGAACTCAAAAGCACAAATTGTGAATCTAAAAGTTAAAACAAAAAGAATAATTAATCTAGTACACATTTGTCTTGCTGGAGATGTCAATTGCAAACCACTTTGTTTTTATCCTATTGTCCAATTCATTTGTATGAGCTCAAGGATTAGTATGGCATATACAAGTTATGGTGACGTGTTCTGAATCCTTTCCCACTTAATTTAATTGAGAGGAACATTGCAATACTGCAGCTATTGAAGAAACATTTATATTTAGCAAGAAACTGTAAGGATGTTGATACCCAAACAATGTCACAATTTTTTTGTTTCCTTCCGGGTATAAGGTAGCGAGTGCATGATTATTTCCAAAAGTGATTAATACACTCTTACACATGGCATGTTTCCACATATTTTTGTGGAAAGATGCCGTGCCTCATATTTTTACAAGTTGTTGGAAAAATTATGTTTCCTTATGATATAAGTTTCCTATGACAGGGTGGTAGAGATCAGATGAGAGCAAATGAAGCAAAATGGCAAAAGAGTTGTCAGATTGTGAGGTGTATGAGAAGGAGTGTCTTGAATTGAGAGCTGAATGTGAAAAGTACTCCATCATTATTGAAACTGCCAAGTCCTTTCTAGAGTAGCTATAATTATAAACTTAGAGCCTTTGTATTTTCAGTCTCTTCTTGGTATAATTTAATATAATTATTTCGGGAAATTTCCCATGATTGTATGGTGGAGCAAACTTACCAATTATGAAAGTAAAAATTAATGTGTTACTGCTGTTACAATGAGTCAGACAGACAGACAACAAACGGTTAAGGGATATCCTACTCAATTCCTCCGTATTATTATTATACCACAATTAAAGAACAAGGTCTAAAGTGGTCTAATAGTAGTTGCCAAATTGTCTAGCAATATTATCCCTGAATACTGGTGTCACTTAAAAAGGAAGCTGCATGAGTTAAACCATTGAGACAGCAAGCTTCGGCTGTAGACTGTATGTACTACAAGGGGAAAAAAGCAAACTTCCTATTTGGGGGATCGATATCTTAACACCTACTCATAACATGTTTCCTCAAGGTCATTCAGAAAGGAGGAATTTGACTCACTTGTGGTATATATGAGCTTTGGCTTTGTATAAATAAGCAGGCCGGATGAGTGAGTGCAGGCATACAGCTCACCGACACCATCCAAGCAAAAGAAAGTGATTACCGACTCAATTTTAGCAATGGAAGCATCTGCAGAGCAGAATATCAACGATATACTCAACGCTCGTTATAATACTGGCAAGTGGAGCAAGTACTTCTCACTTAAGGTTGATCGTAAAATCCGTCCAACAGTTGTTGCTGTTGCAAAATATATTCTTGATGATGGAAAAAAACAAACCGATCGCCAAAGCTTGATCAACTCGGCAGAAGTCTTCAAAGCAATGCTGACAGCTCTCATTAATGCCATCCGTACTGTGGGTGATCTTGATGAGTTCTACCTCACCTACAACTGGGGAAGTTGGCAACAGACAGATGCTTTCCACCTCAAAGCTCACCTCACAACCGAAGCTTTTCTAGCTCTTATTCAGAGGTTGTATGATGATACTAAGTGTACAAAAGTGGAAAAATGTTTCAATGTTTGTGCCAGTGAAGATAAGTTGACACAAGAACTGGACAAACGCCATAAAAGTGACAATTTTGGAGAAAAATTATGGAAACTTGCAGACGAAAATTTTGTCACACTGAAGGAAAAAAGTCAAGCCGTACCATTTTATATTGGAGTTTGTAAGCTTAGCTATCCTTTGGTCTCTGTTTACAAAAATAGTGGTGATAGGACTATCTCCATTGAAAAAATGCCAGCCGCTTTGAATGTCCTTGAGAAATATGTAAAAGAGGAATGGAAACAAAAGGGGGGAGCTATCAGCATGGTTCTTAACGGTTCCGAAGAACCCACGTGTGTATCAGCTGTTATCGATGAACAACAGTTTGTTGAGTGCATTAATCCACTTCTTAAAGAACACAAATTCGTAAAAGATAAAGTAAAGGCTGAGTGGGGGTGGAAAGATACGGACAAATGGGCCAATCCACCGTTTCTTGTGCCTGCTCATGGAAACCCAACCTCATCCTACTTATTCTCCTATGTCTCTTGCCTCGAAGGAAAATTGGATGATTTAGTACTGAAAATCAAATAGCCAACTAGTATAAAACTTAGACTGAGTATTGACAGTAGTTTCAAAAGAGAAAATGTACAGCTGTAGTACGTATTGCATGGACTAAAATTAATGTATAAATGTTATTTATCTAGGAATTGTACTCTGTGTGTAGAGTATGCGTAGTTAAATTTTTGTTGTTGTTGATTTCAGAATCTGATACTAAAATTAGAACTGTATTTTCCTTTATTAAAGGCGCTCTCTCACGGAAGCGGAAGTAAATTCAAATTTACATTACGTAATGAAGCCACAAACCGATCACAAGTACGCGCAAAAATTAACTATGCGTACAAGTTAGCGTGAACTACGGCAGTTTTGGACAAAAATGCCAGGCTGCTGGCAGCTTGGACTCCTCACAGCAGCAGCAGATGGTAAGCGCTTCACATTTATCACAAAGACAGTCAGTAGCAAAAAAGTTTGCGTCACCATAAGAAGTTCTGAGCCTGGGAACGAGACTAAGGTAGCACCAGCACGCTCTCAACTCCATTGGTTGGCTATACAAAGCTCCTGGAACTTGAATACGTTTGCTTCTTGAGCTATCAAGCCTCTTTTTTGCTTCCACTTCGGTTTTACTCCTTGGTTTTTGAGCGTTTTATTCGCTGGAACCCAACACGTGGACGTCAACAATGAACTGCGACGTTTAGAATTACACGAAATAATTGCATTCCGATGACGTATACACGACCAATCAGATTTGAAAATTGATTTTTGGGCCACGAAATCAAACTGAAATCACTTCCGTGAGAGAGCGCCTTTAATTTTTTGTTTTTATAGGAGTAGCTGAACTTTTTTTCAAGTAAATGTACATGTGTGTCTTTAGATAGGAACAGTTGTCATGTGTCTTCTTTTGTGACTGTAGATGATATGGTTGTTAGTAACTAAGTGTATCATTTGGAGACATAATCTGAGCCATTTGTGGATGCACAAGTCCAGGCTACAGTAGCTATAATGAGATGCAAAAAATGTGGGTTAAGTACAAGGTGAAGCTTGTCAAATTACAACATGAGTATCCTGTTTCAGCTTGACCTTTCTTTTCCATTGTGAATTAATTATATGCACATATGGTTTCTATAGTTACTGAGTCAAACCACACCTGTGCACAATATGTATGATTATATTTTTGAGTGTTGAATTGACCAGCCCACCCTGTTGAGGTGTTTCCATGGGAGACACGCTAGTCATGTGACATTTGGTGTTAGGTCTTGTGTCAGTAGCTCTTTCGGCCATTGTGAGCACATGGTTTGTAGTTGAGGGATCAAATCTCCCCTGTGTGCTCACTGTGATGTGTGTGATCATGGTAGTGGGTGGAGTTGATGGGCTGACCCTGTGCTAGGTCTAATCCTTCCCAACACACACAAAACTCGTTAAGGTAATGATATTCAATATGCATGTTAGAGTACAAGCTAAAGCTTGTAGAGTTACAACATTGGTTTTGTTCAATGGTTGAGTCACAGTCATGAGGATCAAAAATAAAAATGAAGTGTAATAATTTATTATTATAGCCATGTGCTGAAATTGAGACACTTATTCCAACACTTTTTACTGCACTTTCCATTCCTACACTCCTTTTTTTTTAACTAATTGTCTTAATTAGAAGACCTTGACATTTCAAAATTAATTTAATTGATTTAATGTTCTTCAGAAAATGATGGATAAAGTCATTAGTATTATAGGTCACACATGACCAGTCACTCAATGCATATATTCACCTGTCAATGTCTTAACGAGCTAGCTGGCTGTGCAATATGAGACTTGTTGGAAATGTTTACACAAATAATTATCCTAAAAGATTGTCTCAATGAATGTTGATATTATATCAAAGCACAAATTGCCTTGAAGTTGAAAATGAATCTGATTATTATGGTACTAGTGTAGTACATATAGTAGCTAAGCAACTTAGACTGAAAAGAGAAAAGAAACTTGAATGCCATGTATATAGTATAGCTACTTATAGGTACTAAAACACTTACATAGATAATTATCTAGTAATTTTAACTAACCTGGATTGAGTTATTGATTAAATTTGTGTAAATTATACTTATTTAAGAATGCTTAATTTGGGTTTGTGACAAAAAGAATGCTTGAGCAGGGTTTCCATGCAGGTGGTAGCACTAGCCTTGATCTTTGTCACTGTGACAATGTGCTAACGCTGCACAGTTGAGGGAGTCGAAGCTTATAATCCTACCTTCCATGCACCCATTAGTCCCACCACCCCGTACACTGTATGCCAACCACGAAGACGCTTGACAGGCATATAGCTATAGGTTCTGCAAATAAATGGATCTCAAGCTAGCGAGGCATTCACCGGGGAGGAGAATTACCTTACACAGCTCCCAGACCATGAGAGGAGTATGGTATTTTTGGTAGGTTTCCTTAATTGTGAATCTACGAGCATTAGGTTCTAGGTTTCCTGGAAATTAAATCTACTAGCAATAAGACTTATTTTGTGAAAAAATTATAAGATCTTAATATTAGTTTCTACGTACATACACTGCAGCTGCACACACAATGGAATGTTCAGTGTACACACAATGGAATGTAATGCTACTTGTATTCTATGCAACAGATGTGAGGCTATAATTATGCGCACTAGCTGATAGAGAATGTTAATTGAGTTCTATGCCGGCTGTATAGTTTCCGACTTTTTGACAGCTTTAGAAGGCTAGTAGAAGCATACTGGCACTTAATTCTAAAAGGATGTTAAAACTAATTTAAATGGACCAATATATGATATCCTTGTTCTTAATCTGAGACAAATTAACACTCTTGCCTGTACCAGCACAAGCATTAATGTCTAGATGGTCTTGTTCACACAACACAACCAGGATGTATGACTCCATGCTGCATGCCAATTCCATGAAAGTTGTGGTGTAGTTGGAGACAGCTAGCTATGTAAGGAAGATGAAGGCAAAAGCAGCTCCTCTGAATGGACCATCATACCACCTATAGTATGAAGGAATATACTTGTACAGGTTCCTGTATGAAAGGAGGAAACACAATGCAAGATTCTGATGCATGGCTTCTGAGCATATCAATCCAGTTATAAAAAATGCAAGGTGGATTGTCAGAGCACACATGTAGCTGCAGCTTGCCAGAATATACAGATCGATCATCGGTTCGAAGCAAACGACACAAGCAAGTATTCTTCTCCAGCAACTGACGTTAACAATGGCCGAATCTTCAAAACCCAAGCTGGAAATCTGTGAAGCACTAAACAAGATGTGCAACAAAAACCAGGAGGATTTCACCCTTGCACTCGATCGTAAAGTACGACCCACAATAGTTGCTGTTGCTAACAATAGTCAAAAGCAAGATCGTCAAGACGTGGGACCTGCACTCTTCACTGAAATGGTACAGACTCTTATTAACACTGTCGATATGCTCATACCTGAGCATCGAGGGAACGTCTACATCACGTACTCTAAAGGAGGATGGCAGCAAACTGGTGCATTGCACATCAAAGCTCATCTTACTGCCGATGCCTTTATTGAGCTGCTTAAGGGGCTCTACAGATCTCTAAAACCTGAGGAAAGATTCGAACTGACATGTGATCATGATAAAACTGAAGATAATGTGAAGGCATTGTTGACTACAAGATCTGGAGAGTATTATCGTGGAGCTGAACTACGAGAGCACGGGAAGGAGAAAGACAACTGTTACAAATTTGATGACAGCCACTTTTCCCTTTTCTACAAAACAAAGCTGAGTTACCCTCTTCTAGGCCTCCAGCATACTAAGTCTGAGAATCCTCTCAAAGTTCTGCATGACTTTGATACTTCAAAGAAGCCGATTAATCTGGCAGATGGTTTGCATCTCTTGGAAACGTACGTTTACGACAACTTTGTTAAAAAATATGCTGGTCTGCCAGATACAAAGCAGAATAAGGAGAAAAAGGGTTTTGCCATTAGTATGGTTCTTAGAGATGAAACTCCGAAACCCGACATCACTACAAAGTTTAATGTGTATGTAGCTGCCGTTGTATACGAGGGAGAATTTGCAACATTTTCAGGTAAGGACGAAGATAAAGTGAGAAGCAGCTGGAAGCAAGAAAGCTCAAAAAGTACACAAAAATTTGAGACCAAAATTCATGATGACGATTTTCGTGTCAAAGGCTCAGAGACAAAATCATCTGCAATAGCCTCATATTGGTATTACATTGAAGCAAAGAAAAAGGAAAGAGAAGCATGGCTGTCCAAGAAGGCCAAGTACCAGACGAGTTTTAGCAGAGGACCACTCAAACGTTAGAACTGATCGAGTTTGAACAATAGCTTTGTGATTAATTTTATAGTCTGATAATCAGTTAATTGTGTATAAGCCGTGAAGTAATGTTACAAGCAGATTATTAGCATAGTTGTTTCTGATTGTGTTAGTTTATTTTCGATCCATTATACTCAGAAATTAATTAAATAAAGATAATGTACACTGTCAGCAATAGAAATCACATGTGCCTATATTTGATACCAAAATTCATATAATTTCTTGTTAAAGGCCCAGAGAAATCATCTGCATGCAGTAGCCTCATATTGGTATTACATTGAAGTAAAAAAAAAGGAATAGGATGATCTGCACGCAAAATCCTGGCAGATGAAACTAGGCCTTGATAGCTATAGATTATGCTCAAGACTCTGCCTATTTTTCTTTTCTTTTATATATGCTCAAAGAATGGCCCAATTATGCTCCAAAATCTGCCTATTATGCTTCTCAAGTTGACTATTATGCTTATTTCTACCAAATACCTACCAACATGCAACATGCGACATGCGACATGCGACATGCGACATGCGACATGCGACATGTGACATGCGACATACGACATGCGACATACGGCATACAACATACAACATGCGACATACAACATACGACATGCGACATGCAACATACGACATACAACATATGATATTAGGCCTTGATGGATTATGCTCAAGACTCTGCCTATTTTTTCTTTTCTTTTATGATCAAAAGACTCTGCCTGTTTTTCTTTCTTTACGCTCAAAGAATGGCCCAATTATGTTCCAAAATCTGCCTGTTATGATTCTCAAGTTGTCTATTATGCTTATTACTACCAAATAATATGTCGCAGAAATTATTATTTTTAATGAGCGGAAGTAGGAACAAATTGAAAGACCATTATAATAGTTATGCGTTTCTGTAGTTATACTAGTTAATTCACACTTTGTGAGTTAACCTGCTTCATCAAAAGAACACTAAAGAATGTGTAACAGACAATACTGTGACTGCTGAGACTGTCTACTGTGGCAGGCATTCACTCCAGTTAGGTGCTGTTATTCCAACAAAATACCAGCCTATTATGCTGGAATGGTCACAAAATTCAGCCTATTATGCTAGCATAATTCTTGATGCTCAAGAGTACCTACTATATGCTCGAAATTATATGCTGGCACAATCTATCAAGGCCTAGATGAAACCCCACATGGTATTATAGTGGTTTTCCACTTCACAATAATCTATATAATAGTACTGCACAACTGAACCAAGTTTGAATAATTACAGTATAGTTTTGTGGTTTAATTGTCTATGAACCATGAGGGGATTACTAATAATCATTAATTAACTTAAGCAGTTTTTCACAGTGGTGTAATTATACTAGCTTCATCCCCAGGCCCCTCCCTCTTCAAAGGATAAGGAAGAAGATCTAGAGGTGTGGGTACAACTGAAAGGTCAAAGGAGAGATAGGTTGCATGTGGCCAGTCACCCTATGCATAAATTCACATGTTAACGTCTTAACGAGCTAGCTATGCAATATGAGACTTAAATAATTATCCTAAGAGATGAAAGATTAATTGATTGCTGTGTGCTATATAAAAGATTGAAAGATAAATAGACTGAAAGGGGACTCAAGAAGGAATATAAAATCAGAAATTAAACCCATTTGTTTTTTAAAGTATGATTTTTGAACATATCTCAGTGAAAGGATCATTTTGGTGTACAAAGACTAAGCCTAAGGAATTCCAAATCAATTGTCCAAAATTTTTGATAGGGACACCACCAAAAATGTTAGCAGCTTTTTTATAATGGTGAATGTAATTACAACTTAATGTTCCTCTGAAAATGATGAATGAAGTGATTAGTATTATAGGTAACATGTGACCAGTCATGACTTGTCGGAAATATTTACACAATAATTATCCTGTCTCAATGAATATTGATATATAATATGGTATCAATCACAGAGTACAGATTAGGAGAATTATCAAAGGCATGTGAAAATTCTCTAAATCCTGTAATACCAGTTGGTAATTCCTTGAGCTCTATGAATATGATTAACGGGACCACATATGTGTGTAGATAAGGTTCTTGGGAAATATGGTCACGATATCTATATAGATATCTATATAGATATCTATATTTTTATTATACGTATGACGGACTAACTAAAAATCACATGACATGCAAGTATGCACGTGTAAGTATAATGTATTGAGTTATCAAAACTTCAAGAAGTGGTACACAGCTAGAACTGAGCTATTAACCAACTAAATCAAGCTTAATTATATCTCAGACTCATTGATATCAAGGTATACCATTGACAGCTAGTTGTGTGTACTTACTACAAGATTGATCAAGAATCATTGCAAATCATTACTTTTTAACTTCATACATTAAAAAAGTATATTGTAAGCCTAAACCCATGGCAGGAAGATCAAGGAGTCCGAGAAGATCTAGAAACCCAATGGAGAGTATCGACAAAGCATTTGATCAACACTACGGTGTTCGTGATGGAAAATTTTACCTCTGGGTTGATCGTCAAATCCGACCCACAATTGGTGCTTCAGCTAAGAGGGGCATTGGGAGAGATCGCACAGCTGTAGGTGATGCTGTTTTCACTGCCATGCTACAGACCCTGGTTAGTGCCATTGATAAGCTGATACCTCAACATCGCGGTGACGTGTACATCACTTTCTCCACTGGAAGCTGGCAACGTTCGAGAGAGTTCCACATCAAAGCTCACCTCACCACTGAAGCCTTTCTCTCCCTCCTCGATCAGCTATGCAGGTTGCATTCGTTGGGACGTAACCCATTGGCAGATCTTCAGTCAAAACAAGAGTTGGAGAAGCGACAACGAAAGGACCATCATGGTGGACAGCTACTTGCGTTGGTTCGAAACGAAAACCGCACTGATTTGAAACGCGAAAAAGGCTTCCACATTGCCACTGTAGCAGATCTAGACTATCCCCTTCTATGTCTCTATGCTACCTCAGCAGATGGAGAGACTACCACAGCCATACCAGCTTCCCAGCTACCAGCAGCGCTAACCATCCTTGAGACGTTTGTTGCTGAGGATTGGGAGCAGAAGGGGTTCTCTATTGCAATGGTCCCCGCGGCAGCAACAGCTGGGTCGGAGGGGGTACTGTGTTACCACGTGGTGGCAAATGTGGAGGAGGGGGAGTTTGCCTCTCGTGTCGGGAAAGACGTGGGAAGGGTGCAGAGGAGCTGGGGGTGGAGTGAACCAGAGAGGAGGTATCACTGACTTTTTTTGAGAGAGTGAAAATTAAACATGGCAGCTAGTGCCTGATAAGACGTGACTGTTTGAGCTCAGTGGATGTGCTTATGAAATTTATTTAATTAAAGTTTGGTCAGCATAACTAAAATAATTAACTTAATAATTTAGTTCAAGTTTGCAGTCTTTCTTACCTCAAAATTAATTGTTACTAGTCTACAAGATGCACAACTTGTCAAGTTTTACAGTTAGTGCACAGAAGTAAAATTATTTCTATAGCTACAACCATAAATTTTGCCATAAATACATGAAAGTCCTTTTAATTGTAGCATGGATATACATGGCTGCAATGTACAGGGACAAAGTTTAGTAGAATTGCTGCATGCCCTACAATGTCTGTAGTATGCTAGCATCAATAATGATTAGTAACTTACTTGTAACAACTTTCCACAGAAACTGCTACCCAGTCTGGCTCTTCATTCTTCCCAGTAGAGCAGCACCATATATAGCCCATGATTGTAATGTGGTCACCTTATAATTTCCATGAAGCCATGTGTGGCAATTATTGCTGAGTAAGCAAACTTGAACACGTGATTTAGTACATGTAGATTTAGATGATGAAAGTACTCCAGCTGCCCAGAGGCCCAGTGTTCAAGCTGTGGCCACCACTGCCACCATGAGCCAACATCCACTGATAGCAGACACTGCTGAGGGGGAGGAGAGAGTGGGGAACTGCTGTGTAGGTACAGGGTGTGATGAGTGATGAACCAAGTTTAATAATAGCTGAGAGACACTAGTACCTTTCTTTGCCTGTGAGGGACTAGTCTAGCCTCTATCCCGAGGCTCAATAGAGTGGGTGCAATTACATATCAACAAGAAAATTAAAACCAGGAATATTTTGTGCAGTGATACTGTATGTAAATGGTCATTATTTGCTATACAGAAGTAAATGATCGACAGCTGCCCATTTCTCTGTACCACTGCTGTACATTTGCCATACATACAGAAGCTATTTGATTGCACCCACTCTTGTCTATTATGAGTGATAAAAATTTGAGTATCTCCAGATATCCATCTCTAGCATTCTCCTTATGACACTCTCTTTGTGTGTGTGTGTGTGTGTGTGTGTGTGTGTGTGTGTGTGTGTATGTGTGTAGATCCGAGGGCAGGCTGTTGTTATCGTGCCCAGATGTACCTGCTGATCGGTCTCCTCAGTGTGGGTACCTACTACGTCTACGCCATTCCAGCTTCACTGCAGAAGACCATCATTACTGTGAGTTGATTGGAGGGGCTGATGTAATCATGTGATCGCCATACTAGGTTTCATTTGGGGGAAGAGGGAGGGGGCACAGGAAGGCATTTGGATACAGTTCACAGTTCATGGTACACAGTATACAGTTCACAGTATGCAGTATGCAGTACGCAGTATACAGTACGCAGTACGCAGTATGCAGTACGCAGTACGCAGTACGCAGTTCACAGTTCGCAGTATGCAGTTCGCAGTATGCAGTTCACAGTACGTAGTATGCAGTTCACAGTTCACAGTATGCAGTACGCAGTATGCAGTTCGCAGTACGCAGTATGCAGTTCGCAGTATGCAGTTCACAGTACGTAGTATGCAGTTCACAGTTCACAGTATGCAGTACGCAGTATACAGTTCACAGTACGCAGTATACAGTACGCAGTACGCAGTATGCAGTATGCAGTACGCAGTACGCAGTATACAGTAATACAGTAATACTGTATACAGTGTACAGTGCACAGTTCCGGTATATTAAAACTATTACTGTTATTACATTGCAAAGACTAGCCTTACTTCCTGCTAATTTAGAAAATCCGGTCCAAACACAAACACACACACACACACACACACACACACATACACACACACACACACACACACACCTATTGTGCAGCTCCTAGACATCAACGTCACCACCTACAGCCTCCTCTATTCCTCCTACTCGTGGCCCAACGTCATCCTCTCTCTCTGTGGCTCCTACCTCCTCAACAGAGTCTTTGGCCTCAGGTCCACCACCATCATCTCCAGCTCCTTTGTCTGTGGGGGCCAGTTCTTGTTTGTCCTTGGAGCTTTCTTTGGCAACTTCACAGTGATGGTCCTAGGGAGGTTTGTCATTGGGTGAGGGTGTGTGTGTGTGTGTGTGTGTGTGTGTGTGTGTGTGAGTAGAAAAATTTCAGTTAGTTTCTCAGATTCTGTAAAATAAATGTAGTAGGGTGCATCATGTGACTTAAGCTACAGTAAAGAAATGCATGTGTGAAGGCTGTGTGTGCCTGTGTATGTGTTTACAGAGAAATGTTGGTTATTTTTTTTCTGTAATAGCATACATGATGTGACTTGTGATGCACTTATGACTACAGTAATGCATTGTGTATTAGCATTGAGGGTGTCTGGAGCTTTTGTATTTCATTCTGCACTATGTATACTTCATCTCTCTTTCTCCAACCTTCCACACATGCTTACTCTATCTGTAGAGTTGGAGGGGAGATGTTGGCATTTGCTCAAGTTGCCTACACTGTGGTCTGGTTCAGTGGAAAGAGACTGCCAATGTTTCTTGGCTACCTTCTCTCATTTGCTAGAACAGTAAGTTAGTTAGTTAGTTCACTCATTATTAATTTTCACTTCCAGCGGCATTCTCAAACCAGATGGACTATAGTGTTATATATACATGGTCTATCCAGAGGTTAGCCTGTCAGCAATACTTTTCTTATGAGACAAAATAGCTAACTTTTGACCGGTAGGGCGAACGAAGCTGGAAAAGCAACGTTTTTCACTGGTGCTTGAAATTTTGGTTCAATTCTTCCTAAAGGCATTCTCAAACCAGATGGACTTTAGTGGGTTTGGCGCACACATTCATTCACTCATTCATTTTATGTAGGGAAGTGGTGTCAGTTTGGGTGCCAATCAAAACCTCTATGATCATGCCTTTGCTGGTATGTCTTCTCCTTATGCCCGACTTGGAGCTGTGCAAGTATTTGGTAGGAGAAATAATGTATATTACTTTTGTGCCAATATCTCTTGTGATAGTTCTGTTGCGGCATTATATATAGTTCATCAGCGTAATTCAAGAATTATACACACACACACACACACACACACACACACACACACACACACAGCTCTGTTGATCTGTATCTTGTCTCTGGTGGCGGCCATTGTGCTGGTTCTGCTCGACAAGAGAGCTACAAGGATCCTCAAAAAGAAAGAAGAAATGAAGCCTGTCGAGATCTTCAGTTTCAAGTACATCACTGTTTTCCCTTTCCGTCTCTGGCTGGTCATCTTGCTGTGTGCTCTCTACTACATGGCAATCTTTCCATTCATAGCACAAGCTCAGTAAGTTGGGTGTTGCTTATCAGCTCGATCTGACATAATTTGAAACAATATTGGTGGAGTGTAAGTCTGTCAGCTTTTTATTGTAGCTGCTTGTAGAAAGGTCGTAAGAAGCTGGGATTGGTACTATTTTAAGCAGCTAGAAGAGAACTTTCAAGTAATTATTATGGTTTATTGACGGATTTTATTTTTTGACCCAAATTGTTTTGCTGAGTTGCAATTTTTTTGATGAAAATAACCTATTTCAAATTAATTTTCTCAATTAAATGATACCAGTTTGTAGCTCCTTTCCCTACTGGTACAAGTCCCAGCCTCTGGCGAGCTTCCTTGATCTATAGACTGATGAGATATTGTGACAAGAACTAAAGAACCTAGACCATCAAAAAGTGATGAGAAACCAAGATCCTAACATCGTCTTAGCACAGCTCTGTCTAGGAAGGTGGTACAGAGTTTTGACTTGCCCCATTACAATCAGCATAAAGAGATCTTTCAAAGGATGTGATTTATATACAGATTGTACCAACCACTGATGTGTTAAATTCTGTCCGCCTAGGTTGTTCTTCCTGGAGAAATATGAAATCTCCTCCATATTTGTGGTGTGTATCCTCATCAATGTCATCTACCTGGTGGCCTCATTCTTCACACAGACCATGGGCAGTGTCATGGAGTGGAGTGGCTACCACCTGACATGGGGTATGGATGTTTGGGACTTAGAATGAATTTCACTGAATGAAGAAATGAATTCAAACTTGCATATTATGGATAAATCAATCAAGTTTCTTTGTAACTTTCTACACATACTGAGAATGTGTGTAATTGTGTGCAATTTGATAATCTCCTATCTCTCTCTCTCTCTCTCTCTCTCTCTCTCTCTCTCTCTCTCTCTCTCNCTCTCTCTCTCTCTCTCTCTCTCTCTCTCATCTCCTAGTATCTGCTGGTGTGGTGTTGACTCTCATTGGTCATGCTCTGTTGGCATTCCTAAGCAACTCTCTGGCCATCCTGGTCATCTCTCTCCTCCTTATGGGGTTTGGCTACACCTTTGTCTCATGTGCTGTCTGGCCTCTAGTGGCTCGCATTGTACCTAACAGCCAACTGACCACTGCATATGGCATGTAAGGACAGCTGGCTTAGTTTGGGGTTGTCTCAATGAAATGTTGTGACTTTCAATTTGCTTTTTGTGTTTTAGAATGCAGGCTCTCCAGCATGTGGGTGTGGCTGTTGTGTTCCTTGTGGGTGGAGCTATTGTTGATACGAAGGGGTTCTTTGTGATGGAGGTGTTCTTCTCTTTATGTGTGTGTGCAGCTCTCAGCACAGGTATGTGGTGTATGTGTCACCATTTCTATTGTACCTTTATCCTTATCACATACCCACACCACATACCCATGTGTGTGTACACCTTATGCGTGTATGTACCCTTTTCAGTTACTGTAACACATGCCTGTATCTATACCTACCTCTCTGTTCTGTTGCTACCATTATTGTCAGGTGTTACTCTCCATGTGCTGGATGCTGGTTCTGATGGCAAACTAAACACATCGTCACGGCAACGATCAAAGAACAAAGGGGAGGAGAGTGAGAATGAGGAAGAGGGAGAGAGTAAGCCACTGACAAGGACAGCCAGCTCTTTAATAGAGGTACAACATTGCATGTAGTCTTTGTGGCTGTGCACATGGCACATCACAATGAAATATACATGTATCATCATTACCACTTTTCTTCACAGGTACCTTATCACATACAACCTTTGACCCGGGCTTGTACCCACATAGGAGTGTTAAAATAATCATCAATAGAAAGTACTCATTTAATATGACAATATAAGTATCATGACACTGTTGTACTATATTGAATTGCTATGAAAGTGATACATGTACAGTATGTATGAGTGTGTTGTTTTTATACCCTATAATTATTGTTTGTTTTTCAGTGCTAAAACAAAACAAAAATTTAAACAGCTGCCTAGCATTCTATTACAAAATGTACTGGTAAACAAGCTATAGTCTATAAACATGTGCATGCACTATATTTCTGATTATGCATACACCTATGTTTTAGTTAACTCGGCTCACTCCAGTTGGTCCATATGCCATATTCCTCCCCATTTCAAACTCATCTTTCTGATTCACAGAGGATGGAGCTCAAGAGACTTCTTCATACACTGGACGAGGAGCTGCAGGCTTCTGCTGAACATCACCATCACCTCTAGTAGTCTTGATCCTATCTCTTCTCATCAAGCAGTACATGATCAGTAGACCAAGAAGAAGACCAGTGAGGAACATGAAGGTGGAGGGAATGAGAACTGAAATAGCTATCACTCCACCACTGCAGGAGCCTCCAATAGGTGTGTGTATGTTGTAATGATGATAACAATAATTTTAAGTTTTACAAAAGAAATTGCATGCATAGCTCGTGCCAATATGGGACATTTTTGATTTGCTGTTTGTAACAGTTACCCACTTGATATTGATGTGTCAGGTACTTGGCATTCTGTGCAATCTGGAGAAACAAACAAACATAAAACTCCGGCCATCTTAGGTATATACATAACTCAGTACAGAGTCAGCATAGGAATTGAGAGGGTATCATACCAAATGCTGTGATTTGTCCTTCAATCAGTATGACAACATTGACACCAGATTCATTGTAGCTGAAAGTAGCTGTGTAAATGTAGTTACAATTTAGTTCGACATCTAACAGAACTGGTACTCCATCAAATCCTTGCAGTGCTGAGATAAATCCATTCTGCACAGCTGTTGTTCTCAAAGTTATTTCACACATGGACCCTCGAAAACGATCAGACAAAAAGTTGCAGGTCAGAAATACATTACTTTCACCATCTTGTCCGTCAATAACTTCTTGTGCCACAGTTAGAATGTCACTGCTGCTCTCTATATAGAAACAAAATTTTTATCAGTGCCCATAATTATTGATCCATGTAGATATCATAAGGTCTTGCGCATGAGATCAATACTCATTTAGCTATAGTTGTTGTACATACTGACTGAGGGTGTTTGAATGCTTCTTCCTCGTCCGACTGCATTCACAGCTGCCACTGCAATACTGTAGTAGTTATCTTGGGAGACTTGTTGAGAGGATAACGGATTGTAGGTATAGTTACAGCAAGGAACCTGGGCTGAATAGTTTGCTAAAGAGAAGCCTGTTTCAGTCACTTCCACTGTGTATATGTCTAATTCAAATTCTGTGAGCAGTGTATCACCACAGCCTGTAATCCTGATATTGGGTCGCTGTATGAATTAATCATACAGTAGGGGGTACTGGTATGATATTTGTTTCTGGAATCAGTGTTAATTTTAAGCAGTCAGATCCTTACAGTGGGCTGAGTCCATGAGATGTGTAGAGTTCTCAGTATATAGCTGACTTGATCATAAGTCACTGTCACTAAGATAAGATTTAAGTCTTCTGGAACTGGAATCAAAGTAAGAATATTATAACATGCAAGTAGGTTGTATTATTATAAAGTTACACTGCATGTTAATTTTAGATAATTATAGCTTGACATAATTATGTATACCTTCAATGTTTACATCAAACTGACTTGGTTTACTCGACTGACTATCACCGTTGGTGGACACAGAGATGGCGTATTGGGTGGATTGGTTAAAGAGAAACTGAAGTGAGGTGATATTTGGAGAGACGTTGCAAGGGTTGGTTGTCCCCGAGGCTCTACACTCAGAGGGGTAGCTAGAGAGAGGTGGGGAGATGAGAATAGAGTAGCCAGTGACAGGACCCTCACTAGGAGGGGCACTCCACCTGAGGGTGACCAGGGTGGAGGTAGGATCATCAATGCTCTCAATGTCAGCATCAGTCAGTGGAACACATCCAGGAGGATCAGGGGGATCTGAAGAAATCATTAATTTTAGATTGCAAACTTAATGTATTCTTACTTAAAACATTGAGGACGCATTCTTGAATCAAATTGTCTGGTGAAAAGTAGAAACACTGTATTAATGCCCCATCCATCATCAGTGATGGAGCAACACTGAGGGTAGAGGTGTAGCTGTTATCATTTCTGGACACCAGTCTTGCAGTAGCTGGTAAACAAGTACTTGTACCACCAAAACCAGGACTGAGAGAGATATGACCATCGCTACAGTTGAACACATTGCTGTCTCCTCTCCACACAGTGTTAAGACCAAGAGTATCGTTAACAGTACATGTTGAAATCACAGTTGGTTGACTTGAGGGACAGATAGGATCAGTAGTACACTGTGGAACTGACCATGAATGCAAAACTCGTTATGTAGCTAGATCTACTATTTATAATAAATCTATAATATTATGATAGAGTTTAGATATTATATATAATCTATAATATTATGATAGAGTTTTTTTTAGAGTCTACTAAGTTTGCTGCCAACTCATGAGATGAGCTAGCATGCGCAAAACTGTAATTTTTTTAGCCTGATCAAATTACCTTGCTGGGTTGTGACTACAAAGTTCCACACTAAGCTCATAGCAAAGAGCAACATGGTTGAATTTTAAATGCTTGAATAATTAATTATTATTATTATTAGTGGTTATTTAACTATTGAGCTACGTTATACCATAGATAACATAGGTCACGTAGTCTATATTATCTATGGTTATACGAGAAGAAATTAAAATGGAGAGAAACAGCCGCGAGTCTGTAAGAATTTGCTGCATAAACTTTAATGTTATATAGATCTATATACCTGCATGTAGCTGATCCTCAATGACAATGTATTTATACAGGTGAGATACTCTTGCTATTGTAGATCTATTGCAATTTATATTCTTCTTGCAAGTTTCCAGCTTAGAAAAAATACAGCTTTCGCTCAAGGTATTATTAATACCATTTTAAGATATCACCAGTTAATTTTGTCATACTGATGTAGTTCCACAGTGTACTACTGATCCTATCTGTCCCTCAAGTCAACCAACTGTGGTTTCAACATGTGCTGTTAACGATACTCTTGGCCTAAGCACTGTGTGGAGAGGAGACAGTAATGTGTTCAACTGTAGCGATGGTCATATCTCTCTCAGTCCTGGTTTTGGTGGTACAAGTACTTGTTTACCAGCTACTGCAAGACTGGTGTCCAGAAATGATAACAGCTACGCCACTACCCTCAGTGTTGCTCCATCACTGATGATGGATGGAGCATTAATACAGTGTTTCTACTTTTCACCAGACAATTTGGTTCAAGAATGTGTCCTCAGTGTGGTTTCAAGTAAGAATACAGTTTGCAATCTAAATGATTTATTAATTTGACTTGGATTAAAAAATCTTCAGACCCCCCTGATCCTCCTGGATGTGTTCCACTGACTGATGCTGACATTGAGAGCATTGATGACCCTACCTCCACCCTCGTCACTCTCAGATGGAGTGCCCCTCTTAGTGAGGGTCCTGTCATGATCACTGGCTACTCTATCCTCATCTCCCCACCTCTCTCTTCCTACCCCTCTGAGTGTAGAGGGACCAACCCTTGTAATGTCTCCTCAGATGTCACTTCACTTCAGTTTCCCTTCAGTCTATCCACTCAATATGATATCTCAGTGTCTGCCATGGGCTGTGATGGTCAACTGGGTGAACCAAGGCTGTTTAATACTAGTGTGAATGGACTGAATGGTAAATAGTAGAATACTGATCAGTACATAATATTATGCATAATTATACCTTTGTAGGTACTGCTTTCTATTTCCTTTCTTATTTATTTATTTATTTATATTTTATTCTTCCAGTTCCTATAGGTGGTATAGACAGGGTTATGATGTCTCTGGAGTATAAATATAAAATTTTAAAGGGAATTTTACTTTCCTGGAATCCACTAGTAAGACTATCATATTTTATAGCATGACATTGTAAGGACAAAGATTAATTACTTCTTTTTTTTATGCAGGAATCAGCTGGAGGGAATATTACTTGTGATGATAGTACAGTCTATGGAGTCAACAGTATAAGCTACCAAGCAAATCTGTCAAACAAAAATGCTATGCAGAAAATTTTTGAAAATGTTCCCTGTTGCAATCATACTTTCACAATAATTCCCTTGAGTAGCAGTGACAGTGAATACAATGTAACCTTGAGAGCTGTTAATGATGTAGGAGCTGGAAGTGAAACGGTTTTCTTTATCAGTAAGTCGGATACTATTTTTCTCCCTGTTTATATTTCTAGTGCTATAATTATTGTATATTCGTTAACTATAATTATTGTAGATGGGACAAAATATTTTTTTATTGTGGATTATTCACTGGAATCGAAGAACACTGTTGTAAATTTCACCTGCTATTCTTTTGATACTGGAGATGCTATAAATGACTGTGCTATAATGTATGGAACTGATCAAGAGAACTTGACTATGAGTTATACTCCTGACCTTGGAGGAAATGTAACAGTTTACACTGAATATTTTTACAAGGCAGTCGTAACTTTTGATAACTCCATTGAAGCTACTGTTGAAGGAAATTTCACAACATGTGGTATAGTAATTGTTACATGTGTACATTAGATTTTACTTATAGCTATTGATTTCCTTCATCACAGGTGATCCACCAATAGCTCCTACAGGCTGTGCACATAACTATACTGGCTTTGGCACCACTGTCATCTACACATGTAGTGAGATTTTTGAACTAGTTGGAAGCAACATACGAACTTGCAATGTCACAAATAAAGGGTGGGGTGAAGCTCCCACTTCAAGAGGTACTGTAAAATCAATTATAGCTAGTACACATGCATGCATGTACTCTTCTGTATTATTATTATTAGACTTTAATGTTCTTCACCTGTCAATATCCCACAGTTAAGCCATGGATCATCATAGTTATTGTGGCTGGAGCTCTTGCATCGCCCAGTGCACCGAGCATCATTGTTGTGATCATTGTTGTAGTGAAGAGAAAGAGGGCTCTGAAAAGTATGTGTGGCAACCGTAAACTTATTGCCTATGTTACTATCAACTAGCATTGACTGATTATATATGCACTTATAGATTCACAGACACACCACAAAGATGACAATAGTAATTTTGAACTCAAGTAAGTTAATGTGTTGATTTGCAATATTGATACATATTTTATATATTCGTGTTTATTTATTTTTGACAGAAAAGATCCCAAGAGAGGGGTGAGTGATAGCTCTGCCAAATCCAAGAAAAAGACTGAGCAAAATGAAGGTCAAAAAAAGGTAAATGTCAGAGCATAATGTACGTAGACATGATCAAATAACCTTGCTCTCAGTTGAGCATTTCTATAGTGGTAAACAACTCATCATAATAAGGGTGTGTCTCAAAGAGAGTAAAATCATTAATGTTAATGGTATTAATGGTCATGTTTATAGAATTCTCTATACTCATAAGAATGTAGGAAGTCTTTATGAATACATTGATTGTCATGAATATCCTCTCATCTCATATCATGAATAATTATTAGCAACTTGGTGTGTTGGGATGCAGCAATGGTTACTGAAACAATGTTAAGCCATGCATGCTAGCCTCGTTCCCTGATTCTCTCTCTGTGAATATTGTTAAATTCACAGGGAGGGAACGAGGCTAATGTATGCAATAACACATGTCATATAGCATATGTTCCTTGGGTGTTGCTTCTTCTGCATGATATTGAATGATGCATGTTGATATCCCAAGAAACTATGAACAACTCAGTCAATGTTGTTCAAACTTTATTGCTTGTTTGTCTTTTCATTTTGCTATCAACCCCGGTATGATAGCCCATATTTGCTATCCAAGTGCTTATTTTACAGTTCAATAATATACCTAAGTCCCTTTAGAGCACAGTCTGACATAAAAGGGGTTTTGAATTCTTTAATCTCTTGATAGTTTTGGGGGGAAGTATCAACAATGGAAGAGATTGTATAGATTCATGAGAAGTATTTTGAAGTACACTGACATAAGAATTAGAGATCTAGATCTACAATCCCCATCATTTTAACTTCTTAAGTATACATGCATGATTCACTGAAAACTACCTAGAGTCCATATGGTTGGGTTGATAGTGTTATGGTAAGCACACATCACCAGCTCATCTATAGAGCTCTCAGACACATCTGCATCTCGATTGTATGTTGGTGAGTAGTTATATCGATGAGAGGGAGTGCTAAAAAGTAGCTATATAGCATGACTGCCCAAATGTACATGTCAGTGTATGCAGGTGCATGTACATTTTTTCAAATGAATTTTTATGTGTTTACCATAATACTCATTAACCTAATTATTGATTTACTGTACTTTTTATAGAGTGAAATTCTAATTGCTCTTAATTTTTTTGATGCATGCTTCAATTGTTATATTTGTACCTCATCACATACCTTATAATTCAATAATTATAGTATAGCCATGCATACTACGTGCAATTATACTGTCAATACCACACACACACACACACACACACACACACACACACACACACACACACA
>CAXIPT010000005.1:75095-107852 GCA_964030475.1 Tethya wilhelma | reverse complement strand
TGGCGGTTGGCCCTGAAAGCGGGATCTCTGTGCTTGTGATGGATGGGCCTCTTAATGCCCTCCAGAGGCTTGGTTTTCCTCTGCCAGCCCTTGCCTCAATACAAGAGGCTGGTGTATCACTGACAGAGGCTTCCTGGACTATCAGAAAGACTGCTACTGGACTGTCTGTCAGTCTCTTTTGGCCCTCTGAGACTTCTTCTGGCTCAGCTGAGGCCAAGTACTCTCAGGTTAGCAAGTCCAAGAAGAGGAGGATGAGAAGACAGAAGAAGAACAAGTTAACTGAACCACCTGCTGCTGCAGCAGTGAATACCAGTCCTGTGCTTGTGAGCCGTGATGTTCCTGATGCTCTGAGTCATTCTCCTGAGGCTTGTTCTCAGCTGTCTCAGTGCAGTGGTGAGGCCTTGGCCTCTCAGAGATGTCCCTCTCCTGATGCTCATAGTGTGTCTCACCTGCCTCAGTGCAGTGGTGAGTCTCAGAGACGTTCGACCTCTCGTATTGTTTCTCCCATGCCTCAGTGCAGTGGTGAGTCTCTGAGTCATTCGACCTGCTCTCCTGAAGCCTGTAGTGCTTCTCTTCTGCCTCAGTGCAGTAGCGAGTCTTCAGCCTCTCTGAGACATGAAGCTCATTGTGTTTCTCCCCTGTCTGTGGGTAGTGGTGAGTCCTCAATCTCTCTCAGTGTGGAACAATCTCTTGACATCACATTGTGCCATCAGAGTCCTGAACTTGTCATCCCTGAGTCGGACCTGAGCCCAGCTGAAGTGGATCCTCCAATGTTTTCTATGAAGCAAATGATACCTCTGGAGTCTGTGTTGATCGGGGCGATGGTAGTTTCAGTTGGTCTCCTGTGAAGGTCAGCAGGTCAAGTGTCAAGATTGGTGCCGTCCACTCTAGTGACTGTGTGAGCACTAGTGACCTTGACAGTGATGATTGCATCAGTCTCGACTACCAGCAAAGATATGGTGTACCTGGATTTGTTATCGAATCCCACGATGATGTATTCTGGGCTCCGGTTGCTCACAGGACACGGCTACGCAGCAAAGTTAAATCAAAACCTGGAACTTGATTCTGATCTCTCTCTCTCTCCTCATTTTTATTTGCTTATTTTTGTGACGATTGTTTGTGTGTGTGTGTTGTTCCCCCTTTCCCCCATTGCGCCTATGGTGGCGTGGAAATGAATAATAATAATAATAATAATAATAATAATAATAATAGCTCACAGGCCTACACAATCCCACCTACATTGTTTCTAACAATGTTAGAGTAGATAAATTACAATAAATATTACATACCCAACTTACTGAGCTTGTGCTATGAATGGAAATATTGCCATGTAGTAGAGAGCACACAGTAAGATGACCAGCCAAAGACGGAGAGGGAAAACAGTGAGGTATTTGAAGCTGAAGATCTCGACTGGTTTCATTTCTCCTTTCTTTTTGAGGATCCTTGTAGCTCTCTTGTCGAGCAGAACCAGAACAATGGCCGCCACCAGAGACAAGACACAGATCAACAGAGCTGTGTGTGTGTGTATGTATGTGTGTGTGTGTGTGTGTGTGTGTGTGTGTGTGTGTGTGTGTAAATATGGACCGGATTTTCTAAATTAGCAGGAAGAAAGGCTATAGTCTTTGCACTATAATAACAGTAATAGTTTTAATATACCGTGAACTGTACACTGTATACTGTATACTGTATACCATATACTGTATACCGTATACTGTATACTGTACCGTATACTGTGTACTGTATACTGGGTACCATATACTGTATACCGTATACTGTATACCGTATACTGTATACTGTGTACTGTGTACTGTACCATAAACTGTGAACTGTATATGTTCCACGCATTTTGAGAATTTGCGCAATTTGCAAATTGCGCAGCGCATTTTGGAATTTTTTAAAATGCGCACGCATTTTGAATTATTCCTAAAATGCGCAAGAGCACCGCGCAATTTGCAAACTGCGTAGTGTTTAATTTGCGCATGTCAAATTGCGCAACAGCAAACAGTGCAGCCACAAAGCCAACCCTCTACTCAATTAACCTTGTACTATAAGTGCTTATTAGTGAACTTTTGAAGCCATGAGATACGGATAGCAAGCTTACACTGTCTGCCTGTCAGGTCTGTATAGGGGATAGCTTTACATGCATGTATGCAGCTATACTAGGGGAATGCACCGTGCATTGAAGGGCGAGCCGGAGCGATCGCGACGATAATTAATGTTGGGCAAATGTTTTTTTTTTTTTTTTTTTTTTAACAAAACACCAAAACATGTGACTGCAGTACTTTACAATGGTGGCAATGTGATATAGAGATGAATAGCATGACAGAGTAGGTTAAAAAAATAAATAAAAATTATAAGGAGTTAGTTCAAATACAGTGTAGTTCAGAGATGGCAAGGTCGATGGGAGGTTGTGACTCGGTAGCATGACCACAGCTTGAGCGGGCACCCCTGATACACTGGATGGCTGATCGGAGAAGAGAGAATGTCAGGCGACAGCGAAGCCAGGACATGGTAGATGAGTAAGAGTGGTCCCACTTCATAGCTAGGCACGAGGCAAGCCTTTTGTAGAAAACAGTAGCTTCACTTGCCATGAGATGTTAGACGCATGCGTATAGTAGTAAAGTTACACGTGTTGGTGGTGACGGAGAATTAAATTTGTGCATTGCTTGAAGTAATTGCCAATGGTAACTTCATTGCAACGTGGTGCACGGAATCTGCTGCACCTGTTGGAAATAACGTTGGAAAGGCCATTGAGAAGTACCCCTCTGTTGTGAACTCATTGATGGGGGTTCCTCCAATGGTAGGCCACATAAGAGTAGATGACTGTGAACTTGGCTGCTCCAAGCTATGGACTGCACGACAGATGGTTTCCCTCTCAGTGCTTTGGTGTGCAGCATTTGGAATGAAGGAGGTAAGCAGGTGGACTTCATAAGGATCTTCCTGTGAGGCCTGTGCTGCTTGAGTGACCTCTGATTCTTGAGGTTGGATAAGTACAAGGTCAGAGAGGTCACCATCTTCTGGTTGGTTAGATAAGGCCTGTGTGTTCAATCTGATTCCACCGGCCGGTAGTAGACATTATTCTCAAGCAACCAGGTCAAAGCTTGCTCTACACGCCTCCTACGCATGTAACTTTGGAACCTTCTTGTCCATGGAACACCTCCTACACTCAACAGAACCATTGGGCTGAGCTGACACAGACAGGTTTGGGAAACATTCCAAACACGTATCATAAGTAGGATAAGCGATTTCTGATATTGTCTGGTGAAAGTTTTTCATCTTCTGGATCACAGCTGGTTGCCCAAATAATGCAGCTGGTGCTGTATCAGACCTCCTTGCACAAGCCCGAGACCTATCTTGCTCACGTCTGTGTTGTCACGTCTCTCAGAGGCTGTCTCTCTCAATCTTCTATCATTAGCCTGACACCTATCTTGCTCAAGCCTGTGTTCTCTCTGAGGGGCTGTCTCTCTTGGATCTTCTTTCAATTCTCTCTCTTGATCTTCTTTCTCTTTCTGTGGGTTTAATAATATTATACTGAATCTGACAACCTCAACTACCTTCTTAGGTCATAACTATACCTGCTTCTGAACAGCTGTTATATATTTCTCGCTCCATATGCTCCCTGTAGAGTTCTCTTCGACGTTGGAGCCTTCTTTCATGAGAACTATCCATTTCAATGCAAGCAAAAACTTTTGTAGCCAAGGACATTGACGTCTCCTCAGGGAAATTCGACTGAAACGAATCCTTAGGCGCATGCATATTGCAACACGTGGTGGCACTCATAACATACCGTAAGTTTAAATTTTTATTCTACGTAATGTGCCATACGAACAATTAGAAGAACGAACGACACGACAGACAAAATTGCCGTTCAACACACTAGGGTGGGCTCGCTCCGGCTCGCCCAATAATTTGTAAGCCTCTATTGAAATCGGTTCCCTACAGAAGGGTGTTGTGGGTAACCTCATGCAGTTCTTGGAACATTGTCCTGTCTGACTATGCCAAACAAGACAGAAGCACTAGATATCCATCAGTGCAAGTCATTCAATTGAAATATGCATACTCAATGTGAGGTCNGTGTGTGTGTGTGTGTGTGTGTGTGTGTGTGTGTGTGTGTGTGTGTGTGTGTGTGTGTGTGTGTGTTTGTGTTTGGACCGGATTTTCTAAATTAGCAGGAAGTAAGGCTAGTCTTTGCAATGTAATAACAGTAATAGTTTTAATATACCGGAACTGTGCACTGTACACTGTATACAGTATTACTGTATTACTGTATACTGCGTACTGCGTACTGCATACTGCATACTGCGTACTGCGTACTGTATACTGCGTACTGTGAACTGTATACTGCGTACTGCATACTGTGAACTGTGAACTGCATACTACGTACTGTGAACTGCATACTGCGAACTGCATACTGCGTACTGCGAACTGCATACTGCGTACTGCATACTGTGAACTGTGAACTGCATACTACGTACTGTGAACTGCATACTGCGAACTGCATACTGCGAACTGTGAACTGCGTACTGCGTACTGCGTACTGCATACTGCGTACTGCGTACTGTATACTGCGTACTGCATACTGCATACTGTGAACTGTATACTGTGTACCATGAACTGTGAACTGTATCCAAATGCCTTCCTGTGCCCCCTCCCTCTTCCCCCAAATGAAACCTAGTATGGCGATCACATGATTACATCAGCCCCTCCAATCAACTCACAGTAATGATGGTCTTCTGCAGTGAAGCTGGAATGGCGTAGACGTAGTAGGTACCCACACTGAGGAGACCGATCAGCAGGTACATCTGGGCACGATAACAACAGCCTGCCCTCGGATCTACACACATACACACACACACACACACACACACACACACACACACACACACACACACAGAGAGTGTCATAAGGAGAATGCTAGAGATGGATATCTGGAGATACTCAAATTTTTATCACTCATAATAGACAAGAGTGGGTGCAATCAAATAGCTTCTGTATGTATGGCAAATGTACAGCAGTGGTACAGAGAAATGGGCAGCTGTCGATCATTTACTTCTGTATAGCAAATAATGACCATTTACATACAGTATCACTGCACAAAATATTCCTGGTTTTAATTTTCTTGTTGATATGTAATTGCACCCACTCTATTGAGCCTCGGGATAGAGGCTAGACTAGTCCCTCACAGGCAAAGAAAGGTACTAGTGTCTCTCAGCTATTATTAAACTTGGTTCATCACTCATCACACCCTGTACCTACACAGCAGTTCCCCACTCTCTCCTCCCCCTCAGCAGTGTCTGCTATCAGTGGATGTTGGCTCATGGTGGCAGTGGTGGCCACAGCTTGAACACTGGGCCTCTGGGCAGCTGGAGTACTTTCATCATCTAAATCTACATGTACACAGAGAGAGAGAGAGAGAGAGAGAGAGAGAGAGAGAGAGAGAGAGAGAGAGAGAGAGAGAGAGAGAGAGAGACAAGAATATATTCTGAATCGTGTTCTACTAGCTGGTATGCAACAAACCCGTGCTTTTGTCTTCCATAACTGTTTTCTGAAATTTGGCCAAAATTATGAGAAATCACGTGTTCAAGTTTGCTTACTCAGCAATAATTGCCACACATGGCTTCATGGAACAAGGTGACCACAGCCACTGACCACATTACAATCATGGGCTATATGGTGCTGCTCTACTGGGAAGAATGAAGAGACAGACGGGGTTGCAGTTTCTGTGGAAAGTTGTTACAAGTAAGTTACTAATCATTATTGATGCTAGCTTACTACAGACATTGTAGGGCATGCAGCAATTCTACTAAACTTAATTTGTCCCTGTACATTGCAGCCATGTATATCCATGCTACAATTAAAAGGACTTTCATGTATTTATGGCAAAATTTATGGTTGTAGCTATAGAAATAATTTTACTTCTGTGCACTAACTATAAAACTTGACATATTGTGTATCTTGTAGACTAGTAACAATTAATTTTGAGGTATGAAAGACTGCACACTTGAACTAAATAATTATTAAGTTAATTATTAGTTGTGCTGACCAAATTTTAATTAAATAAATTTCATAAGCACATCCACTGAGCTCAAACAGTCACGTCTTATCAGGCACTAGCTGCCATGTTTAATTTTCACTCTCTCAAAAAAGTCAGTGATATCTCCTCTCTGGCTCACTCCACCCCCAGCTCCTCTGCACCCTTCCCACGTCTTTCCCGACACGAGAGGCAAACTCCCCCTCCTCCACGTTTGCCACCACATGGTAACAGGTCACTCCCTCTGACCCAGCTGTTGCAGCCGCGGGGACCATGGCAATAGAGAACCCCTTCTGCTCCCAATCCTTAGCAACAAATGTCTCAAGGATGGTTAGCGCTGCTGGTAGCTGGGAAGCTGGTATTGCTGTGGTAGTATTTCCATCTGCTGAGGTAGCATAGAGACAAAGAAGGGGATAGTCTAGATCTGCTACAGTGGCAATGTGGAAGCCTTTTTCACGTTTCAAATCAGTGCGGTTTTCGTTTCGAACCAACGCAAGTAGCTGTCCACCATGATGGTCCTTTTGTTGTCGCTTCTCCAACTCTTCTTTTGACTGAAGATCTGCCAACGGATTACGTCCCAACGAATGCAACCTGCATAGCTGATCGACGAGAGAAAGAAAGGCTTCAGTAGTGAGGTGAGCTTTGATGTGGAACTCTCTCGAACGTTGCCAGCTTCCAGTGGAGAAAGTGATGTACACGTCCCCACGATGTTGAGGTATCAGCTTATCAATGGCACTAACCAGGGTCTGTAGCATGGCAGTGAAAACAGCATCACCTACAGCTGTGCGATCTCTCCCAACACCCCTCTTAGCTGAAGCACCAATTGTGGGTCGGATTTGATGATCAACCCAGAGGTAAAATTTTCCATCACGAACACCGTAGTGTTGATCAAATGCTTTGTCGATGCTCTCCATTGGGTTTCTAGATCTTCTTGGACTCCTTGATCTTCCTGCCATGGGTTTAGGCTTACAATATAAATTTTTAATGTATGGAGTTAAAAAGTAATGATTTGCAATGATTCTTGATCAATCTTGTAGTAAGTACACACAACTAGCTGTCAATGGTATACCTTAATACCAATGAGTCAGAGATATAATTAAGCTTGATTTAATAGCTCAGTTCTGTGTACCACTTAAATTCTTGAAGTTTTGACAACTCAATACATTATACTTACACGTGCATACTTGCATGTCATGTGATTTTTAGTTAGTCCATCGTACATATAATATCGTGACCATATTTCCCAAGAACTTTATCTACACACGTATATGGTCTTTTTAATCATATTCATAGAGCTCAAGGAATTACCAACTGGTATTACAGGGTTTAGAGGAATTTTCACATGCCTTTGATAATTCTCCTAATCTGTACTCTGTGATTTATACCATATTATATATCAATATTCATTGAGGCAATTCTTATCTGTGTAAACATTAGCACACATCAATCTATTAATCTTCCAATCCCTTAGCACACAGCAATCAAGTGATCTTCCAATGTTTTAGGATAATTATTAATTTATGTAAGCATGCATTTCCAACAAGCCTCATATTGCACAGCTAGCTCATTAAGACGTTCACAGGTGAATGCATGCATAGAGTGACTGGCCACATGTGACCTATAATACTGATCACTTTAACCATTATTTTCCAAGGAATATTAAGTTGTAGTTAATCAAACGATTAAGGTTCTGTTATAATTACATTCATTATTATGAAAAACTGCTAAAATTAATGATTATTAGTGATCTAATTACAACTTGTCATTGCTCAGGGACAATTGACTGTCAGACTAATAATAGATACGAAACTGTAATAGTAAATTGTTCAAACTCAGTTCAGTTGTACATATACATGGTATATGTTACACTTTCGGATCAGCGTTGCACTTCATTTGCCACGATGTTGTCTTCTAGACCTTATGTACGCCTCCCTTTCGTCTTTCTTTGCTTTAATGTAATGCCAATATGAGGCTATTTCGGATGATTTTGTCTCTGATCCTTCGACAACAAAAATGTCATCGTGAATTTTGGTATCAAATGGTTGTGTACTGCCTGAACCTTCCTGCTTCCAACTGCTTGTCACATCTTTTTCATTTTTGTCCGTAAATGTAGCAAATGCTCCTTCATATACAACGGCAGCTACATACATGTTAAACTTTGTAGCAGGTTCTGGATTTTGAGCTCTTAAGACCATACTAATAGCATAGCCCTCAGTGTCCCTGTTCGGTGATGAACAAGTATTGATAAATTTTTTGTCAACATAAGTCTCCAAGACCTGCAAGCCATCTATCAGATTGAACGGCTTTTTATCGTCATGCACAACTTGAAGAGGAGTCTCAGACTTGGTGTGCTGGAGGCCTAGAGGAGGATAACTCTGCTGGTTTTTGTAGAGAAGAGTAAAGCGGGCATCATCGTATTTGTAACAGTTGTCTTCATCTTCACCGTGCTGTCGTAGTTCAGCTCCACGATAGTATTTTCTACACCTTTCCATCAGCAATGTCCTCAAGTTGGCTTCAGTGACCACGTGATTACAGGTCAGTGGTAGTTTATCTTTTTCTGCTAGGAATCCGTAGAGCTTCTTTAGCAGCTCAAGAAAGGCATCGGCAGTAAGATGTGCCTTGATGTGCAATGCACCATGCAGTTTGCTGCCACGTCCCTTTGGAGTACGTGATGTATAGACATCCCTTCGATGACCAGGTATGAGCTTATCGACGGTGTTAATAAGAGACTGTACCATTTGAGTGAAGAGGACAGGTCCCACTTTATCCCGATCCGTGTGGTTTGTGCTATCGTTGGCGACAGCAACTATCGTGGGGCGTACTTTACGTACGATCGAGTGTGAGGGTGAAAGCCTTTTGTTCTTTGTTGTAGATCTCATTTAGTACTTCACATATTGCTAATTTGTTGTTTGAAGGTTTCTCCATTGCTAATGCCGTTTACTTGAGAAAGATTGAGAACACTTGATTATTTTGTTTGCTTCAAATTGGTGAGCTGTAGAATAATCTGGTACAAAGCTGTTTTTGTGCACTGACAACCCAGCTCAGTGCATTTTTATAACCAGGACTATCATGTTCAGATCTATAGAAGCCATGCATCAAAATCTTAAACTATATTATGTTTCCTCCTTTCACACAGGGAATGGCACTGAATGTGAAGTTAATATTCCTTCTTCTAGGTGATATTATTATGTGGTATGATGGTCCATTCAGAGGAGCTATAGCTGCTTTTGCCTTCATCTTCCTTAAGATAGACATAGCCTGCTGTCTCCAAGTACACCACAATTTTCATGGAATTAGCTGCAAGCTAGGTGCCATACATCTTGGTTGTACAGTGAGAGCAGGTCCAATAATTTCAACCCAGCTAGTTGTGGGACAGCCCCAAGAAGAACAAGGATATCCTTATAAATTGTTGGTTGGAATTAGTACGTTTCAGGGTGTTGATGCATGGTCAAGAGACTGCTTTCTACTGCATGATTACCCATAGTCAGCTTGAATTATTACAATTTCCTTTGCATGTGGCAATTTAGCATAATATTATTTATAGGATGTCCATATTAGATCAGTCATATTTTAAAATTGTCACTCTACAATACAATATACAATGACCTTGTTGTGCCAATTAGCTCTACCTTATTCATGCAATAATATGATAATTGTTGTCACAATTGGAAAATCTCAGTAATAATAATAGTGTTGCAAGATATAACGCATATATATCATTCTTTTTCTCTGCTCTATAAATATATGTACTGTAGTTTTTGTGCTTATTTGGTTTTATGTTATAATAATACTAATTATAATCATCTTGTTTATATAGAAATCATTTACGAGTGATTCTAAACATGTACTACTACTTGTAAATCAAATTCATTAAGACCAGATTCTGAAAATCAATCAAAAAAATCAAAGAAACTCTACCCACGTACACAGAAACAACCATTTATTGTCTACCTACATACACACCGTACACAAACTACCATACACTCCAAGATAAATGAAAATCTAGCAGTTCAAATTTTACTACAGCCTTACAATAATAAATTATAATAATTTAATGTTCCTTTTCTTATTGAATTTTATCTACTATAACAGTGTTCAGTCCAAGTTCTTAGGTTACTTCAGTACCAAATCCTCAACTTTCCCCTCAAGGCCATGGCTATAGGCAAATAGGTAGGATGAGGATGAGGTTCCACCAGGCACAAGAAATGGTGGATTTGTCCATTTGTGTGAACCTTTTTTCCAATCCCAATCTTCCTTCACTTGATCTGTTTGGAATACTTTGTTCCAATTTGGAGGTGAGAGTATAGCAAGTGTGTCGTTAACTTTGCAAACAAACTCTTTTTCCGAGATAACAGCTGCTACACATGTGGGTACTCCTGAATCAGTTAGAACCATGCTGAAAGACCCTCCTTTCTGATTCCACGTATTAGGATTTTGTACATACCTCTCGAGGGCATTCAAAGCAGCTGGCATTTTTTCGATGGGGATAGCTTGATTGCTTTGCTTATAAACACTGACCAAAGGATAGTCTAGCTCACAAACCCCAATAAGAAATTCCCCACTGCTCTCCAATTCAGCAAAATTTTGCTCTTCAAGACGCCGTAACTTTCCTCCAAAGTGGTCAATTTTATATTCTTCTTCCAACAATTTCTTCAAATTTTCTTCACTCTTATGTGCATCAATCTTAAGCGGACCAGCCTTTTCGCAGCTATGATTAGCACACAACTGATTAATAAGGACGAGAAAAGCATCAGTTGTGAGGTGAGCTTTGATGTGGAAAGGACCTGACCGCTGCCAATTTCCCCAGGAGAAGGTGAGGTAGACATCTTTCAGATGTACTGCAGGGATTAAAGCACGGATGGCATCAATGAGAGTCTTCAGCATTGCTTTAAACACAGAATGTTGTGGCAGATCTGAGTTGAGATGGTTGAGATCTTGACGACTTTGTTTGTATATGCTTTTAGGATTTTCAGCAACAGCGAGAACTGTTGGTCGGACTTTACGATCAATGGTTAGTTTGAAATACTGACGGCATTCACCAGTATTATAGTGAGTGTTAAACGCCTCATTGATTGGCCCTTCATGTGCAGATGCTTCCATTTTACTAATTGAGTTGATGATCACTTTTTCTTTTTGCTGGGAAAGTCTTCACTTGGCGAGCTACGTATATAGCTATATAATATGCCTGCACTCACTAACTTGGCATGCTTATTTATACAAAGCCAAGGCTTCACCTACAAAAGTCATGAAGTCTAATTCCTCCTTTCTGATGTAATTAGACCTGAGGAAATTGGCCCTCCTTAAGATCCCCCCTCCCAAAAGAAGTTTTCCTTTAACTTTCTTTTCCTTATGCAGATGAAGCAAACTGTCTCAAAGGACATTGATGTGCATGAGTGTAATATGAATGGTCTCAGCATCCACACTGAAATCTAGGCTGTTTCAATTACATGTATGTGGGTATATGCATGCTCTGTCAACGTGGCACCACTTAATCCTCTTTTAAAAAAATATAATATAGTCTGCTGTCTATAGGTATACATTATAGCAGTAAATATATTTGCTTTCATAGTTGTATATAATATAATACATATAGTGCTACTGACTTACTTCCATGGACCTCTATATTAGAATACAAGTAGTAAAAATAATGAGTATAGAAATGGGCAGTGCGGGAAAAAGTATTGGAACCACCTAAGGCATACCTTAATTTTGGTACATGCATGACTACTTTTATTTTTAATTGTTTTTTATCCCTTATAATATTATGGTATACTCAGTGTTGTAAATAGTTCGAATGATGATCTGTACAATTCGTAATTTTTGGTTAATTCAAATTCGTACCATGCAATCAGTTGGTTAACATTGGAGTAATGTAGTATGCAAATAGTGTAGTAAACAATGGAATGAGAGTTTTAAAACATTAGCCACTTTGTTACGGTTTGGACAAAGTTTTCTAGACATAGATCAAATCGTAAATCTGCATGACAATACCCACTGTAATTCGGAAATTTCAACACAGGTCTTCTGATTAAGCCTCGGCGCGTGTGTAGCACGTGCAGAGGATTATGGTAGTCGTTTTATATTATCCGTCTGTCCCATCGAAATCTCAAGAAAGACAGCTCTAGTGAAAAAATGGATGATACTTACGTTCATAAAACAGAATGATCTTGTAAAAGTACATTTTCTGCTGTCCAAAACGCTGTGGTTCCTGAGATTTGAGATTCTTGTGCTTCTTTGGGCGCTTAGCTTCAATGTCAAAATATATATCGATGTATAAATTTTGATCAATGTCAAATTTAATTAATGTCAAATAATAAATTATATTAATGTAAAATTCTGATCGATGTCAAAATTTATCGATGTAAAAATCTGATCGTTGTCCAAATAATATTATATCAATGTAAAAATCTGATCAATGTCAAAATATATTGATGTAAAAATCTGGTCGATGTCAAAATATATCGACGAAAAATCTGATCAATGTATAAATCTGGTCGATATCAAAACATATCGATGTCAAATTCTGATCGATGTCAAAACCTATCAATGTCAAAACTTATCAATGTCAAATTCTGATCAATGTCAAATTTTAATCGATGTCAAATTCTGATCAATGCGAAAAAAAATTAATCGATATCAAAATTAATCTGATCAATGTAACATTCTGATCGATGTCAAAATAATATCAATGTAAAAATCTGATCGATGTCAAAATATATCGATGCATAAATCTGATTGATGTCAGAGTATATCGATGAAAAATCTGATCGATGCATAAATCTGATCGATTCAAATTTTAATCGATGTCAAAATAATAAATTATACCGATGTAAAATTCTGATCGATGTCAAAATTTATCGATGTAAAAATCTGGTCGTTGTCAAAATATATCGATGTAAATATCTGATCAATGTCTAAATAATTATATTGATGTAAAAATCTGATCGATGTCAGAATATATCGATGAAAAATCTGATCGATGTATACTGAATCTGATCGATGTCAAAACATATCGATGTCAAACCTATTGATGTCAAAATATATCAATGTCAAAATCTGATCGATGTCAAAACTTATCGATGTCAAATTTTAATCGATGTCAAATTCTGATCGATGTCAAACTTTTCAATGTCAAAAATTTATTGAAGTCAAATTCTGATCGACATCAAATTTTTATCGATGTCAAATTTTAAACAATGTACAAAATTTGATTAAAACTTATCGATGTCAAATTTTAATCAATGTCAAATTCTGATCAATGCCAAATTTTAACAATGTAAAAATCTGATCAATGTCAAAATATGTCAAATTTTAACTGATGTCAAATTCTGATCGATGTCAAGTTTTAATTGATGTCAAAATTAATCTGATCAATGTAACATTCTGATCGATGTCAAAATATATCAATGAAAAATCTGATCAATGTCAAAATATGTTGATGTAAAATTCTGCTCAATGTCAAATTTTAATCGATGTAAAATTCTGATCGATGTCAAAATTTATTGATGTAAAAATCTGATCGTTGTCAAAATAATATTATATTGATGTCAAATTCTGATGGATGTCACACTTATCGATGTCAATTAATTAAACTTATTGATGTCAAATTCTGATCAATGTCAAAATTTATCGATGTATAAATCTGATCGATGTCAAAATATATCAATGTCAAATTCTGATCAATCGATCGATGTCAAACTTATCTATGACAAAATATATCGATATCAAAAGTTTATCGAAGTCAAATTCCGATCAATGTCAAAATTTATCGATGTAAAAATCTGATCGATGTCAAAACTTATCGATGTCAAATTTTTATCATGTCAAATCAATGTACAAAATTTGATCGATGTCAAAATAATTATATCAATGTAAAAATCTGATCAATGTCAAAATATATCGATGAAAAATCTGATCGATGTCAAAACATATTGATGTAAAAATCTGATCGACATCAAATTCTGATCGATGTCATATTTTAATGGATGTCAAATTCTCGACGTCAAACTTATCGATGTCAAATTTTTAACGATGTAAAATTCTGATCGATGCCAAATTTTAGTCGAATTCTGATCAATGTAAAATTCTGATCGATGTCAAAATATATCAATGTAAAAATCTGATCGATGTCAAAATTTATCGACGTCAAATTTTAATCAATGTCAAAACTTATTGATGTCAAATTCTGATAGATGACCAAACCTATCGATGTTGAATTCTTATCAATGTTGAAACTTTGATCGATGTCAAGTTGAATTCTGATCAGTGTCCAAACTTATCAGTGTCCAAACTTATCGATGTCAAATTTTTATGGATGTTATGTCAAAATAATCAATGTTGAATTTTGATTGATGCTAAAACTTATCAATGTTGAATCCGGATCAATGGCAAAGCTTATTCTTCTATAAAAATTTCAAAAAAATAAAGAGTGTAGGAATGGGCAGTGCGGGAAAAAGTAGTGATGTCATTGACTTTAAAGTATCATAGTTGGACAACCTGCTAATAATAATTAGGGTTAACGTTAAATTGTAAAACTATTCTATAGAACTGTTACAATAGGGCAAAAAAATGAAGTAGTCATGTGCCAAAATTGAGACATTCCTTGTTTCATTACTTTTTCCTGCACTGCCCATTCCTATAAGCATAATAATTATATTGTCATGTATAGATATTTCAGTGTGGCTGGCTATAGGCTGTATGGTCACACTAGCTACTCAGCACTGAGCACAGTGTGCTCCCAGTACTGATTTTGTTCCCACACTAGCTGAGCACTCTAGTAGTAGGTTTTATGACAAAATATATCGATATCAAAAGTTTATCGAAGTCAAATTCCGATCAATGTCAAAATTTATCGATGTAAAAATCTGATCGATGTCAAAACTTATCGATGTCAAATTTTTATCATGTCAAATCAATGTACAAAATTTGATCGATGTCAAAATAATTATATCAATGTAAAAATCTGATCAATGTCAAAATATATCGATGAAAAATCTGATCGATGTCAAAACATATTGATGTAAAAATCTGATCGACATCAAATTCTGATCGATGTCATATTTTAATGGATGTCAAATTCTCGACGTCAAACTTATCGATGTCAAATTTTTAACGATGTAAAATTCTGATCGATGCCAAATTTTAGTCGAATTCTGATCAATGTAAAATTCTGATCGATGTCAAAATATATCAATGTAAAAATCTGATCGATGTCAAAATTTATCGACGTCAAATTTTAATCAATGTCAAAACTTATTGATGTCAAATTCTGATAGATGACCAAACCTATCGATGTTGAATTCTTATCAATGTTGAAACTTTGATCGATGTCAAGTTGAATTCTGATCAGTGTCCAAACTTATCAGTGTCCAAACTTATCGATGTCAAATTTTTATGGATGTTATGTCAAAATAATCAATGTTGAATTTTGATTGATGCTAAAACTTATCAATGTTGAATCCGGATCAATGGCAAAGCTTATTCTTCTATAAAAATTTCAAAAAAATAAAGAGTGTAGGAATGGGCAGTGCGGGAAAAAGTAGTGATGTCATTGACTTTAAAGTATCATAGTTGGACAACCTGCTAATAATAATTAGGGTTAACGTTAAATTGTAAAACTATTCTATAGAACTGTTACAATAGGGCAAAAAAATGAAGTAGTCATGTGCCAAAATTGAGACATTCCTTGTTTCATTACTTTTTCCTGCACTGCCCATTCCTATAAGCATAATAATTATATTGTCATGTATAGATATTTCAGTGTGGCTGGCTATAGGCTGTATGGTCACACTAGCTACTCAGCACTGAGCACAGTGTGCTCCCAGTACTGATTTTGTTCCCACACTAGCTGAGCACTCTAGTAGTAGGTTACTGTTGTGTGTTTTGTATCAATGCTCCCAGGTTGACTGGCATAGCCTCATACTAGCTACAGCTGAGAGCATTCAATTTGCAAGTACTACAAGCCTTAGCATCAAAAGTATATTTCTAAACAGAGGTTTGAATATTCTAACTAGGCTGACCACAGCTCAATACATCTGTAGTTGCAGCAGGCTAGAATTTGCTAGGCTAGCTGACACCTCTCAGTGGACCGTGCTGGTCATAGGCCACATGTTTAGTTGTGCATGCTAGTTGGGTGCGCCGAGGCTTATGCACCTTGGTGCTTTCATTACGTAAGAGACAAGTAGTCAAAAAATAAGTAGTGTAGGAATGGGCAGTCCAGAAAAAGTATTGGAACAAGGCATGTCTCAATTTCGGCACATGACTACTTTATTTTTATGTTTGATCCCTCATGACTGTGACTCAACCATTGAACAAACCAATGTTGTAACTCTACAAGCTATAGCTTGTATTCAAACATGCATATTGAATATCATTACCTTAACAAGTTTTGTATGTGTTGGGAAGGATTAGACCTAGCACAGGGTCAGCCCATCAACTCCACCCACTACCATGATCACACACATCACAGTGAGCACACAGGGGAGATTTGATCCCTCAACTACAAACCATGTGCTCACAATGGCCGAAAGAGCTACTGACACAAGACCGAACACCAAGTGTCACATGACTAGCGTGTCTCCCATGGAAACACCTCAACAGGGTGGGCTGGTCAATTCAACACTCACAAACATAATCATATACATTGTGCACAGTCGTGGTTTGACTCTGTAACTATAGAAACCATGTACTGGCAGTGGGTTTATATAGGCTGCCTTTACTTGGTTTGTGGGTGTGGCAATACAAAGAAATTTTCCCACTAGCTTCCTGTCCATATGATTAGTATTAGCGCATGCGCACTAGGCTGCATGAGTTCAGGAGATGACCATTACCATACAATAATCAATGCCAACCACTTGGAATGTAAGACAATAAATTTTACTAATAGTTAGTTCCACACAATCTATAGGTATCTGATACTACTTCACAGTATCAGTCTGTTGAGAGTTTCATTTTGTTTTTGTGACCTCATAAGCTGGACAGGTCTCCATCTCCATGGTAACTGTTTTTGTTGGCTGAGAGGTGAGGTTTATTTCATCGTAGACAGCTTCACTTGGTTTACTCTGTGCTTCTGCCACATCATCTAGCAAATGAGAGAAGGTAGCCAAGAAACATTGGCAGTCTCTTTCCACTGAACCAGATCACAGTGTAGGCAACTTGAGCAAAGGCCAACATCTCACCTCCAACTCTACAGATAGAGTAAGCATGTGTGGAAGGTTGGAGAAAAGAGAGATGAAGTAAACATACCGTATAGCAGGAAATTTTCGCGATTTTCGTGGTGGCGATCTGACCGCGAAAAAAAGAACCACAATAATCTGAACATGTGACTCGAATAGCGCTTGCGCGATGCGCACATACGTCATTGCTAGATGTAGAAACCGCAAAAATTTGAACCGCGAAAAAACGAACTAGCGTTCCTACATGCTTTATCGCGAAAATTTGGACATGCGAAAATTTCCCGCTATACGGTATATATTGCAGAATGAAATACAAAAGCTCCAGACATCCTCAATGCTAATACACAATACATTACTGTACACACGTTTAAGTCGCATTATGCATGTTATTACAATTACAGAAAAAACTAACCAATATTTTTTCGAAACACATACACAGGCACACACAGCCTTCACACATGCATTTCTTTACTGTAGCTTAAGTCACATGATGTACCCTATTACATTAATTTTACAGAATCTGAGAAACTAACTGAAATTTTTCTATACACACACACACACACACACACACACACACGACAGTCATGACGAGAATGTTACAACAATGAATGCCTGCAGATACTCACATGGAGTGGGTCCCTCACAGGTCATGAAAAGCGCCAGTGTCTCTCGGCTATTAAACCTGGTTCATGATAGTCACATGACTTTTTATTTCTGCTGAATTGGCGAACAAAAAGTGCACATGCATATGAATGATAGTAATATTCATTTTGCCCTAAGAAGTCATCACTCATCACACCCTGTACCTGCACAACAGTTCCCTTCTCTCTGCTCCTCCTAGGTGGGGTCAGCTATCAGTGGATGTTGGTTCATGGTGGCAGAGGTGGTCACAGCTTGGACACTGGGCCTCTGGGCAGCTGGAGTACCCTCCTAGTAACTCTGATGTACTTTTCTTCTCTTCTGCTGTGTTCCCAGGAGTCCCATAATGACACACAACCACAATAAACCTGAATATTTGACAACACAAGTTACAGTGGATATTGATGAAGGGTCCTTGATGTTACGGTACAGTTCAACAAGGACCCTCAAGAGTTTTCACCTCCTAGTAACTCCGACACACTTTTTTTCTTTTCTGCTGTGTTCACAGGAGTCCTACAATGAGACACAACTAGTATCCTTTACAAAAAAAAAAACAATACTTGATTATATAAATTTTATTGGTGAAGTCTGAGGGTCCTTTATGTTTAGGCAAATAATTCAACCAAGACCCCCTACATTCATCAACTCCAACAGACCTCTATTCTCTTCTTCTGTCTCCACTCAGTGACCTATCTCAGTGTTATTGCTCTGTGAAACAGAAAAAGACCAGCAGGAACACAGCATTCGTACAGGATTACAACACGCATGGTAAGGGTCCTCATGATGAGAAATCACGCGCGTTCAAGTTTGCCTACTCAGCAATATTTGCCACGCATAGCTTCACCCACGTGTTTGAAAAAAAAAAAAAAATCAGACAGCCAACATAGTCCTAAGATTCTGCAGCTCCTGCAAGTGACTCAATCTCCTGGTCTTCGAATACACTTGAAGCTACTGAGCTGCTACTCGACATGTCTGCTTCGACTCTGTCTCGTTTGACCCAAATTGCCGAATTCAAAGATCTGCTAGATGATAAAGGCCTTTCCCTGCGGCTCTTCAAGGAACGACTACTAATGAAAGAAGTGCCCAAAGGACAGTCTCCATTAGTAGCAGCAGTTGAGAAAAATCGTCCAGACATCCTCAGGTATATCTTGAACAATTTTAATGTGAATATTGAGCAAGAGGCACGAGACGAAGATTCACAGTATTACCCACGGATTACTCCGTTGTGGTTGGCCTCTAGGCGTGGAAATTTGGAGTGTGCGAAAGTATTAGTGGAAGGAGGAGCTAATATTGAGGACGAATTCATCTCTCCATTATGGGAAGCACTCTTTCGCGGTAAATTCGAAGTTGCCCTCTACCTCATTAATCACGTGCACCGTGCTGACCTAGAAGTGGACCAAATGTTGTTTTATGCTATCGTGAACGAAGATTTGACTCAGTTATTGATCGACAAAGGTGCCAATGTCAACTGTACTAATGATGATGCTTCCGGCAATACTCCACTTCATTTGACCACTTCTCTAGAAGTAGCCAAGACTCTAGTGAGTGCTGGTGCTAAGAATAGTCTCAATAATAGTGGTCTGTCTGTAGTACTACATGGTACATTGGAATGCCATAGCAATGCTCTAGTGAAATATCTCATCGAGGCCTTCCAATGTGGACCAAGAGAGCTCTATGATGTCTACTGTATGCAGACTGCAATGACATTGCAGGGTCAATATGGAAGGCCTACTGCTAAATTGGTAACTCTTTTCATGCATAAGGCTGTTCAAGTTCGCTCATCTCATCCCGATCTGTTTTCCAATCTTCCTCCAGCAAATCGAATCTACGATGGTGTTCAGGAGCCAGCAACAATGGAGGAGTGTATGTCCATTGCACAGAATGAGATATGGTTATTCTACCTCCGTTCCATATACTGGGAGCGTATTCTGGGGAAAAGCCATGATCACACGATGAATGCGATACGTGATTGCACTAAAATCACTTTAATAGATGGAAATTTTAAGAAGAGTGTTCAATTCTGTGGAAGATACTTGCAGTTTGCACTAAATTCCACAATTTTTTATGCATATGCTGAGCGTTTTCTAGAAGTAGTCAAATTTGTTGCTCAGATGTTACAGAATGGGCATGTTCCTAGTATGCAGCTTTTCTTTCAGTATGGCTTGAAAGGTGTTGAAGAAGAAGATGACACTTATTGCAGAGCATCGATAGTCACTTCCGTTTTAAGACTGATTGCACTGTGGATCAAAGTAGCTGATGACTATATCACAGACAGCACTGAACAAGAGAGAGAACAGGCTCGCATCAAGAAGGCTGTTCAAAAGCTGATTATTGCAACAGAAGAGTGCGATACAACAATCATCAATGACTTACTTTGGTGGGACGATTCAGATAAGGGGTTAGAGTTTTCTCTCTGTAAACTCTTAACACTACTTTTAGATTGTGGATGCCCACTTCAGCGTCGCTACTATGTTGGAGAGAATGGGGATTTTCCTCTTCATTTAGCCGTGCAACTTCATCGAATCCCTGGCAATGTGGCTGTGGACTGTGTTCGAACCCTCCTAGAGTGTGGAGCTCATGTTGATGCCGCCAACTTTCAAAATAGGACAGCTAAAGAGGAGTCGTACATAATTTACCCCACCAATCGTGAAGTAATTTATGAAATACTTAAAGTGATAGAGTCGTTTGAAGCCAACCCTCCCACTCTTCAGTGTTTGAGTGCACGTGCTATTGTAGATTACAAGATTGAGTACAGTGAGTACCTGCCGATCAAAATGGCTGAGTTTGTTTCTTGGCACTCTGGTGAAGATCCATTCAGAGAAGAAGAACTCTAAATAATTTATATTGATAACTTGTGTGTATAATATTATATAAAGCTTTAAATTTTAATAGAACACTTGTAATTAATTGCAAGAGTACATGTGCTGTCAAGATAAGATTCTGTTCTGGAAGTTATTATCCTTGAATGTGCAAAAATGATTATTATTTTGAAGAGGGTGGAAAAAGGAAGAAAGCAAGCAAGAGAATTAGTCATGAATTGAAACTGACATAATAAGCAACTGTTATGTGTGGGTGGGTATGTATATGCCTGTCAGTAACTATTAATTTGCTGGTTCTGGTTTCATCCAGTCTTCAATACTAGATATTGACAAATGCAGACACATCCAGCCAACTCCTCCACTGACTGGTGCATGAGAGTGGGATACACCAAGTGAACGAGTCAAACCTCTATCCTGCCGCTGTATATACAGCCTGGTAAGAACTGGCTGCTGTCCTTCATAAGTGCATGCTCACTCACGACCTCCTGGAGCTCTATGTGATGACCCAACTTTCTCCAGATGGATCCTTCTGGGGCTGCCCACCTCCCCAGAGTATGATGTCATGGTGGAGCATGCGCAGCTGCAGGAAATGAGAGGGACATCCTCACACTGGTGGTCTTCAATGAGAAGCTGGCTTCATGACAGAGGTGACAGCAACTGCAGAGAAGGAGATCATAATGTTTGCAAATGCAAGGTATAATTTTTTATGATCAAAAAATATGGTAGGTAATCATAGCTTCATTTCCCAGGCTCCTAGCTCCCTTGCCAATATTTCCTCCCTTGCCAATATTGGGAGCTAGGAGCCTGGGAACGAGGCTACTATATACATAATAACTGAAACTTCAGTTAATAGTCTTGATTTTGGTTCTTGGATGGTACAGACATGTCATGAGAAGAATGCTAGAGCAACGAATGTCTGCAGATTGTCAAGGTATCACTTTCTCATAATAGAATCAAATACTTCTGTACGGCAAATGTACAGGAGGTGAGTGATATGGAGAAATGGGCAGCTGTCATTTTACTTCTACATGGCAAAAAATAATGATGTAATCGCACCTGCTCTATAGAGCGGGTGCAATCAACGTCATCAAAAACCGGAAGTATTTTGAGTGATACTAGAAATAGTTATTTTTGCCATACGGAAGTAAATGACAGCTGCTGGTTTCTCCGTATTGCTCTGTACATTTTTGCCATACGGAAGTGACTCATTTTACGTAATTGCACCCGCTCTATTGAACCTCAGGCTAGGCTAGACTAGTTCCCCTCACAGGCTCTGTACTAGCTAGTGTCTACCACGGCCTCTCAGCTATCTTGGTTCATCACTCATCACCCCCTGTACCTGCACAACAGTTCCCTTCTCTCTGCTCCTCCTGGGCAGGGTCAGCTATCAGTGGATGTTGGCTCATGGTAGCAGAGGTGGTCACAGCTTGGACACTGGAGCAGCTGGAGACTCTCTCATCACCTAAATCTACACAGTTAGGGAGAAAGGGAGAGAGAGAGAGAGAGAGAGAGAGAGAGAGGGAGGCAGTGAAGAATATATTTTGTATCATGTTCTACTAGCTAACATGCAACAAACCTGTATTTTATTCTTCCATACTTGATAGCCCAGTTCTGATTTCTGCTGAAATGCAATGGTTTGCCAGATAGATGATCACGTGTTCAAGTTTGCTTACTCAGCAATAATTGCCACTCATGGCTTCAGTACTGAGGTGGCCACATTTCAATCCTGGCCTATGGTGCTGCACTAGTGGGAAGAATGAAGAGCCGGACTGGGTTGCAGATTCTGTGGAAAGTTGTTACAAGTAAGTTACTAATTATTATTGATGCTAGCTAGCATAGTACAGACAACACAACACAAGGCAGCAATTCTACCAAAATATGAATTTGTCACCGTCAGGCTGTGCATTGTGGCCATGTATAAATAAGACTCTCATGTATTTATGGCAAAATTTATGGTTGTATGTAGCATAGAAATAATTATACTTCTGTGCACTGACTGTGAAACTTGACAATTTGTGTATCTCGCACTACTGAGCTAGTAACAAAATTTAAAGTATGAAAAACTTTTTAGTTATAGTGACCAGTTTTGTAAGCACATGCACTGAGCTCAAACAGTTATTCACTCTCTCAAAAAAAGTCAGTGATATCTCCTCTCTGGCTCACTCCACCCCCAGCTCCTCTGCACCCTTCCCACGTCTTTCCCGACACGAGGGGCAAACTCCCCCTCCTCCACGTTTGCCACCACGTGGTAACACAGCACCCCCTCCGACCCAGCTGCTGCAGCTGCGGGGACCATGGCGATAGAGAACCCCTTCTGCTCCCAATCCTCAGCAACAAACGTCTCAAGGATGGTTAGAGCTTCTGGTAGCTGGGTAACTGGTAGGGCTGTGGTATAGTCTCTCCATCTGCTGAGGTAGCATAGAGACATAGAAGGGGATAATCTAGCTCAGGTACAGTAGCAATGTGGAAGCCTTTTTCGTGTTTCAAATCTGTACGATTTTCTTTTTGAACCAACTCAAGTAGCTGTCCACCATGATGGTCCTTTCGTTGTCGTTTCTGTAACTCTTGTTTTGACTGACGATCTGCCAATGGCTTATGTAATGAATACAACCTGCATAGCTGATCGAGGAGAGAGAGAAAGGCTCCAGTAGTGAGGTGAGCTTTGATGTGAAATTCCTTCGATCTTTGCCAAGTCCCTGTGGAAAAAGTGATGTACACGTCCCCCCGATGTCGAGGTATCAGATCGTCAATGGCACTAACCAGGATCTGTAGCATTGCAGTGAAAACATCATCACCTACAGCTGTGCAATCTTTCCCAACATCTTTGTTAACAGTGGCACCGATTGTGGGTCGGATTTGACGATCGACCCAGAGGCAAAATTTACCATCACAAACACCGTAATGCTGATCAAAATGCTTTGTCAACACTCTCCATTGAGTTTCTAGATCTTCTTGGACTTCTTGATCTTCCTGATCTTACTGCCATGCTTTAGACTTACAATAATATTTTCTTTATTATTTTCTTTAATATACAAAGTTAAAATTCTTAAGTAATGACTTTTAATGTTTCTTGATCAGTCATGTAGCAAGTACACACAAGTACACACAATTAACTGTCAATGGTATACCTTAATTAATATCAATGAGTCAGAGATATAAGAGGGCTTGATTTAGTTGGTTAGTAGCCCACAACTGGTGTGTACTAGCTCGGTTCTGTTTACCACTTGTTGAAGTTTTGATAACTCAATACATGTACTTACAGGTATACTTGCATGTCATGTGATTATTGGTAAGTTGGCCGTATATCGTGTCCATATTTCCCAAGAGCTCTATCTACACACATACGTATAATATTATAATCCTGTTAATCATATTCACAGAGCTTGAGGAAATACCATGCAAACTGGTATTACAGGATTTAGAGGAATTTATACATGCCTTTGATAATTCTCATAATTTGTGCTTTGTGATTTGTACCATATAATATATCAATATTCATTGAGACAATCCTTAGGGATAATTATTTGTGTAAACATGTACATTTCCAACAAGTCTAGACGAATGCATACGTAGAATGACTGGCCACACGTAATCCATGATACTGATCACTTTATCTATCATTATTTGAGGAATATTAAGTTGACAACTTGTAGTTAATCAAATGATCAAGGATGTCTTATAATAACTACATTCACCATTATTTAAAACTGCTAAAATTAAATCTAACTACAATTAATTTAATTGTCATTGCTCAGGGACAATTTCATGACTGACATTAATTAATAATTGATAAGAAACTATAGTAGTAAATTGTTCAAACCCAGTTCAATTGTACATGTAGTACGTTACACTTTTGATCATGCATTATTCCACTTCATCTGCCACGATTTTGTCTTCTAGACTTTAGAAACGCCTCCCTTTCCTCTTTCTTTGCTTTAATGTAGTACCAATATGAGGCTATTTCAGATGATTTTGGTACCAATCCTTCAACAACAAAAACGTCATCATGAATCTTGGTATCAGATTTTTGGGTGCTGCCTGAACCTTCCTGCTTCCAACTACATTTCACATCTTCTTCTCTTTTGCCCGTAAACGCTGCGAATTCTCCCTCATATACAACGGCAGCTACATACACATCAAACTTTGTAGCCACTGGTTCTGGCTGTTGAGCTCTTAAGACCATACTGACGGCATAGCCCTTTTGGTCCCTATTCTTTGACAAAAGATACTTTGCGATGAAATTTTTGTCAACATAGGCTTCCAAGACATCCAAGCCATCTGCCAGATTGAACGGCTTTGAAACGTCATGCACAACTTGGAGAGGAGTCTCGGACTTGGTGTGCTGGAGACCAAGAAGAGGGTAACTCTGCTGGTTTTTGTAGAGAAGAGTAAAGCGGCCATTGTCATATTTGTAACAGTTGTCTCTATCTTCCCCGTGCTGTCGTAGTTCAGCTCCACGATAGTACTCTCTACATCTGTCCTTCAACAATGTCCTCAAGTTGGCTTTAGTGACCACATGATTACAGGTCAGTGGTAGTTTATCTTTTTCTGCTAGGAATCCTATGAAAAATCCGCCCAGCTATGAAACCATCATATCATGATAGAAACCCTAGAACCTAAAACCATCACACCGTAATGAGAACTCAAAAACCTAAAACCATCACATGTGATGAGAATTACACAAGAACCTAAAACCATCACACATGATGAGAACCCAAGAACCTAACACCATCACATGTGATGAAAATCCAAGAACCTAACACCATCACATGTGATGAAAATCCAAGAACCTAACACCATCACACATGATGAGAACCCAAGAATCTAACACTCACGTGATGAAAATCCAAGAACCTAAAACCATCACACGTGATGAAAATCCAATCACACGTGATGAAAATCCAAGAACCTAACACCATCACACGTGATGGAAATCCAAGAACCTAACACCATCACACGTGATGAGAACCCAAGAACCTAACACCATCACACGTGATGAGAACCCAAGAACCTATATTATAAAACCATCACAGGTGATGAAAACCCAAGAACCTAAAACCATCACATGTGATGAGAACCCAATTAAGAACCTAAAACCATCACATGTGATGAGAACCCAAGAACCTAAAACCATCACATGTGATGAGAACCCAAGAACCTAAAACCATCACACGTGATGAGTGAGAACCCAAGAACCTAAAACCATCACACGTGATGAGAACTCAAAACCATCACATGTGATGAGAACCCAAGAACCTAAAACCATCACATGTGATGAGAACCCAAGAACCTAAAACCATCACAAGTGATGAGAACTCAAGAACCTAAAACCATCACACGTGATGAAAATCCAAGAACCAAAAAACCATCACATGTGATGATCGAAAACCCAAGAACCTAAAACCATCACACGTGATGAGAACCCAAGAACCTAAAACCATCACACGTGATGAGAACCCAAGAACCTAAAACCATCACACGTGATGAAAATGATGAAAACCCAAGAACCTAAAACCATCACACGTGATGAGAACCCAAGAACCTTAAACCATCACACGTGATGAGAACCCAAGAACCTTAAACCATCACACGTGATGAGAACCCAAGAACCTAAAACCATCACACGTGATGAGAACCCAAGAACCTAAAACCATCACACGTGATGAAAATCCAAGAACCTAAAACCATCACACGTGATGAGAACCCAAGAACCTAAAACCATCACAAGTGATGAGAAATCAAAAAGCTAAAACCATCACACGTGATGAGAACCCATGCAAGAACCTAAAACCATCACAAGTGATGAGAAATCAAAAACCTAAAACCATCACACGTGATGAAAATCCAAGAACCTAAAACCATCACACGTGATCAGAACCCAAGAACCTAACACCATCACACGTGATGAAAATCCAAGAACCTAACACCATCACACGTGATGAAAATCCAAGAACCTAACACCATCACATGTGATGAGAACCCAAGAATCTAACACCATCACATGTGATGAGAACTCAAGAACCTTATAAACCAAGAACCTTAAACCATCACATGTGATGAAAACCCAAGAACCTAAAACCATCACACGTGATGAGAAACCAAGAACCTAAAACCATCACACGTGATGAGACACCAAGAACCTAAAACCATCACACCTGATGAAAATCCAAGAACCTAAAACCATCACACGTGATGAGAACCCAAGAACCTAAAACCATCACACGTGATGAGAACTCAAGAACCTGAAACCAAGAACCTTAAACCATCACATGTGATGAGAACCCAAGAACCTAAAACCATCACAGGTGATGAGAACCCAAGAACCTAAAACCATCACACGTGATGAGAACTCAATAACCTAAAACCATCACACATGATCAGAACCCAAGAACCTAAAACTATCACACGTGATGAAAATCCAAGAACCTAAAACCATCACATGTGATGAAAACCCAAGAACTTAAAAACCATCATATGTGATGAGAAACCAAGAACCTAAAACCATCACATCTGATGAGAACCCAAGAACCTATAAAACCATCGATCACATGTGATGAAAACCCAAGAACCTAAAACCATCACACATGATGAGAAACCAAGAACCTAAAACCATCACATGTGATGAAAACCCAAGAATCTAAAACCATCACATGTGATGAGAAACCAAGAACCTAAAACCATCACACGTGATGAGAAACCAAGAACCTAGCTAAAACCATCACACGTGATGAAAATCCAAGAACCTAAAACCATCATACGTGATGAGAAACCAAGAACCTAAAACTATCACATGTGATGAGAACCCAAGAACCTAAAACCATCACATGTGATGAAAACCCAAGAACCTAAAACCATCATACGTGATGAGAAACCAAGAACCTAAAACCATCACACCTGATGAAAACCCAAGAACCTAAAACCATCACACGTGATGAGAAACCAAGAACCTAAAACCATCACACGTGATGAGAAACCAAGAACCTAAAACCATCACACGTCATGAAAACCCAAGAACCTAAAACCATCACACGTGATGAGAAACCAAGAACCTAAAACGATCACATGTGATGAGAACCCAAGAACCTAAAACCATCACACGTGATGAAAACCCAAGAACCTAAACCATCACATGTGATGAAAACCCAAGAACCTAAAACCATCACACGTGATGAGAACCCAAGAACCTAAAACCATCACACGTGATGAGAACTCAAGAACCTGAAACCAAGAACCTTAAACCATCACATGTGATGAGAACCCAAGAACCTAAAACCATCACAGGTGATGAGAACCCAAGAACCTAAAACCATCACACGTGATGAGAACCCAAGAACCTAAAACCATCACACACTCAAGTCTTACGTCTTACATATATGTATACACTATCAGAATTTGTATGTAATTATAGTATCAAGTTGGCTAAATTTGAATGATAATAGCTAGGATAGCTATATTTCGGGTACATCACTCACTCGCCTATACACTCACTCACATGCTTGTTCACATACTACTCACTCTCACTCTTACACACTGCTCACTCTCTCTCTCACGCACTTAGTGCTCACTCTCTCACTCTGCTCTCTCTCTCAGTGATGAGAACCCAAGAACCTAAAACCATCACACCTGATGAGAACCCAAGAACCTAAAACCATCACACCTGATGAGAACCCAAGAACCTAAAACCATCACATGTGATGAATACCCATGCATGATGAAAACCCAAGAACCTAAAACCATCACACCTGATGAAAACCCAAGAAGTAGCTTAACCCTGTATCAAATTCATGCAGAAATCACTAGTGATCATAGTAGAGTATGCAGTGGCAATCTGGCAGAGACACTATAGCTGGCAGCTGAGTGCTGGTTCATTGAATATAGTTTATACTTTAACTTGTTTAACAAGTTATGCCAGGTACTATATTGTACAGGTGATTGCATTTATGATACTTGGGGACCCAATTCTGGGATCAAGAATAAATAAAAAATGAAGTAGTCATGTGCCAAAATTGAGACATGCCTTGTTCCAATACTTTTTACCACCCTGCCCATTCCTACACCGCTTATTTTTTTACTACTTGTAGGTAGTAATGATGATAATGATATTAATTATTATGAGGAAAATTTTATGAGCCTATAATATAGGAAACAGTCAGGGGAACACTTTGTATACAATTACAATTACATAATCGTGATTATATAGAAATAAAAATTTGTAACTTTAATTCTAAAAAGGACTTGGCAGTTTCCTATTATAATGGTATACCACATCCAGTCCTCAGACAGGTAGAGACACTCCTCATATATACACCTCACAATCTGACAATTATTAATATTAAGTCATTAATTATTTTACTTCTGTTTGCTTTCAACTGATCTAGCTTAGTTTCCTCTTCATCACTACGTATCACCTTGTTTGCAAGCTCACTGCATGCAATACTCAGTAGCCATGGAAACCAAACTTAAGCATAATAATTATATGTTCATAGCCAATTTGTTGCACCACAACAATATGAACTTTGATGCATATGCATACTTTCCACAAAATAACCTTAAAAGTGGATCAAAGTATTAGTGTATTATAACCACTTTTGGAAATAATCATGACATTGTACTCCCACTCAACATTGAAGACCTTTATACCCGGAAGGGAACAGAAAAATCGTGACTCCAATAACATTGTTTGGGTATCAACATCCTTCCCTTTCTTGCTAAATATGAGTGTTTCTGCAATGGCTGCAGTATATTGCAAGGTTCCTCTTAAATTAAGTGGGAAAGCAATTTTAAGCTCATGCATCAATAATAATCAAAACACATAACCATAATAATTCTGGTTAACTTGTATTATGCCATACAAGTTCCTTCAGCTCATACAAATGAATTGGACAATTAATAGTATAAAAGCAAAATGGTTTGCAATTGATATCTCCAGCAATACACATACCCGTGTACTCGATTCTGGCTCATATATAGGCACCTAACAGTTTGACAGCCATATGCTCAATTAAGTTATTATAGTATAAACAATGTTAGCATTAGTACTTGTGCTACTGATCCTACAGTGTGCCAAATTTTCCGGTGAGAAATTCAACTTTAATTTCATCATGTGTAGAGCACGAAAAATCAATCTGCTTACCATAATAATTATTCTTTTTTGTTTTTAACTTTCAGATTCACAACTTGTACTTTTGAGTTCACCAAGTAGCCTCAGGGCAAGCTGTCCGGGACAGAGAATCAGATACAGCTGCGATGTTAGTCCGAATGCCCAGAGGCTATTTTGAGGCGTGACCCTCCCAGATGGTGTGACCAATGGCACTGAATTTAGCAGGCAAGAGAGTCGTCAGGGTCAGATTCAGACGCTCAATATTCTTGATGCTGTGTTTGAGGCAACCCTCACTCTCATCGATCCGATATCTCTGCGCTCTACTCTGACTGTCACCGCATCTGCTCCTTTGAACCAGGCCAATGTCATGTGTAGCCATGGAGTAGGATCATCACGGAGGGACTTGGAAACGATGAAGATTGTTGGTAAGTAGGAATTCAGTGAGTTGTATGTATGTATGTATGTGTACGTAAGATTAGTTCTTAGAACTGTACAGGAAAATTATATTGCCAACTTAAGTTCCTGTTATTTCTATGGTGAATCCGCAAACACACTTTATAAAATGATGGTGTATATTGTGTTTCAGAAGCATCCATACACATGGTATACACACACTACCTTAGGTCTTCCCTCGCCTCCAGAGAATTTGATAATCTCGAGCATCATTCAAAATTTTGATAACTCGGTCCGTGTAACTCTGATCTGGGATCTTCCTACCTTCTCTGCCGAAGTAGATTGCTACACCATCACCACGGTACCTGCCACAGCGACAGAGATCACTCCCCTTTCAGTTGTACTCCTCTCACTGCCAAACATTAATGCCATCAGATACACCATCAGGGTCGTAGCAAGCAATTGTGCTGGAGACAGTCTACCAGCTGAAATTGAATTTGGTTCATCAAGCTCCACAACAGATAACAACAACCTTAATGGTCCTTCAGTAAACCAGGCTACTACTTCACCTGAGCAAATAGATGAGGAAACCAACACACCTCGGCAGATCTTCACTACCAATGGAGTGGTAACACCTTCAGTAAATCAAGCTACAACTACACCTGAGCAAATAAATGTGGACTCCAACACAACCCCACAGATACCCACTCCTGAGCCTAATGAAGAGACTGTCCCAACAAATGGTGGACCTTCTCAAACAAGTACCTTGATATGGACAGAGAAAGAAAATACGACTAGTGTTGGACCTTCGACGACTACTGAGGGGAGAGATGTGCCTGACTCACCAACCACCATTGTTATAGTAACCATTGCAGCCTCTCTATCAGTGCTTGTGGCAGCTGCTGTTACAGTAGCTATGGTTGTTGTCATGGCACTGATAGTCAGAATGAAGAACAGGAAGAAAGGTAACAATAAACTTCAAATTACAACTTGAAATGCATTGCTATTAACCCTCACACACATAATTCTCATACTACAATGATTGACATGCACTGAGTGGTCCGTATGCGCATGCCTTTAGTCTATCGAGCTAGACCCTTTTCTCACCGCTGCCTAACGCCTCTTTCTCTCCCTGGCGTTAGGCAGCGGTGAGAAAAGGGTCTAGCTCGATAGACTAACATGCCTTAAGCTTGGTACATTCATTTTAATGTTAGCAATTCAAGCTAGGTCACATGCTATGCGACTAATGTGCACCAGTGCATGAGATATTGCATTATGCATTGTTCATATATAGCATTGGATGGTACGTGTTTCAAATGTTAAGATGGCCAACATCTTATTTCTTTCTCCATACAGCTGTGGGTTCAAACCAGGCAGCAAACCATGATCAGAGAGATGACCTGGCATATAACACAGCATATGGACAACAACTGCAAGCACTCGAGACCAGTTTCAGTAGTGAAGGCAATAGCAGTAGCGATTATGAGAGTCCGTTCTCTTATACCAGTGTTGACGGGGCTGCTTATACCAATATTAAGGACCCTTATACCAGTATAGAAGAACATGATTATATAAATGCTGACAATCATCATTACAGTGTAGTGGGAGAGCCTGAGTTGGATGTTGAAGATTATGGCACAAGTAGTCTCGATTTTGTGGATGGACACCACTCTAATAGAGAACTGGAGGGTACCAAAGAGATTAGCATGTCAAGGAATGTATCGTATAGGTGGACAGATTGATATTATGATTATATTTTATATAATTGTTTCAGTTATTTCAATTGTTATAAAGTTCATCACTACAATATGTAGTAAAAATAATAATAATAATTATAGTAATTATACACAATTTTATTATTCATAATTATTCATACTCCATAAAAGATTTTGCAGTACGTGTCTATTTTTGTAGAGAGCTTCTCACATTCAGCCTTCAACGCGCGAGACATTTCTCAGCATATTCCTTACAATCGGACAATCTGTATCTATATCTCCTTCTCCCTTCTTTTACGATCATCAAGTTTTGCCCTATCGTCAGAAGTACCACCCCACACAGCTCTCACAACACCAGACACAGCTCCTTGAACTCCCCAAAAGAGTTTTGTCGAATAATAAAAACCATAACTAAGACCGTCAGCAGCATAACATACAGGGAGCATATACCTGTGGTTAAACCTTGCTTCCAGATGTTTAATGGTCTCTTTCAACTCAACCTTCTCTATTATAGCCTATCTGATTGCTCCAGTACGCCTTGGTGCATATTTTGAAGCCTTGGTTGTTGTTTTTTCAAATAGGAAATAGCATTTGTTGCACATTTAGGAAGTATTTTTTGTATTCTATGATCACCTTGCTTTAAAATTTCTTGCTCCCATTGTTCACCATCTCTGCTTGCAATTTTTACTTCTGCCCTGCACGTACTAAGAGATCGATTTCTGACGTTCTGTAACTTCGGTTACCAAACTCTTGGCTAACAGTCCAGTTTAAGTTACCTGCCTGTTATAGTTTGCTTCACTGCTTAGCCTACTAATTAGTAGGAATTTGAACCAATACAATAATAAGCTACTGCACTATTGTAATAATTATTATAATTGTACAGATC
>CAXIPT010000005.1:0-74995 GCA_964030475.1 Tethya wilhelma | reverse complement strand
GATCTGTTTTCAGGACTGTTAATTATAGGCAGAGCACTCTGAAAAGTATAGATCGGTAACTCGAAAGAGCATATCTAGCCTAAATGCCACAGCTGGTGGCAGTCACAGTTGCTAGTAAAAACCCGCACCATTTAGAATGTATACTAGAGTGCTTCCCCAGCCGATTGCGTGAGGAAAAGTGTGCAATCTGCCCTCTCAGCCAAACTCAGTACAGGGCTAGGCTACTAGTCCGTGCAGCGCCTCCTTTTAGGCAATCCAAAACACCAAATTCATATGATCAGGTGACTATCTCATGCCTTAGTCGATCAAAACTCAGTCAGACATGCTGAATTAACTAAAACTTGAAGAAAAGGAAAAAAAAAAAAAAAAAAAAAAAAAGCTATAGTACTGTACTTAAGGTTAGGATGCACAGTTTGAATATGAATAATTCATTAGGAAATTTGTTCTCCCTATATCTAGCATCAAAGTGCTTTTGNTAAAATAAAATTTAGAACTCAAAATTTGCCAAGTAGAGAAGTTACACTGTCTAGAAGTCAGTGTTAGTAGAAACTTACTTTGGTTCTGCAGGGGCAGACACTGAGACTTTCTTTCTACTGTGTGTACAAAGTATTCTAGAACACAACAAAACATTCAGCTAAGAGCACAAGGCAGCTGCCTGCTGACATCTGAGCCAGCCACAATTTGTTTGTGGCTCTTTTCTTAGAAAAACTCAGTGTCTGACCCTGGAGTGAAGAGTGAACAATTAGATAATAGCCCATGCATATGTGGTTCTAAGTTTTGCCAGTTCTTCAAATTTTGAGTTCTAAAATACACTGCCATATCGTGTATCTAAAATAACTGGCCTATACTGATAATCATATTCATGACTGGGCTATAATCATATTCATGACCCAAATTGCCAACTGTACATCGTAACCTTAACAAACTTTTGTTTCTGAGAGTAATAGTTAGACTTGAAAGTTTTTTTTGCAAGAAGTAACTATCATGTCTAGATATAAAACCAGGCCATACATTTCAAGAAACTACTTTGGAAAGGGTTGATTCCAGGTAAGCGCCTATCACTCTAGTACTTAAGAGCGGAAGTAGTATACGGAGAGATTACGTAAAATTATTTTCCGTCCGCGTATTTCTGGCAATGACTGTAACTTTGTACTATTAGTTTCTGTATGGTTTTTGTAGGCCTCACTATTTTCACAGTTTCTTTGTCTGTAGTTATACAATGCACCTTTTGTTAAACCTTAGAATACAGTTTTCTTTGTGTCATCTATTGTTCTCTTTCACTGTATTAAGCTAAACATAATATTGTTTTGAATCTCTAACTGAACTGAACTTTGAACAATTTTTGCATTTTAGCTAGTTGAGAACTTGAGCATTCACAAGACTTAATTTTTTTTAATTGGTTATGGGCACAGGTCAGGATATCACTTTCAATTTGTGATCAGTTTAAGACGTCTAAAACTATTGTGTCAAGTTTGTGAACTTTTGACTAAATTGATATGATTTTTGAGAAACATTAACAATTATGGCAGATTTGAAAATGTCTTTAACTGCTTTGTCGAATGAGCCGGCTCTAGTTGAAAATGCTACTGGAAGGAATTAAGTTGAAGACACTTTGCACCGACAATAGTGGTGAGTATATATACTGGTTTGAGGAGCTACTGAAGAAGGAAGGCATCAGACATGAAAAAACAATGCCGAAGACACCTGAACAGAACGGTGTTGCCGAGAGGATGAAAAGGACTTTTCTGGAAAGTACACACTCTATGTTGCTTCACAAACTCAAAGAGACCTCAGTGAGTAGAATAGTGTACTGTCTCAGTACAGTGTTTAGTGATGTCCTGGTAGAAACTAGTGCAAGAATTTTGTATAGTTTTATACAAAGATGTGCTCTTGTTGTTAATAATTTGTAAAAATAATAGTGTGAGTCTGTATTGGCAGTGTTACTGTCTGTATTTGCTGTATAATATTGGCAATCCATGGCTGCCATGGAATACTAAGACCACAGAAACAGACCAAATTCTTTGTAATGTTTACAAAAGGACATAACAGGTAGTTTTTATTTGGTAACCACTACAACTGTGCAAGTGTTTTGTGGAAGGTAACCGTCGTAGTGCGTAGTTGTTGCAAAGAGAAAAAAGGAGCTCAGCAAGCGCCATGACAACAATTTTTTACGTCTGCGCAAAAGGTCAAAGGTGGTTTCCGGAGATTTATACCCCGTACCCCGGAAGTGGTTCAAAACGAACGCGTGTGAATAATTGAGTCATTATAAACACGACCTCCTCGTTTAAGAAGGGTATACTCAAAATCAAAGGCTCTTGAAAACATGATCTCCTTGACAGTGCATAATTAGTCTGCATGTGTCATGTACTCATCCGGGAAAAAAACATTTGTCAGTGCTATATCTTCAAGTACAACCTGAATACTAATAATCTAGTTTATGAATTAATTATTTGGCTACCAATTAAGGTTGTAACTTTCTATATAAAGCACACCAAACCCGGCGGCTTGCTGTGCATTAAGTAGAAAATGTAGAATATCTTTATGTGCATATATCGTGGACATGCATTCCGCCCAAATTTATGTTGGTCCAATTTAGGTGACAAATTTGGTTGCCATAGCAACCTTAATTGGTAGCCACATAATTAATTATTTATGAGATTATTAATATTCAGGTCATACGTACTTGTCACATGACTTCCGTTCTCGGAGATGCATGTTCTGCAAACTATCTTCACATGCATTTCGATGTCAATCTGAACTATACTTTGGAACCCTGATGAATTAATTTTTTTCCTTAATGAGGATAGGCTGCCTGAACTTTCCTGAGTATGCATGTATAATATTAATACATGTAAAACATTAGACAGAATAATAACAGTTTGCCTCTTATAATCAAAAAGTTTTTTTATTCTTTTGTCTTTGGCGGCTAGTGTTGGTTTTTTTGTTCCCAGCTTGCTGGATATAATGTTGCCTTTGACCATGTCAACACAAGATATTGCTCACCAGGAAGTGGTTTGTCACTTGGCAAACTAGGAGCATCACTGTCCAAAGCTTGTGCGAAAGAAGATTGTGTGAACCCTCCAGCATAATTGCACTTACAATTACTACCTTTAAGAGGTTAAAAAATATTGACTAGGAAAGTTCCAAGCCTAAACATACAAGTAAAAAAAAACAATGGAGATGTAATGAGACATAGGAATGGCCAAATCGTAAAAAGAAAGCGAACAAGATGGAATGGCTGTTTGAGTGTGTGCAGAATTCTTCCTGTGTGGGCTGCATGTAGTACTCTCTTTCCATGTTGAGTCCCTCATGTTGCCCATAGGAATAATTCTTTACACACTCAACAACCATTCCATCTTGTTTGCTTTCTTTTTATGATTAGGCCATTCCTATGTCTCATTACATTTCCAATGTTTTTTTTACTTGTTCTCATTTTTTTATAATTGTATGAATCATATTTGAGCCCGAGTTTGTGTGTATATATATATACAGTAGTTACTTGTACACTATATATCAGCATGAATATTATAGCTTGTATAATCTACCAGTATGCTATCAGTAAAGTGAAGCAACTCAGCACTGGAGCTGGGCTGGAGCTGTATCTAACAAAATTTACTTGTAGCTTTCTAAATAATAATGACAACTACATAATAAGTGTAATCTATTCACCTCCTAAATATTGAAGACTGAAAGAGCTCAGCACAACCAGAATCTTCAGGTTAAGCAGGCAGGCAGCGAATATTCCAGAATCCCAAATAATGTACACTTATATCTGGAAAAGGGTTGTCAATTTGAAATGTTCCAGTAGCTAATGAATTATGCATGAGCATAGAAATAAATGGCTGCCATATGGAGAAGGCGCTTTTCGCCTTGTATCTAGCCACCCAATGAGAGACACAGAAAACCGATGCCAAAAGTACGTGAAGACAAAGATACTAAGTTTATTCGTTCAAGAATCAGCTTCTGAAAGTGAACAGTCTTTGAGAAAAGTTGAGACATGATAGAAGAAGAAGATGGAGAAATTGGAGGTTTGGCGTGTTTTAGTTTGGTATTTTAGTGATGGTTTTAGGCCAAGTTTTTAGGCTAGTTGGAAAGAGAATGAGCTTTACAAGCCTTTTAGTGGCAAGCACTCGGTTTTTGGAGAGTTATTCCCGTGAATTGTATTGCGCTAATGGGCCATTCGTGCCATTCCTATGTACCCAGTCCTACGGTACTGGGAATATATCGCTGTAGATAGCTTCACATGTTTCACTCAATATTCCACATACAGTTGAACAGCCCAAACAGAAATAATATAACAAAGATATCTAAGCTTGTGAGGCAGCAATTTCCAGTCTAGGTATTAATTGGAGAGTAATTGCTAATCTTCAGTGCTAGGGGCACTTTAGCCTGAAACTATTTCTTTTTGCACGCTAGTTAAAGACCAGTCTAGTATTTTTATATATCATCTACAGAGCAACATTCCTCAGATGATAGACAAGCAATCAAATTCGTACTTACTATCATATGTATGGTAGTATGTATAGTAGGAATGGGCCGACTACCCCATAGACACAATACAAATATTGGTCACTACAAAAATCTACCCAAACAAAGTTAAAGCTTATAAGTTACTCAGAGGCTCTCTGACAGATTACCAACTGCATGTAAGGCTCACAAAAACTTTCCTCAGCACTTGTAGAGAGTGCTAGTGGGATACCACAATAGTGACATAATTTATTGTTCTCTAACGTACTTCCGTACGTATGTACTTCCTAACTGACTTACTTAAAAACAATTTCCAGAAAACAAAAGAGCATCTCGCTGTTTTTGATACAGGGTATATAGGAGGTAGTATATTCTTGACACTCGCTAGCTACATAACTAGAGCTAAGAACTAGATATTTAGTAAACAAGAACACAATATACAAGTAGTAAAAATTTCAAAAAAATAAGTAGTGTAGGAATGGGCAGTGCGGTAAAAAGTATTGGAACAAGGAATGTCTCAATTTCGGCACATGACTACTTCATTTTTATTCTTGTCAGTTGATCCTTCCTTAGGATCCTGCTAAGTGTCGTAAATGCAATGATCTGTACAATAGTGCGGTAGCTTATTATTGTATTGGTTCAAAATCCTACTAATCAGTAGGCTAAGCAGTGGAGCAAACTATAACAGACAGGTAACTTAAACTGGACTATTAGCCAAGAGTTGGGTATAAAAAATGAAGTAGTCATGTGCCGAAATTGAGACATTCCTTGTTCCAATACTTTTTACTGCACTGCCCATTCCTACACTACTTATTTTTTTGAAATTTTTACTACTTGTTCATTCACTTTTTTCAACACTACAGTGTGGAAAATATTAGAGACTGGTTAGTCTTTACAAAAACCTTGAGTAGCAGCACTACTAGTGGAGGAGGCTAATGCGCATGCGCATAATAATGCCACGTGGAAAATGACCTTCGAACTCTACAAGAAGATGGCTACATTGAAGTACATGAATTTATACTCTTAGTTTCAAAGCTTTCTAGTTTTTGTTTAGGCTTATTTGTGATGAAAACGAGTATCAAGGAATGTAGTACCTATGAAAAGAACTTACTTTGTGCTGTCAAAGTTGGCTCAACACATTCTGGTTCTCTGGAAATGCTTTTCAAGTAAGTCAGTTAGGAAGTACGTACGTACGTACGTAAGTACGTAAGTAAGTTAGAGGAACAAAAATGGCACTATGGTGGCTTCCCCCTAGTGCTCTCTACGAGTGCTGAGGAAACTTTTTGCGAGTTTCAAGACTTGTAAGCAGTTGGTAATCTGTTAGTGAGAGCCTCTGAGCAACTCTGAAAGTTTGATTTTGTTTAACTAGATTTTTATGGTGACCAACATTTGTATTGTGTCTATGGGACAGCCGGCCCATTCCTACTATACGTACTACCGTACGTATGATAAATTTGCACACTATTTATGGATCATGCATGAATCCACATGCATGGCTTCCGGTAAAGGTCGTCGTCGAGGACTGTAGGCATTGCTTTAGGTTTAGGTTGTGGTCATTGCTTTAGGTTTAGGTCGTGGTCATTGTGTGCAACGTGATGACGTCAACAACGTACAAGTGCGTGCACGTGTACCGTGAACTGGTTTTGACTGGATTCTTCTAAAATCTGCTCGTTTGTTGACCAGTATCAAGCAGTTTTTGGTGGAAATCATTGGTTCTCTTTTGTTGAGAAGTTGTATCTATCTTTCCTGACACTAAACTCGAGTGGCAGTCTCGTCAAGTATCAGCTGAATCCGACTTTGCATTCAAGTCTGTTGAGCAGAGTTATTGTTCCTGAGTGGCACTAAACCTGAGTGGCAGTCTTGCCAACTAAATCCGACTTTGCGTTCAAGTCTGTTTTTTGTTGAGCAGAGTCGTTCCTGAGTGACGCTAAACCCGAGTGGCAGTCTTGTGTCAACTCTTTGCGTTCTCTTTTTGTTGAGCCGTGATCTTTCCTCAGGCTAAACTTGAGTGTTGCAGTCAAGTGAGCGTACATGTACACTCGACAGTTTTGACTGTTGTTGTGTGTTTTTCATCGTACTTCAAATTGTGCTGTTTTTTTGTTTGTCACTCTTTTCACTGTACTAATTGCATAACCTTTAATTCTAAACCTCAGGTTTCACTGAATTCTTAAACTGATTAGCTAGCTACGCTTATATCTTTAATGGACTAATTAATGGAGCATGTACCCTCGTACCAGGCTCTCGGAGTCTCCTTTGACATTCCAGGGTATGTAGCTCACAGTGATGCCAGAGAATTATAACTTGATCTGTTATACAAGTGGCCAGCTTGCACTGAACTTCAAAACATGTATTATAGAGAGACTACCTGTGCACCAAATTTTCAAATTGTGTCTCTTCCTCGAATCCAGATTCACCACTGTCATCAATAGGAGTTCCTGACATTGACATGCTCTCCATCGCCAGCAGCGAGTTACCAGGTAATATTCAATACTATTGCACAATCTTTGATATCACTTGAACAGTTACCATTATTACTAACTTGCATGCTTGCAAACTTCCTCACTACAAACAATTCAATGCAGTAATATAAATATTTACTGGTTAATTTCCTTCCGTTGATTTCAGACATACCTTACATCAGTGGTGCAAACCAATGGTCACCAATCCCTATCCCAGTATCACCAAAAGGATCCATTCCTTCCGATCCTAGACAACCAACAAATAGTGGACCTAGTGGGAGTGGACTGATGGGACAAACACAACCAAACGTGAGTGGATTGCCAGGACTGAGTGGATTCAGTCAACTGCCAGGACCGAGTGCTAATGGACCAAGCGCAGGTGCACTGCCAGGACCAAGCAGGGGGTGGACTGCCAGCAATCAGGACCAACCAAGAGTAGTAGACCACCAAAAATTCGTAGTCAATCACCAGCAACAACTGGTAATGGACCAAGAGGACCAGCTGGTGGTAGGCTACCAAGACAAGGAAGGAGTGATGTACAAAGGCCATCCGGAGCAAATGGGGATGGAGCATAAAGCACTTAAAGATGATAATCCAACTGGACCAATCAGGTGGCGCCATTACAGGGCCGAAACCAAGGCAAACAAATTGTAAGTTGCTTTATCATTAATCAAACCAACTTGATATTACCAACATGTATATTGCTAAAATTACGTTTTAAGCTCAAAACAACTGCATGCATGCCTATTTACAGCAAACTTCAGTTCTATACTAACCTCTATATGCATGTATACTCGGTGTAAAGTTAAGGATGCATCAAATTTTAAGGAAGTTAGATTTAATTAAAGGTTTACCCTTTTTTTAACTATACTTTGTGACTAGAATACCAAACTTGATAATGATCGTATTTTTGATGTATTGAATATAAAATATAAATTGTGAAAATGAAAATGAAATAATATTGGTGTGCGTAGCTACAGACAAAAAATACATACTTTTGTGTAATATTTAAGAAGTAGGCATATTTCTCTCTAATTCTGCCTAGTATAATGTTTGTGAGACCAAGCAGATTCAAAATCTTGATGATAAATACAATATTCTGACAAAATATGACATTATGAAAATAAATATCCATGCAGCTCTGCATCTTTGCATTAAGGTCTTACAAAGACGACATCCTCCTAGCTGTCTTGCCATTGCAGGTCACATGATAATCACACTTGAAAATATTTTCTATCATTGTTCAAGCATACACAGATTTGGTGAATGTAAAAAATTCCTGTAGAGATATATACAAACTACAAAATGTACATTATTAGGCTGATCCTTAACTACACTGAGTATATGTCCACTTTCAATGTTTCGTACACTGAGTCACGCCTTACGTATACTAAGTGAATGGACCGTTCATTTCTGGTACTATATACAATTAAAATGTTCTTCTTCCTTTATTATTCTTCTAGGTAGTGTATGCAAATGGTGCATTGCTCCAATTCCATCAGTAAGCGGAAGTCTTTTCGGAACTCCACATTCACAGTGATTCATATTTCATCACAACTTAATTCATCACTCACTTGATTTCATATTTACCACCATTCTATAGGCTCAAGCTATGCCTCTTGAGTAACTTGTCATTTGTCACATCAGCCAAATTATTGTCACTTGATTTCATATTTAAATCTTGCCTTGTAGCTCATATCATATCTATTCATCAGCCATTTGATTTCATATTATCACCACTTTTGGCGTAATTTTACTTCTCAAGTCATCCCTCTTAATCAGGCTTTTCATCAGCCGTCACACCAGCACCACTATTCAGTGGTATCATAATCAGTTCACTTGCCCCCGGGCCTTACTATCTATATTGCTCATCCTTGTGATTCATTCAGTCAGCCCATCATTTTCTCTGATACTATTCTGATTCATACTATACCTCCTCATAATTATATCCATGGACATCATTGGGTGTGGTTTAATCATCCGTGTGCAAGTGCGCCTTTGCTGAGCTGGCAAGTCTGTTAATTATATACCGATCATGTGACTGCAATACTTCACAATGAGAGTTGATCATGTGCCAGCTCAATAAAGGCACCCTAATGTCGTACCTCCTCTGATTTAAAGTAGTGCCACTTATGAATTAAACATTACATGTAAGCTGTATAGTAGGAATGGGTCGCCACCTGGTGGCCCCCATTGACACAATACAAATTAAAACTGAATTTGCACTATCTTTGTATTGGTAAAGGTCGTCACATTTATATAGCGAACTTGACCACGTGGTTTGCATGTGCATACACATCCAGCACTACTACATTTTGTAGAGACTGATCAGTCTCATGCAAAATTCACCCCAGTGTTGCAAAAAGTGCGTGAACAGGTAGTAAAAATTTTATTAAAAAAATAGTGTAGTAATGGGCAGTAAGCCAAGACTCTGAATTTCGGCACATGACTACTTCATTTTTTAGTATCATAAGACTTAGGTACAATCTTACATAGCTTTTCGGCATGATTGCTTATATACTTCATTTATCGGCTCAAGATCTGGAGACAAAGGACCCTGTATACTATAATGTATGAAGCCGAATGAAAATGAAGTAGTCATCTGCCAAAATTCAGAGTCTTGGCTTGCTTTATCGCTTTTTACAGTACTACCCATTCCTACACTATAAAATTTTTATGATATCTGGATCCGACAGTCGCATTTCTTGAAGTTATTGGTGGAAATTAAGCACCTTGCTGTGGACACCTGGTTAGAATAGTTCCCCTTTCTCCTTCTGTTTCATCGTATTAACAGCCACAAAAGAAGCAATTGCATCATAAGTGTCTCTTCTTTGCTTTCCATTTATTGCCCACTGTGAAAGTTAACAACTTTGTTAATTACTTTTAGTGAGTAGATCAAGACTTCTGCAGTGTATGTGCAGCAGAAAACTATTGTGAACACTCGATACAGATCTGGCAGGACTGCGCAAAGTAACACAAAGTACTGTACATGAACTTAGGAATGTTGTCAGAGCCTTTTCCCAATCAAATGCTCAGAAATTGAGATACGGTAAGGAAGGTAGTGAAAAATCATACTTCTGAACAAGAGTACGCAAGAATGGCTCAGAAAAAAAATTGGTAGCCTGAATTTTATGAATTGTAAGGTTTAAAAATTTATGCCATTGTTTTTCTAAGCGAGATTTTTTTGAAGGGCTCTTTTCTTATTTATGAGCTGCTAGTAGTTAGTACTAAGTGCGCAAGCACTCGCCGTCATTAGTTGTAGATTTGGCCCATAGCAATTAGCTGTGTGGGTAGTGTCCAAGCACCCCTAAATACATGTAAGCATTCACACATACAAACATACACACTCACTCACACACACACACACACACACACACAAATGCATTTATATAGATGCACCTCCTACAAGAGGATAAAAGTAACAAAATGCAAAGCAGAAAGGCAGTAAGTTAGTCATAAGTTACAAGCCAGGAGCGGTAAGAGAAGAAAGAAAGTGAATAGCTAGAAAGAGAAAGAAAATATGAGTAGGTAATTCCACTGATAGATGCTGAAAACTACTGAGGAGAGCACATGAAGAAAAAAGAGCTAAGGCTAAGCAGTAAGAACTAAAGTTGTAAACATTGTCACTATAGTGGTTGTATACAAGTATAGAAAACATGTCATTCCTAAGTACATAACGTCTGTGCAAGCTGTATTGTATAATAGAAAAGATGTTATTCCTAAGTACACAAGTAAAAAAAACATCGGAAATGCAATGAGACATAGGAATGGCCAAATTGTACAAAGAAAACAAACAAGATGGAATAGCTGTCTGAGTGTGTGCAGAATTCTTCCTGTGTGGGCTGCTCTCTTCCCTGTTGAGTCCCTCATGGGATAATTTTTTACACACTAAGACATGCTTTTCTTTTAGGATTTGGCCATTCCTATGTCTCAATATACATTTCCAATGCTTTTTTCACTCATTTGTTCTCATTTTTTCTTAATTCTACTGATCACATTTGAGTTTGTGTGTATATAGTAGTTACTTGTACACTATCAGCATGGATATTGTAGCTTATAATATAATCTGTGCTAACATAAAAGTGAAGCATCTCAGAAGGTTGGAGCTGTATCTAACAAAACCTACTTTATACTGACAACTAGTAACAAAGAAGTCTACATCACCTCCTAAATACAAAGGTAACTGGTTACAGACACTTCAGCACAACCAGATATCTTCAGGTAAAGCAGGCAGGCAGCGAAATTTGGGATTCCAAATAATGCCCACTTGTCTCTCTGGAAAAGGGTCGTCAACTTGATTTCCAAAGTAGCTAATAAATTATTGATGAGTATAGAAATGAATAGCTACCATACGGAGAAGCCGCTTTTTTTCTCTTGTATCAAAAAACAGATGCCAAAAGGACCTGAAGACAAAGAAACCACATATATTTGTTCAAGAATCACCTTCTGAAAGTGAACCGTCTCTGAAAAATGTCTTGCCAACATAGAAGAAGATGGAGAAAATTAATTATTGTTTTACCGATGGTATTAGGCCTTATTTTTAGGATCATTGGAAAGAGAATGAGCTAAATAGCTAGAAGCCTCATAGTGGCAAGCACTGAGTTTTTGCAAAGATATTCGTGTGAATATTTGTATTGCGCTAATGTGTCATCCGTGCCATCCTATGTACCCAGTACTACCATACTGGGAATGCAAGCCGTAATATTATTATATAATTTTAAGTTCATCACACTATCTATATGGATATAGTCACACATGCATGTGGGCACTGAGAATAGAATGGGCTGAAAGATTAATCCTCACTTTTGAGCTTTACTGTCATTTCATTTGGTAAACTTATGCAGGCATGTCATGCATGTGTCACAGAGCAATAAACATAGCAGGGAAGGCCTGGTCTATAAGGTTCAATATTAGTAAGGACGTTTGTAAGGAATTGAACTGTAAACTGGACTCTGAACTCCGTTGACTGTGATGTTAGTGTACTCATAATCTGACTATTATTAGACCATATAGCCAGAAACTTTTGCAAAGATTTGATTTTGGCAAAATATCAATATTCGAATCCGTCAGGACGACATTTTCTCCATAGTTCTTTATAAAAAAATGCTTGAAACTTGCTACGTAGGTGCATGGATTATAAGGCTATAAAGCAATAGCAGCACTTTTTCAGGTGCATTAAGGACTGGAACGAGCAATTTTGAGTGATATTTTAAAGGCTCATTATCACTAAAGCTAAAGTACTCATTCACATCAAACCTTTTTTATAATGGAGAGTACCTCCTACTAAGAACATGACATCATACTAGCCCCACCCAACATATTTACATGCAGAGATATGGCTTCATCTCTTCAGGTACCTTGAACGGCAAAATTGAAATAGGCAGTAGATAAAACTCCCCGCTAAGCTTACTTTAAGGGTGGTCGGTCATGCACCGCATTGCTAGAGAAATTTCCAACTTGCAAAAGACACAAAATATCAACTTTTCTGTCCACAAACAGGTAGCGTTAATGGATATCTAGCTATACTGAGCACACTAGAAAATTTTTTTTCTGAATAGCAGCTTTTTCACTGACTTCCAGTTTTCTGCCTATCGCAAGAACGATCGAAGAACCAAAAAGGAGGTATACCTACTTATTTTTAGCTGCTAAACATCGCCATTTCTTGGCTGCTTCCACTGTCTTTGTTCGATTTTTTTCGACACACCCACTGATCTAACCAACCAGGGACGAATAAATGGAAGAATACATACTTCTAAACAGCTGACATCAGGCAGCTTGTGTTCTAAATTTGGCACTCTTGCAATGATCACAAAGAGAGATTTTAGAAAAAGCGGTACATCAAAGAAGCTGCCCCTTTGAAGTGGATTGTCTGCCAATGCGGTTTTAGTATTGAACGCAAGTAGGTGATAATTTGTACATGTGGCAGATCAGAGTGAAATCTTTTGTGATTGTGGTAGCTGCTACAGAGTGGCCAGCTGAGGTGAAATATGGTTGGTGACAAGCAGAGAAAGGGTTGAGGTATTACTGGAGGTCAGACTGGTCTGCTAACTTCACCTCAAAGTGACTGTTTTCTCTCTAATTGAAGAGCACCGAGATGAAATGAGTCACACTGCTTTGTCGTTGGTTTCTCAAGATCCAAGCCTCTGTCTTAGCTTCAGTCATGCTGGTGATGCTTCCATACTGCTGTGAAACTCTGGGACTAGCTCAAGTTCTGTTCTGAAAGGAAGGTAATCCAATATAGTACTGCAAATTATCATGTACCATGATGAGCGAACTGATTTGCTAATATAGTGTATGGTCTATAACTCCATGTGTCTTTACTATTACCATGAAATGTGCTTCTGCATGCATCTTCTCTGTGTGTGTGCTAAGTATAATGTTTGAAGTGAGATTTTTTTTTAGAAAACAACATTATGGAGAGGTACATGTATACAAGTACAAAAAACATTAGAAATGTATTGCAAACATAGGAATGGCCAAATCGTAAAAAAAGTGAGCAAACAAGATAGAAATGGTTGTCAGATTGAGCGAGTTCATTTCACTGTGTCACCTATGTTCATATCCCTACTGAGCTCAATGACATTGTAGACACAGGAATGAACTCACTCAATCTAACAACCATTTCTATCTTGTTTGCTCACTTTTTTTACGATTTGGCCATTCCTATGTTTGCAATACATTTCTAATGTTTTTTGTACTTGTTTGTTCCATTTTTTTGAATAATTATTTATAATACCAGTTGAATTTAGTCGTTAGCCTGCGCAGAGAACTTGCAATGCCAACACTGAACCTAGTCTCGCAGGCCAGTCACTGAACCCTACTATCAAGTCAGTCCATGAGTACTGAGTCATGCCTTTCAGACAGCTGAAACTCTGAAATCCCAAGCTGAATGTGATTTATATCAATTATATATGTGTCTTGTTAGCTACAGATAACTTCCCTATTGAAGAACTGAACACAGAGGAGGACAGAACTTGGGGCACTGCATGTTTGCAATAGATTCCAAATAACGCGCGCACTTTGAGATGGAAAGGGTCGTTAAGCTAGCTTATGAATAATGAATGAGTTTAGAAATTAATGGCTGCCATATGGAGAAGGCGCTTTTCGCCTTGTATCTAGTAACTCAATGAGAGATACAAAAAACCGATGGCAAAAGCGATTGAAGACAAAGAAACCAAGTTTGTTCGTTCAAGAATCAGCTTCTAAAAGTGAATGGTCTTTGAGATATGGCGTGAGAAGATAGAAGAAGAATAAGAAGAAGATGGAGAAAATAGTAGGTTTGGCATATTTTAGTTTGGTACTTCAGCGAAGGTTTTAGGCCATATTTTTTGGCTCATTAGAGAGAGAATGAGCTAAATAGTAGCTTGAGAAGCCTTTTAGTGTCAAGCGCTCTGTTTTTGCAGAGTTATTCGCGTGAATATTTGTATTGCGCTAATGGGCCATCCGTGCCATTCCTATGTACCCAGTACTACCGTACTGGGAATATACTTGTGTACAACAAAAACGACAAAAATCACCAGGCTATAGCTGTTTAGGATAGTATGTACTCTTGACTTGTGCACGTTTGTCTCACTTTTTGTATCATTCTTCTTTTTTCAGTATGGCATCTGTACACCTTGAAGTAGCAGAGCACTTTTCATATGGAGCAGAGATTCGATCTACAGATACGCTCAATCTTGTAAGCAAAATAAAATACTGTTTGTTTTTTTGTTGATCACAAGTCTTTTTTTTTCTTTCTTTTTTTTTTACAGATTTTACAGTAGGAGTGACAACATCGTACTTGTTACCTTGTGGTACACCACAATCTATATTGGCAGAAATTCACCCTTGTTTGGAGTCTTTTGGACTGTACTTTGTCTCCTCAACAGCGCAGTTCCACGTCATTGAGTTTCAAGTTGGATTTAGCATCCATCTGTTCTGTCTTAGGAAACCAGCTCATATACTATACCATCTGGCTCTGTTGCTGTATCAGAGTCGTCCACCTGAAAGCCAGCCAGTTCATAGACACTTTATTTTCTGGCATTGATATATATTTACACTAGCTCTATACTTCTGGAATACAAACCATTCAATTTTGATACTTACCCAATTACTGGTTATTGATGTGTATAGTAGTACAGTTAAACTTTTTCTGTTGCTTCCAGGCATGCATCTTGAATACTTGCCACCTGGTGTCAGCCTCTTTTAAAGACCTCTTTCCCTTTGATGAGGGCTTGTTGTGTTGTAAAAAAAGCAACAAAAAAGTAGCCAGCTGTCTAGTTGTAAGATCTCGCGCAGAATCTTCATGCGCAATCATTCTATACTTCCAGTTGAGGTTTGTGGTGATGTTAAACTACAAATTATGACGCAATTCTTCCTGCCCGCGCTCTTCTTGCGCTATTCATGTGTTGCTATGACCGACCACCCTTAACTTGCTCAGTATAGTCTATAGGATCTGAACAAACACCAAACTTATATATTATTTAAGGCAGCTGAATTAACCAACAGTGAGTTATCATATAGAAAGCTTAATTTATGATACATAAGAGCCTATATTTATTGTAATAACTCACTTCAGGGTTGATTCATCGCCTTGAATATAAGTTTGGTAGCTACATTTTACCTACCGCCTAAAACTCGTCTTGGTTTTTAGCTGACATATGGCCATTACTAGTGGGCATTGTACAAAGTACTACTGGTGCACGTGATCACAACGTAAAATTTGCATATTCATTCCTCATTAAGTGCAATGCGCATTAGCGTGTCCTTAATGTATCTGGGTTTGAAAACTGGCTGGAAAAAAAAAGCTTTAGTTGTATTGGCGATATCGTAGTGCATTTAGCCCCTCCCGTATTTTTTACACTGCCAGAAACTTCACTATTAATGCAAGAAGGCTTTCAGCACACTTAGTTTGATTGTTGCTTAGCTTCATGACATAAAAGCTTTACTTTAGTAAAGAAAACACAAAGAAGGTGTACATGCATAGCTACTGTACTAATTTTGCCGTATGTCATAATGTGTTGCATTAACCAAAATTAAAGTTCGCCCAATATCGATTGAGCTCCCTTTCGCCAAAATAACTGGCTACGTGGTATCTAAGTTTAGCTATGCGCACATGTTGAGTTAAAAGATAAGTATTCTTACAAGGTTAGTTCTCTGAGTATATGCGAGTGAGGTGTGAGTCGAGTGAGCACTTAGGGGTTACCTCAGAATTATCAGTAGCTTTTTTGAACAAGACTTTCTTTTAAACGAGAAGCGGGCGTATATTACTAGCGCGATACGTGTACGGGAGAGCGCGAATTCCACCCCTCACAGGGCGTATAAAAGGTCAAGGGCCCGACCGGAAGTAAATCAATGCGCCTGCAAATGGCGGAAAAATTCAAATCCCCAAGAGACTTCTCTGGTATTTGCTGCTCGCGAAACACACCAACACACACAAAAACCAGCGCACAAAAGCCATTTTAGTGTCAGAACCACGTGGCAAGATAATTTTTTCAACCAATGCGGGATTTTGTAACCATCATGGCATCTGGAAGTTCAGCCACAGACCCACATTCTGAGATAACAGTAAGAATACTAAATACATATAAAAATAAGTATATAAGTCTTCTGTGACTTGGATAGGTGAGAGTTGAGAGTAGAGAAGCACCCCCAGAGTCTTTTGTCTTGAGCTTGAGCCGGTTTCTTGATGACAATCTGAATCAACCCGTGGACCGTACTGTGACACTGACTCTGGACACCTTGACTCTAGAAGAGCCCCACAGCACACCACCTGGTGTTGCCCACAGTAGTTTGCCATCTCCACCATCGTCGGCTTCCATTGACTCGGGTTTGTCTGGAGGTGGTGGTGATGATGATCATCTAGATGATCCTGTGAGAGCCAGCACACCACCACCTCCAGACAAACCCGAGTCAATGGAAGCCGACGATGGTGAGCCAGAAGGTAAGACACCAGGAAGAAGAGCATACGTACATTACTTAGTTCAATCTAATACAATCATTCACAGGCAGAGTGTACATCAGTCATCCACGGGGTTATAAACACCAGTCCAACTATCCTGACTTTCATGGATATTATCACTGTCGACATTGCCTTTGCGATCCATGTGTCATCTCTCTACCTCCGGATTTCTTCCAAGGATCCTCCAGTGCACATGCAGCCAATGACGAGAAGCGACACAGGCTGTACAGGATGTTTTGGAGATTGCTGAAGGATTTAGGGTTGTGGCAAGATGAAGAATATCTTGTGAGGAAGGAAGCCAGGACTGTTCGAGATGACAAGCGAGATATTATGCCTGATTGTGTGATAGAAGTAAGTGTAATTGTGTGCAATTTCTAACTCAATACATTCTGTACCTTTGTGTAACTGTGTAGGCAATTAGGGGAAAATATCCAAGTCTTGATGGACACTACAGAGACTACATGTCAACCTTCGAGGCTCTCATGGAGGCAGACGCACTTGAACCTGAAGAGTCACCATCACTAGATTAGAGATATTTCAATGTACTATACAAACTTAATCATCTTTATCTTCACTTTCATCATCTGAGTCCATAGGAACTAGCAAACCATCCTCTATTGCCATCCAGATCGTCATCATCACTCAGCTCACTGTAACATTGCTCCACACACATAAGTATGTAATGCAATAACTAAAGTTTGTAAATACACTGACCTTACATCAACCTTGTTCAAAGCAACATAATCCATCCAAAGAGATTCCACAAATGTGAACGTCTTTGCCTTTAACACTTTCATGGGAGTACGACGATCAGGTCGTCGCAAGTCTTTGACCTTCCTCATGCTAGTGTAGGCTCTGTTCACATTTTCGTTCTGTCAGAAGAATCACTGTAAGCACACATTTCTTCAAAAATACCTGTCTATTTACTAACCCAATCCTAGTCTGGCGTATCCAGACCCTTTACGCACATGCTATACACACGCGCGGGAGAAAGGGTCTGGCACGGACCCTAGACCTTCCGTGTCGCCCAGGCCAGAATTCTGGCCCAGTATCACTCTGTACTTATGTCACGTAATGATTACATTTTAGCGGGTTAAGCGCATTTATGCCCTTTCGCTACTGAGAAATAAGTGCGTCGTCAGTGAAACGCTCGAGCAACTATTACATTGAGACTCTCTTACCCATGATGGAAGTAGCTATTCCCGAAGAAACTCGGTGTGGTGTTATTCTCCATAGTGGTAGGGAGATAAGGAGGAGAGATTTCAAAGGAGAGTCTTCACGCCATGTGTTTGGTATTTGGATAGAGATAGTGAATGAGGCGTTACCACAGAAAATAGTTGTGAAGAGTCCAGCTGACCTACCTTGTGGCCATTCATATATCTGTAGAAGCTGCTTTACAGCTTTTGAGAGCTACAGCAAGTGCAAGAAGAGGCTCGTTAATGCTCTAAATGTAGCTGCAGACTACATGGAAAGAGCCAAAATTGTGAGTCCGAGAAGTACTCTAGGAAAGCGATCAAGACAGGCGGCTGTGGATCCACCACCAGTTCTACCACCCAAGAGAGCTCGCAAGGAGCTTTTCCCAGCTGTTACTACTGGAGAGGAGCATAGAGTACAGGTAGATTTATCTAACTATAGTGCCTATAAGAAACACTTTCACTGTGAGAGTAATTTTCGTTTCAGATGACAATAGGGTACAAGAAACCCAAGAATTACCAGCTTACTCTGTCAAGAAAGCTGCTGGGAAAGTGTGTTGCAAGAGGAAGCAGAGTTGGGATTGCAACCGCTTGTCTAAAGGACGATACCATTAGAAAGCACATAGTTGGGAAAATTGGCAACATGCTGAAAGTGGAAATTGCAGCACTATGTAGCGATAGGACATGTTCAATCTTGATGAAACACTCAAAAGAAGATCTTTGCCAATTTACCTGGGGTGTGTTTCTTGCAGAAGTTGCCAATATTGCTCCGACTCTCCACCAAGTAATTTCTAGTGCTACTAGTTCAAGACTGAAGAGACCAAACCATGATGCTGTGATGGGTATGCTGATTGCTATGATGTGCAAACTAAGACGACCCAACATGAGTGTAGCTCACAAGATTGTTTTAATGATTCTTCAAGCTGGACATTGCTCCAAACAGGTACATATGCATTTGTAGGTGCTAATTTGTCGTTGCATGTGTGCGTATAATATTAACTCCTGGTTTCAGTTAAATGTTATCTCATCATGATATGATAATTATCGTATTGCTTTATTAGGTGTACAACCGGCTTCATAAGCTTGGTGTGTGTATGTTACATACGCAATCAATTACTACTTTAGAACAGCTTGGGCAGGACCATGACAAGATCGTACATCAATGGCGACAAAGTAATTTGAGCCAGATTAGGAGCAGTGGAATTGTATGTTTTTGGTTATATATAATATTTATATGTGCATTATTGTAATAGTTTTCATTATAATTCTTAATGTTTTATAGGAACAAGAGGCTGGTGAGAGTGTTGGGCATTGTTTACTCGTTGGGCCAGTACTAAATGATAACAGCAGTGAAGTAGTCTCTGTTTGCAAATCAACTGGTGTTTCATCTGTGGACTCAGAAGCAAGCATACCATATAGCTCAGATCCAAGTGACAATGAGGAGGCCTTGATAGATGCTTCTTTTGACAGTCATTGTAGCAACGAGCTCCCTCCCATGTCTCCTAATGTACGTCACGATCAATCTGTGTCCATCCCTGTTAGAGGAGATATACTGCAGCAGCAATTCTCTCCTATTTTATCTCAACAGCAGCAGCCTCCAGTTACACCTCAACACCAGCAGCAATTCTCTCCATTGACACCTCAACACCAGCAGCAATTCTCTCCATTAACACCTCAACACCAGCAGCAATTCTCTCCATTAACACCTCTACATCAGCAGCAATTCTCTCCATTAACACCTGAACCACATCAGCAATTCTCTCCATTAACACCTCTACATCAGCAGCAATTCTCTCCATTAACACCTGAACCACATCAGCAATTCTCTCCAGTCAGAGGAGAAATGTTTCGTGATCACCAGCGGCTTGACCATTCACCATTCATTTCCCCTACAACAGATACATTTTTTTCAAGTATCAACCCATCAATACTCACCATGAAGAGCCCATCTCAACAGCAACAACTAGATTCTTCACCATTTGCCACTTCAAGATCTGAAACTCTGAGATCACATGACCCAGGCAAAAGCATCAATCAAGATAAGGATAGCAGTCAAACCGATGATGGTGCTTGTGTTGGTTATTATCTTTACGGAGACAATCTTGACACAGCTATGCATCGTAAACATGTCAGGTTTGACAGGCAGACAGAGACACAACATTACTTCCACACTCTAGCAGTCAAAGACCGTGTCGATTCTACTCAGTTGTCAGATAACCCCCCATCGCGTACTCCATCAAGTGAAGAAGTAATTGCGACCATTCTGCCAAGTGCCTCCGATGAGGAACTGTTACACGAATACTTCGCAATTTTAGTCTCACGAGTGTGGTCTGATCACATGAAGTATTTCCAGGATACCTTCAATGATGTGGTCGATTGGCACATTCCACATGAGTTTTCTCAGAAGATGGCAGAAAAATCTGAAGTGGTATGTAGAGTGAATACTTTTATTCTTGTTTAATGTTCACGATGATTGTATTGTGTTGTGCATAGGTTCCCCTAGGTGTTCTGTTTAAGAATGAGATGAAAAATGAAGATATGATATCCATCCTTGAAGAGATTCAGCAATATGTTCCAGTTGAGGAGAAATCTGAAACTGTGAATATCCCCTCCACAGTGAAGATTTTAATACAGAAAATCATGAAGATCCTATTTGGGGGTGACCAACTTACTGTAGCCCGAGCTAGGAGTTGTCAGTTATATCGAGTAAATTCACCTGATACCACTGGTAAACTTCAAGGTCTTCACCCAGTTTTTGAGCAGTGGCACACCATTGTTGTGCTGTTATGCGTAAGTGAAAAGAAATGCTATTAATTTTACAATGCATCATGATTACTTTCCATTTAATAGGTTATTTGGAAACGTCTATTCAATTCCAAGTCTGCTGGAGACCATTGCACACTGTACCAATTACGAAATCTAATTGACAGGAGAAACGTGGTCACAAATCCAAAGGATAGGTATGATGCCTGTGATGATTTCTTTTGCTTGGTCGTCACTTGTCATGTATTGGATGCCACAATGAAGATGTTTGGCATGGAAAACTTGGATTCAGTACCCCACAATGAATTGCTAAAGTCTGATACATGAATGGAGTCCAAAGAGAGTCGGCGATCTATTCTCTATTCTCTGGCACAAGAATTTGTTCATAAGCATACATGTGGATTTTTCATTCATGGTTTCTGGTGGACAGGGATCCAAGGATGGTGTGCAGTCATACGCTACCGAAGTGCTGAGTCTTGGCCTCTTTTACCTTCACTACAAAGACATCATTCATGAAGGAGATGGTCAACGATTACTTTCATGTTGGAAATTTCTTCTACCTCTTTTCAAAGCCTCAAATCGAAAAAACTACTCTATTGAAGTATTTCAAACATTGTATGATTATTACTTTACTCTCTCGCCTCGCCAAGCTCAACAACTACTATATACACGATTTGTGAACATTCATGGTCTCCCAGGACGTAATGTTCCATCAGATCTTCACCTCGAACACTTGAACAAAGTGATAAAAACAGCTGTCAAGCATCTTGGACCAAACAATAAGGAAAAGGCTATCACAAGAGTAAGTAAGGCAGTTGGTCCCCTAGCGGAACTTCTAAGAGCTTTTGATGCTAATGTAGCAAATGCATCACCAACTGGATCGCCAACTGGGCATCATAAAGAAGCTAGTGTATTCACAGATCGGAGGCTAATCCTGAAAGAACTTGAACAGGGTCACGTGTTTGAAACACAAGCTGGTCGTAAACACGTGCACTTTAAAAATGTAAATGGAAGTCTACTGAGAAAAGTTACAACCAAGAAACTTCAGGGGTGGATTCGTGAAAATCTTCGTTCATAATAATTATTGTGTAATACATGTAGTTTTGTCGTTTTGTCAACACTTGAATAATAATTTTTGTTTTAAATATTGATTATTTTAACAGTTGTGTGTTCCATGGTTGCATTGTGTTTTCACATTTTCCACACTTACATGTACGCACACAAATATCACAGCACATACAAGGCAAATCATTACGCTTTACATACTTGTCAAAGTTTGAAAAAAGTATATCTCTTCTGCATGTAGTATTATTCTGACAATAAGCATTCATTATGGGATCAATATGTTGTCTTCCTCTCCTGGTCAACAAAACTGCTCTTGAACATCTCCCATCTCTTCCTGCTCTCCCTACAGCCTGTACATAACTTTCGATGTCGTGTGGGGCTCAAAAATGAATGATATTTTGGATATTTGGGACATCAACACCCATTCCGAATGCAACCGTTGCTATCACAACTCGTATAAAGGCCGGTACTGGGATGAAAAGTTCTCAATTATAGCATCCTTCACGCTTTGTTCAGTGCAACGAGTAAACATGTCTACTATTCGATACTGTGGTAGATCGGGAGCATCATTAGGGTAAAGAAATTTGTTAGCGAGCTTGTTACGAAAAAAAATGTACAACTTTCCACAATCTTCCAACTTTTGACAAAATATTATGGTTTTTCCCACGGTAGCTGCTAAAGGACCAAATGTCTTATCTAATGTGTCAAATGAATCCACAATGTATTGCACATTAGGTTTGTCCGGGTTAACGGAGATCAGTTACATCTGTCATGTTCAGAGAAAAATTACTTTGTCACGCATCTCTCGACTAGCAGTTGCAGTAAGTGCCATAATAGGAACATGTTTGGGTAGGACACTTCGCAGTTCTCCCAAACGTGAAAAATCTCTCCTGAAATCTTTGCTCCTACACATAATAATAATAATAATAATAATAAATAAAAAACACTATTAAGTGGCACAAACTTGAAGGTGCAATCAATATGTTCACATAAACGACACAATTTGCTTACCACATCTCAACACAATGAGCTTCGTCAACTACAAAGGTAACAAGGTTTGAAACATATGGTTCGTTCAATAGCATATGTCTCCACTGCCTACTGCCAAGAAGTGATTCGGGGTTGAAGTAGACCAATTGGTAATAACCTTCCTTGATAAGTTTCTTCATCTCAGTTGTGGTTTCATTCGTGACATAACCAACTTTTACTCCCTTTTTCGTAAAAGAATCAACTTGATCTTTGATTAGAGCAATAAGAGGAGACACAATTATTACCATACTTTTGTTCTCTCTACCATTCAAGAAATCAAAAGAAAATGGCAAAGCAGCATAGCATAGGCTCTTCCCGTACCCTGTGGGCAGTGAAACGAACACATCACTTTTCTTCAACAATAAATGCCTTAGAACTTTCTCTTGCTCATTTCTTAGGCTTTGGAAACCCAATGATGTAGCAGCAGACCGAAGAGCTTGATCCAACTCGCTCATTTCCAACGCTTTTCCTCAAGTTCTTCTTTTACCACACGTGCATGATTATATTATACGCGTGTCAATTGAAATCGCGGATCAACGCATTGTTGTGACGTAATAATTGCATTCCAGGGCGACATGGAAGGTCTAGGGTCCGTGCCAGACCCTTTCTCCCGCGCGTGTGTATAGCGTGTGCGTAAAGGGTCTGGATACGCCAGACTAACCCAATCCATGACTGCTAGATACATTCTCATGGTAAATGTGGAAGTGGAGAAGTGGATCGTCTTTGGTACGTAGGTAAGGAGCTGGTGATTGAATGACTCCACCCAGTAAGTGTCACGACACTGCAAGGAAAAATAGCAATTTTATAACAACATGATGACCACAACTGTACACACATACTCGGCAAAAGGCCGATATATGTAGGTGGCTTTGAGGTGGTTTACAAGGGCTACTTCTGCTCTGGCATCAGTGAGCACATCCTTACTGGGTGAATAGGCTGGCGTATGGCAGGATGATGTCACCGGACAGTTAGCGTGAAATCCCTATACATAATATTACACATACATAATATGCAGTGTACAAAAGGACAAAAATACACACATAGTTCTATCATACAATCATACTATTGTCAATATACCTTGTAATGTTGAGGAATGTTCAGAATCAGGTGTTGAAGTTTACTGGGCGAATCCTCACAATTTTTCATCGCCCAGTACAAATGGATTTTTATGCTTCGTTCTAATTAATGCACACACATTTCCCAGTAAAATTGTGTGCAAAACACAATTCACTCAACATACGTTTGTCGACTAGCTGAGGAAACCATGTCTTCCCTCTATCCCGTACACGACCAGAGGCAATCTTCTGCATCTCTTTGCCAACATTCTTTGTACCTACAATACAAATGTACTATATCTGCCACAGGCTGCTTTGTTGTCCACCTACTATGCCACGTGTCATACGAATTGACCAAACCAAGTGTACGTGTGATGTAGTAGGACACAGAAGTGGCAATATCGTGGGCTACCTTAGTGATGTGAAGGCCTATGTGAATAAACGTGTGCACGTTATGTACAGTACAATCATATTCTCTACACAATTACCTCTGGCTTGGACTTGGGGAATAACATCCTTGGTACAAGCTAGCTGAGCTACACCATGAGCAGTCCGAGCTATGGTACTAATACCAAGGATCTTGTGAGTGCTGTAGAATAGTACATATCAAGGAGGGTACTGGAGGAACAAAACTCAACTTACTTTCCAGACAAACAAGGCACAGTAGTGTGATAGGCATTTGCTGTTGAGTCGTGTCGTGCATCAGTGATGACCCACTATAATAGTGAGTATACATTAGACCGTACACCTTGTTATGATGCTTACAAATTTGGTATACCCACCTCCCCTTTCGTAGGGTAATCAGAAAGTTTCTTGACACCATCAACAGCAGTCTGCATGCTTTTTTCAGCAGCTTTGCCTGTCAATTCTTTGTATCCTCGTTTGTGGTACACTGCATTGAAGTGAACAAACTTGTGCGTCGTACAATAAATTGATAGCTACAATTCAAAATGTACCGGTGCGGATGTAGTCATGACCTAGCCCTCCAAACCGAACAAACTTGCACATATTGTGATGGCAGGATACCGGCACCCATGTACAAATCTAACAGAAAGAACATGTTAGCTACAAACAATATTCTGAGAAGTACTACGTATCAAACTTACTTCTGATTGACCAAGTAATGGCCCCCAAATACACATGAGCTCGACCAGGTTCGTCTCTGCTTCTTACACCGACGACACTGGAAGAGTACTCGGAGAACGTGACCCTTCTATATTTGTAAGTGATACAGTCAGGATGGGTGGGAACTACATGCGCCTGTGCCGATAATCGGCCTCCGTATTGTCGGTATAGATGGCTTTTCCTATGTGAGTGCTTTAGCGGTTAGTTGGTTATGGGAGGGAGCTGCTCGTGTTAACTATTCTTGCTTCTTTAACAGTTTGTCATCAATTAATAATTTTTTTATCATTTTCACAAACAAAATAATTATCAATAAGAGTAACAGCTATAGTATTTTCATTGTCTATGCTGTTCTTGGTCTATAGGCATTTGAGTTTCTTGAGTCTGTTTCGTTTTAGTTTTTCTCTGAGTGGTAAAACGCATAAAGGACCTGGTCTGAACATCTCCATCAGGTCATGGGTCCATCATCAGTCTCCACACTATCGCAAAGAGCGCTAAAAAGACTCACAAATTGTCGAGAGGTGGACTGCCTGATGGTGTCAGAAGCTTTCTAGCCTCGTCACAAAAGCTTCTTTCTCTTCTTTAGTGGAAAAATGGACGTCAAAAGTGTAACGCACACGCTTTCTCGTTCCTCTCGCCATTTTCGTCGATCTGTAAGCTATGACGTAATGTAGCTTCCTAAATAGCTATAGCGCTAATATCTAAGCAAAATAGATGCGAAAACAAAGTGTATACACGCTAAAAAGAATGTATGCGAAGCGCTACTGATTTGTCCATGTTTAAAATTTTACGTCTGCCATTTTTCTGGCCGGGCCCCGCCCCTTTTATACCCCCGCCTCTCGTTTAACAAACTGAAAGCCATTAGTAATAATTTTCTCCCCAGCTGCTTCTAATAGAAACTTTCTCTTTCTGAGAAGCATCCCAATATACCAATAATTATAAACTATTTTTAACTTTCTCAGTTGATGCATCCTTCTTTGTAGTTCAGACTTCAGGTTGCATAGCAGCAACAGGATGCGTGGAGGATTGTGATGGCGCAGAATTCGATGACATCACTGTCTTCACCTCTCTGGGTAGTTAAGGCACGGGTCAATTAAAAAATCAACCAAAAAATGTACCAAATGAAACCACTTCTTACAAATATCATGGCCCAAATTTGATTATATATTACTAGTATACAACCTTTCTTTTTCATGTTTTCAACTGGATTATGAATATTTATTAAGTTATTGAACTATGAACAAAATACCTTAATTTATGAATAATTAATTAGGCGGTACGGTAAATTAGTTGCTATGGCAACCGAATTCTCACAAAATATTCTAATTATGGTAAACTTTGTCGTATCAAAATATTGCACGGTTTGTGAGTTACGGCCGAGAAGCGGCAGGTGTGCATTATATGGAAAACCTTAAATAACTTTGAAGCGAATAAGCGGGTCTGGTAATAATTTTAATAGAATGTTTATAATCGAAGATAAAATTGTTTGACAAATTTTGGTTGCCATAGCAACAACTTTAACGAGCCGCCTACATATTTTCACTAATTATGCAAATATGTAAATGTCACATGTCTTACTTTAACAAATATACATGCAAGGTTTGAAGTCAATTGGTCACTTTGTTGCGAGGTTATTAGAGTTCTGAATATTAATTAGTCAAGGCGCATTTTTGACCCAGTCTACCCACAGCTGATCTAAATGTTTTATGTGCTGGTTAATCAGACCAACAAATACTCATCCCCAAGTCTCATCCCTTATCTCCGTTTCCATCAGCATTTTATTAAGATAGTCTATAATGTATCAGCATGTACCTTCAGAAAAAACTTCAAAATGTCTCAAAAGTATCTCTGATAGCCCATAAAGGCTATTCTTTTCTTTCAGAAAAAAAACACTAGGTGAGTGTACTCCCAACAAGTGGACTAAAACTGTTTTTCCCTCACTGTCATCTTGAAAGTTGCTACCACGAGGTATGACTCAGGATACTGCTGGATACTATTAACTGCTCTCAAATATCCCACCCTTCCCAAGATCTCTGGGTCAAATCTTCGATCGAATCACCACAGCTAGCTATAGGTTCAGTTGTCACAAGTTTGTATAATATGTATGTATCGTCGTGTAAGTCATATCCTGGGAGTTAAAGCATACATTTGTTAGTTGGTATGTATCACATAACTATTATGGTATTAGCAAGAAAATAAGTCAACAAATATAGTAGTTTGTATGATCATAACTCACGTAAAGAATTCTTACTTTCAAAATCAAACTGTTTTGATAAGATGACAGAGAAAAAAAATGGTTGAGGTTCGTCAGAGAAAGGGTTGTTAAGTTTCGTGAACTAGCCTGGCAAAGTTCTTCGACTTTTGGTCATGAAGCTTGATAAGTTGGTGATTAACCAAATTTCCATCCAAAATAGCTCCAAGTATCTACAATCTATGAAAAAAATCAATGGTTTAATGAATGATTACGTTTTAGAGTTACCGTCAGTCCCCACAGCGCAACAATATGCACAGCCTCCACTGTAACTTGTCAAACAGTCCTCATACCATTAAAACAAGAACTATTTCAGTTAATCTTAGTGGCTGCAGAGAACCAGATGACAGAACTTCTTCGAACTCATTTAAATGAAGATTCCCTTCACCCAAGTTGGCAATTGTCCTCTTTCCTTGTCAATCACTATAATTAGGTCTTCACCAATGTGTATCTCATCCCGCAATAGCAATACATACTTGTTTCTTTTCTCGGTCGTGATCAATGATTTAGCTTAGCTATTCTCACATAGTATCAGCATCTGTGGAGAAACCTGGGTGAGCATTCGTACAGTGGGTGTAGTCCCAAAGTGTACGTTGTGAGGGCAACATTGATACACCAGATTCTCGTAATGCCTCATATGCTCCACTAGAACGTGACCTGATGGAAAGGCACCACCATATCATCAATGGATGCCACCTAAACCCTCTTTTGTCGTCCCTTGCCGCAGCTTTCATTTGTTGCTCCCAATAGAGTTGCTTCAAGTGATCATAATAATTGGGTGCATGCAACATGTTTTTTGTTATTTTTTTACTCACTCTGGTGTAGCTTAGTCACATTGCAGGCAATGCAGGTCCATTTTCTTTCACTACCACTAGAGGCCAAGTCACCTCTAATGATCCTTACCTCCTCCACGTACCACAGCCAGCGGTACAGCCAAATCACCCTCATCTGACTCCTCTACTTGTCGGACAGGGCATCTTCCAATACTTTCTCTTAGTATTGGTCTAATGCTACTCTTTGAAGATGTTGATACATGTTTGCCACACATCTTCTCTAAGTGCTCTCGTCTCTTGCAAACTCGATCACAGAAACTGCCACATGACCAACTTCACAACAGAAATAAACTCCATCTTCTAAAAGAGGCTGCTTTGGTGTTCAACTTGTTCACCCCTTCTCTTTAGGACATCCGACACTTTACATTTCTCGAAGATTTTGCTGAGCTGTTTCAGCACTAGCACTCTGCATGGGCTAAATGGATAGCTTGTGTGAGTAGGAGCTGCCGATCTTACTTAACAACTTCTTATGTATGCCTGGGTCTCACACACACCATACTAGTCAGTACCATAGCATCTTATCATGAGTTGTAACCTAGTTACAAAACTCCACAAGCCGCCTACAAAGTTGGCAATCAATTCACCCTCTTTTCTGGATCTAGAATGAACCTGAATTAAGGCAATCAAACTTCGCAACAATGTGAAACTATTGCGTCCCACCACTGAGAAAAACATTTTTTTGACATCATCACCATTGCCAGTAATTCCAATAGCGACAAATCATATTTTGGCCACTCTTCTACTGTCAGATCAAAGTTCTCAATTTGTCCAAACACTGTAGCCATTGCCAGCTGAACCAGAAGATCGCACACTCTTTGCCAAAATGTGGTAACCTGCCCAGAAATGCTAGACACACTTTCAGTTCAGCCACTTTGTGTAAAAACTGTTTTATAGAACATGTTCTTCAATCATACGTACGGTAGTACGTATAGTAGGAATGGGCCGACTGTCCCATAGACACAATACAAAATGTTGGTCACTATAAAAATCTAGTCAAACAAAATTAAACCTTCAAAGTTGCTCAGAGGCTCTTACTGACAGATTACCAACTGCATGCAAGGCCTAAAACACACAAAAACTTTCCTCAGCACTCGTAGTGAGCGCTATTGGGAAGCCACCATAATGCCATTTTTGTTCTCTAACGTACTTACTTACGTACGTACTTCCTAACTGACTTACTTGAAAAGGATTTCCAGAGAACCAGAATGTGTTGAGCCAACTTTGACAGCACAAAGTAAGTTCTTTTACATTCCTTGATACTCGTTTCAATCTCAAATAAGCCTAAACAAAAACTAGAAAGCTTTGAAACTTAGTGTATAAATTCATGTACTACAATGCAGCCATCTTTGTATGTAAAGTTCAAAGGTCATTATCCACGTGGCATTATTATGTGCATGCGCATTAGCCTCCTCCAGCAGAATAAAGTGCAAGAAGCTGCTCAAGTTTTTTGTAGGGACTAACCAGTCTCTGATAGTCTCCACACCATAGTGCATGTTGAAAGAAGTGAATGAACAAGTAGTAAAAATTTCAAAAAAATAAGTTGTGTAGGAATGGGCAGTGCGGTAAAAAGCATTGGAACAAGACATGTCTCAATTTCGGCACATGACTACTTCATTTTTTATGCCCAACACTTGGCCGACAGTCCAGTTTAAGTTGCCTGTCTTATTATGGTTTACTCCACTGCTTGTAGTTTAATTAGCCATGCATGCAACTGATTATATAGATTGAACCAATGCAACAATAAGCTATGGTACTATAGTAGTACAGATCTTTGCATTTATATATGACACTGAGGATCCATAAATTATTAGGGATCAAGAATAAATTAAAAATGAAATAGTCATGTGCCGAAATTGAGACATGTCTTGTTCCAATGCTTTTTACCGCACTGCCCATTCCTACACAACTTATTTTTTTGAAATTTTTACTACTTGTATATATTAGTTACCAGACACAGTGTAGCTGAGAATCAATACATGCATGATACTGAGACCCCTGAGTGACCATGATATAATTATAGTAACTGTTAAATGGCAAGAGAGGATCGATGAGCCCTGCCTGAAAAGTATAAGTAACTGGCAAATGAAAACAGGACTCAAAGAAAATCAACAAGTATACTCTGTCAACAACCAATTTAGCCAAGGGTTATAATTATGCCATTATACTCTTTCACCAGTGCTTTAACAAACGATATGTGCTAGCCTCATAAGGCCCTCATTCCCATATAGCCTACTAGGCTACCCTTTGACCTTACACTCACAGTGAGTGTAGGGTAGAGCCTGCAACGAGGCTAATTCCCACATGCAAAACTCCATGCACATGCGCTTGCTCATGCTCGCCCCATTCCATGATTACATGCCACTAGTTAGGCCTGCTAAAACTAACAATCTATTCATTGTGGTCAAAATACATTACCCTTCTGACCAACACAAATAGGCTGGTTATACACACAGAATTACAAGCACATGTGGACAGAAATCTCCAAGAGGATACTCTTCACCCACTTTTAGGCTGAAAAAACATCGGAAACAGAAACAGCTACATAGGCAATATTGCAAACCAATAAGTACATTTATATGACTACAAGTAGCAAAAATTTCAAAAAAATAAGTAGTGTAGGAATGGGCAGTGCGGTAAAAAGTATTGGAACAAGGCATGTCTCAATTTCGGCACATGACTACTTCATTTTTAATCTTAATCCGGATCCTCAGTGTCGTAAATGTAATGATNTAATCCGGATCCTCAGTGTCGTAAATGTAATGATCTGTACAATAGTACCACAGCTTATTATTGCATTCAATTCAGTTCAATTTCAGTTCCTACTAATCAGTTGGCTAAGTAGTGGACTATAGACTGCTGGCAAGGCAAAAGTTGGGTATAAAAAATGAAGTAGTCATGTGCCGAAATTGAGACATGCCTAATTGTTCCAATACTTTTTACCGCACTGCCCATACTTATTTTTTTGAAATTTTTACTACTTGTTCATTCACTTTTTTCAACACTACAGTGTGGAGACTATTAGAGACTGGTTAGTCCCTACAAAAAGCTTGAGTAGAAGCTACATGCACTGCATCACGCTGGAGAGGCTAATGCGCATGCGCATGATTATAATAAATGTGGTTTAACCCCGTTAAACCTAGTTAACTGGGGGGCCAGTATGGGGGCTGGGCTGGGCGGCGGGCGCAATCAGGGCAAGCAGGCTGGCTTGAGCGAGCGCTGGGTATCGAATTAAGCACTGACGAATCAGATGCTGGTTGCTATGCTTTGAATTAAAGCCCTGGAAACAGCAAACAGCACTGTGAGCTAGTTTGGCTATTCAGACTGAGTTGCAAAGCAGAGCAGGACCACTTGCGTGGCAAGAGTTGTTACCCACCCACCCACCCTTGTCCACTGATGGGTAGCCAATGGCTGGCTCCCTCTGTGTGACCGATGTTGAGCTCCTATAGCAATTAGAGGGATTTGGGGTATAGGAAGAGACCATACCCCAACTCAGATAATCCCTCCAAGCATAAGATAAAGTGTACGAAAGGGGGAGGGGCATGTTTACGGGGAAAATCAGATCTAGCTAGCCACCGAAAAAGGGAATGGCCCAGATCGGGCCAATTAATGCTATTACAGGAGCTCAGCACAGCCTCCAAACCTATAATAACTACATCTAGGATGTTAAGATGGGCAGTGGATGCACTAGGACCATCCAGTTAATGCCACGTGGATAGTTAATTATGACCTTTGAACTCTCAAAGCTCCATGGCTGCATTGCAGTACATGAATTTATACACTAAGTTTCAAAGCTTTCTAGTTTTTGTTTAGGCATGTTTATGATCAAAACGAGTATCAAGGAATGTAGTACCCATGAAAAGAACTTACTTTGTGCTGTCAAAGTTGGCTCAACACATTCTGGTTCTCTGGAAATCATTTTCAAGTAAGTCAGTTAGGAAGTACGTAAGTACGTTAGAGAACAAAAATGGCACTATAGTGGCTTCCCACTGGTGCTCTCTACGAGTGCTAAGGAAAGTTTTTGTGAGTTTTGAGCCTTGTATGCAGTTGGTAATCTTTCAGTGAGAGCCTCTCAGCAACTTTGAAGTATGATAAAAGGCAGCAGGTCTGCTTATATGTATATCAATCCCTAGAAGGCTAGCTGACAACACAAAACTCAGTGACACACACACACACACACACACACACACACATAATCAGCTTCCAGCTTCCTGTTGTTGAAAAGACATGTAGCTAAAAAGAATGTACAATAACTAGGGGTACACGTGATGCATAAACCTCGCTCAGCGCTCATGCAGGAGCGATATGAGCAGAGTGCAACTTGCAAGCATGCAGTGCGTGCATGATCATGCTGCATGCTGTAGTTATAGGACTGGATCGTCAAGAAAGAAAATGAGTCAAATCGAAAGGATCGGATCGTCAATTTAGAAAACTACTTTCAGGTTTGGTCCAGAAATGCAAGTTATCGATGGAAACCGTTGCAAGAAGTTGGCCAAGAGACTCTTCAAGCCATACCAGCTAGTAAAATGTGTTAATTTTGTTTAGTTTCTCTACCAGAGTCCATTTTTCAGACAGGATAGGATCGTCAATTCTAAAAACTACTTTTAGGTTTGCCGTCAGTTGGCCAAAAATGCCATTTAGCAATGGAATCTGGCGTTAAAAGTCGCTCCAGAGACTCTTCGTGCCATACATAGCAATAAAATCTACTTACTTTGTTGAGCTATTCTACCAGAGTCCAGTTCTCGGCAAGGTGTGTCGACACCACCACCACCACTCACATAACTTTTTTTCCGTATACAGCAATCCTAGCCTCGCTTCGCTCGGAATAAAGTTTATTCTGAAAGTCATGTGTAGTTTTTGTAGGAACACACAAACACATTCTGTTTGGATACCTCACTGTCAGTGTAGTGGAACACATAGTATAGTAGGAAGGCACTCACTGTGTAACTAGTGCCATGCAAGCATGGAGTGGGGCGAGCACGAGCAAGCCCATGCGCATAGAGTTTGCATGTGGGAATAGACTTGTTGCAGGCTCTCCCCTATATACTCACTGTGAAAGGGGAGCCTAGTAGGTTATGTGGGAACGAGGCTAGTGCATATTGTTTGTTATAGCACTGGTGAAAGAGTATGGCATNGTAGTCTCGTGCCCAGACCCAACCCTCTCCCGAGGAAAAATGGGTCTGGTACACTTCGAAGGATTTTTGAGTCTTGCTGAATCAGCAAGTCAGCTGACATCCGGTTTGATTGTCACGTGAAAATTTCGTTGCCTAGCAACTAATCTACGTACGCGCAGTTGCCGCGGATCAGTCTGATGATTAGATGGAGGCTTACAGCCACTATATTGTTTGAGTTTATCAAAAACAAGTGGGATGCAAGCGAAACAAACACTTTTACCACTTCCTGTAGGATAAGACACAAAGACATCTCTGCACTAACGAACTTCGTAACATAAACAGCGCCAATTTGGTGCTCTCTTGATTCGTCATACTATCCCAACTCCCTTATACTTTGAGTGATAGTATCATGCACAAACTCTCTTGGAACTGTGACTCCTAAACGTGGAACGGACAGCATGCGCATCTTTGTCTACTTTCGATTTCAGAGGTCTACGTCTAGGCCATGGGATGGGTGGAGTCTCCAGTGGCACATGACAAAGTCACATGGAAGCTCTCTGATTGGTGCGTGAGAATCACTACGTGCTGAGTCAGCAAGACCCAAAAATCCTTCGAACTTAGTCTCGTCCCCAGACTCCACCCATTCTCCAAGGAGAAAGAGAGTCTGGTACGCTACGTCCAATTTCTTGGTTCTGCTGAGTCAGCATCAGACAGATATATCATGTGACCGTGCATGGCTTTGTACTACGCGCATCACGTGGTAGTCCCTGAGTGTATTTTCAGTATTTGTCATGAAAAGTTAGAAGATCTGCATACTTGGCTGCCATCTCATAGTCCTTTTGTTCGTGACAAATGCCACTAGTGTGTCTGAGCTACACAATTATGGCACGGACAATCCAGAGAACTTGAAAACTATACAAAACGACCTTGAATCAGAAATCAGTGCTGGCACTAAGCTGCAGAAGGAAATTCACCACAAGCGTGAAGTTGGTAAGCAAAAATCTTTGAATAAAACTGGACTAAAGTCTTGCTAGACACTGTATGACAATCACGCGCACTTCTATTGAACATCATGTGACACCTTGAATTCTGCAATCTGATTGGCTTGCACGTTTTCATGAATGCTGACTCAGCAAGAACCAAGAATTTGGACGTAGCGTACCAGACCCCTTTTTCCTCGCGCTTGTGCGAGGGTGGGGTCTGGGCACGAGACTACTTCGAACTATACCAGACCCCCTTTTTCTCGCGTGCGAGGGAGGGGTCTGGGCACGAGACTAATTTGAAAATTGATTGGGTCACGAAATCAAACCGTAGATAATATATAGACTACGTAATTTACGTAGGTTACGTAGTCTATATTATCTATGATCAAACCGAAATCACTTCCGTGAGAGAGCGCCTTTAATTAAATCACGTGAATTTCACTGAAAATCAGGTGGAATATTGATGCTTTCGTACCTCCTCTGGGGAGATCTTGATCTTATTACCAGATTTTGAAGAGATTGGTCTGCCAAGGATCAGTTTAAAATCATGTCTTATAGGAGCTGTGCTTCCAAGAATGTATGTATTATCTATACAGTTTGTGATGGTTGTGTGTGGGGAGTTTAGCATGGTTTAGTGGCTAAGCCGCCTTAGGCCTTGTGTACTACGGTGTATTTTATAGTACATAGATCTACAGTAGTCGGACGGAGCCTGATTTCCGCGAAAAACCGAAGTCAGGCTCCGCCCGACTAGCTGTACAGTACGTGCTACAGGCCCAGCTAGAGGCCAGGAGGTACGATATGCGAGTGCCGGTCAATTAGTGCATTCCAATCACATGACCAATTTGTCGTGTAATATGCATGTTGTTGGATTTGGTCACGTGCACCTACCATGCTGAGTCAGCAAAAGCATTGGATTGACACTTTCGTGTCATACCTCCTCTGCTACCAGCGCCTATCCAGTCAAATCGTAAAAGTCCGGATACTTTTCGTGTCACAATAAAATGCTTGCGCACATAAATTTAACGGGTGGCATAGGACTTCCAGTACACTGGTACAAAGATATAATAATTATACCGTATAGCACAAAATATATTGGCGGGAATAAAATTTGGCAGATTGTCCAAAATTTCTTGATTGGCAGATTTTATTTTGGCGTTTGCGCTCGCATCAATATTACGTGCATGCGCGAAAATGACTGTTTGGCGGATTTAATATTGGCAGTCCTTACCAAACCGCCAATCCGCCAAATTTTTGTGCTTTACAGTACGTGTAAAGCTCACTCAAGAACTTATTTTAACACGAGACCCATTGTATCATAGAAAAGTTAGACTATATACGTATTAGAATAAATCAAAGTTCAGGGTCTAATTAAAAGTATGCAATACACAACGCAAGAGTCAGAAATGTAAGTCCGTTACATCACTCCCCCCTCAGAAGAAGCTCGACCCGAGCATACTGCCGCTGTTTCACCTTCTCCTTGGCTCTTAGACTGTAGTGGGTATTACTGCGTCCATGGTCCAGTCCAGCAACTGCGCTATCCTCACTGCACTTCTCAGCCTCATCACCACCTGAGTCTGCAACTTGAGAAGGGCCATTAGTTGCACAAAAAAGCTCTTCCACCCACTTTGGGGGTGTGCCTGGCCCAGCCTTCTTTCCGCCATACCAGTATAACCCAGCCAGCAAGTTTTCAGGACACGGAGTCACCCTAGCCTCGTTCCCAGGCTCCCCGCCTACCTTACACGTAAGGAAAGGGGAGCCTGGTCTCTAATCTCACGTGAGTCAAGGGAATAATAATTGCATGGGCGAAACATTCCATAATAATTATTATGACGCAGTTCCAAGTCCGCCTACGCATGTTTTTTTTTTCTTTTGGACTCTGAGGTTTTTGAGAAGTAAAATTTTATCTAGGAGAGTGAGAAGTCTATCTTTGACAGCCGAAGTTTGGCTATTGAGCGAAGGGTTGAAAGAAATATAGCTACAACTGTTTTCTTGTCTCAGGAGACTAGTCTATCTATGCTTCTAAGAGGCTTGGATGAAGGATACAGGACAGTCTTGCACGCTCGATCTCAAATGATGCCTCAGCTGAGAAGTGAAGGGTTTACCAGCAAATAAATCACAGTCATGTACAACCCCGAATTGCTTTGCTATGGCTACTGTACACTAAGCGTCTATCATCTTAGGCTTTGTAATTTTCGAGTCACTGCTCCGTTGGTACAGCTTTTCCGTCTGATCAGACTCTTTATTCAGTGGTATAGCCATTAGGGAACCCATGCATGAGCTCCTCGTATCAGGCAACAAGACATCGAGAATCCGTTCGTATTTCTGCATGCTTGTACAGAACCATACTGATAGACACAGCTAGCTGGCAGCTAAGTAATTGCGTAGAGCGTGGGCATGCTATTGCGCAAATTTACGTAGTTTTGTATCCTGCCCACGTTCAATTTTCACCTGTCTAGCACACGTCTATGCTTTATATAGGCTCACGTGAGATTATAGACCAGGCTCCCTTTCCTTATGTGTAAGGTAGGCGGGGAGCCTGGGAACGAGGCTAGAGTCACCCAACTCTGATGGACTTGAATCTGGCCTTTCTGCGGAAAATACACAGGAACCACTGAGATGTCAGGGTCACTCCTCTCCACCACATGATATGGTCCATGCCAGGGACGTGGAAGCTTCTGCAGCTTCCCTGTCTTGTCCTGTGGGAACTTCACTAGGACACATTGTCCTAGCTTGAACTTGACATTGTGGACCTTCCTGTCATAATGGCCTTTGTATCTTTGCTGAGCTCTCTCCAAAGTCTTTACCAGCAACTCCCGTGCTGATGACAGAGATAATATTCGCTTCTCTCTATAGTCATCAACATCAGTGGGTTCAAGGATGTGTGGATCGATCCAGGAACACTGCCTCGGTTGGAGCATGACAATCTACTCCAAACAATAGAAATGATGGCTTCTCGCCAGTAGAACTGTGTGGGACATTGCAATAAGCCCACAAACTTGATGAGGGTTGGATTACTCCCTCAGACTGCACTTCTCACAGTTGCCTTGAGACTTCCTGTCTCACTGCCTGGGGCATCCGTCTACTTGGTTGTTGCTTCGGCTCAGCATGCCCTGTGGAGATCTCCAGTTCAACGAGGTCTGTCTCCCCTCTCTCATTCCTCCAAACAGAAGGCTGTATGGTGGTCCTGGAGTAACTCCACAAGCTTCTGCCGCTCTGTTGGGTCTAACTGCTCAGTCTCAGGAAGAGACTCCATTAACAACTTCTTCCTATCCTCTGAACTTAGTGAGTTCATTTGTGAGGGTTCAATCTGGTTAACATAAACATCATCATCAGCTTCGCCTGAGCTTGCTTGATCACCTCTACTGTCAATGCTTCTCCAAAGAGCTCTCCTTTCGCGACTTCCACAATCAACATTCTGTCATGTGACATTATAGTCACATGACTTCATGTAAGCAATCTGATTGGCTCTGCCTGATTTTGAGCAGAGAACACAAAATGTGTGCCAGTTTTTCTAGACCCCCATTTTTCGCTGGGCGGAAAAGGACTAGACTACTACATGTGCTACTACCGTTCTTAATGAAGGCACCAAGGTGCATAACCCTTGGTGCATGATTGCATGTAAAATTCTGAGTACTTGGTATGATTGTATGTGCTGTAAGAATTATATGTATACATAAGTAGTGGTATGATGTTAATGTTATCCATTGCTATGTTTATGTATTTGTTATCATTAATGAAATAATGCAATGAAAGTTAACAATTAATTTAAGTTGTTTCTTGATGTTGGCTATCTTCACAGCACTATATTGTAGTTATTGCCACAACATTCACTGGGTACACACTATAGCACAATCTTGCTACCTGCCTGAGCTTAATTGTTTTCATTCGGAGTAGTGCCTTTTACACTCGCTTTCTGCCGAAATGTCAAGAAACAAAAGCTAGCCAGGCCATATACTCTGCTATAATATATGCTATATAACTCGCTTAGGCTCGCCCTTCATGCTCACCCTCCAATATCTATGCTATATGACTTGCTCATGCTCGCCCTCCAAAATTTCAACTGTTGGCCTTATGGGTGTGGCCTCGAAGCTTAGCGCTCGAAGAGGCTGAAAAGCTTCATATCTCAGTAAGTACAAACTTTTGTTGAATTCTTTGTGTAATTTTTTTAGATAATCTTGATAATTTTACCTTGGTATGCCGCTTTTGAAGACTGGAACTGTTATTCTTGAGATATAGTTGGAACACACACACACACACACACACACAGACAAAACAACTACCGTAACCCTAGGTGTGCATGCGCACCAAGGGTTAAGAACGGAACTAAACCGAAACGATTACAGTCGATTGCAAGTGCATTTGAACATGCGTGATCGATTGCGTAGGGCGCGGCGTATTGCGGGTACGCGTGTGCGTTGCAGCACTAATTAGATTACGCACTGATTTTGGCAGGAACTTTAAAATTTTGAAGTATGTCCAGTGGCAGATCTAGGATTTTCATAAGGGGTTTTCTTATAATAGTGTGCGCAAAGCGCGTGAAAATTTTTGCAGTAGCCACGCCCATTTTACGTAATAGCCCCACCCATTTTCACTTGAATTAACTTTGCACTTTACCGTTAGCAGTATCGATCACGCTAGATAACGTTCTGTTTGAGCGCTAGTCAGTGAAGTAGCAGCTAGCTAGCTATCTAGAATCTCAGCCAAGTCAGCTGCTCAGTATTGCATATAACTCAAGTCAGTTTTATAAGATTTTTAATCAGGCTAGCCAAAGGGGGTTTCAATTGAAACCTCTGAAACCCTCTGGATCCGCCACTGATGTCTGCAGAGCCAGGAAGAAAGACAGCGTACTCAGCTGATCTTAGAGTGCGTATTGTATGGCAGAGAATTGGTATGGGGTACACCTACAGGGAAATTGCTCAGAATTTAAACTTAAGTCTTGGAACTGTATGTAATGTACTTAAACATTTTGAAGCCACTGGTGAAGTAATGCCAGCTAAACCAAGCATTGATAGAGATCACACAAGGATTTTAAGTGACTATGAGATACTAGTTGTGATTGGAATTGTAACTGAAAACCCTACTCTATACCTTGGTGAAAGTCTATATCAAGAAACAGGAATCGAAGTCTCTCAAGCTACCATTTGTCGTACCCTACACCATCATGGCATCATTCGCAAGAAACTCCAGCAAATTGCAACTCAACAATCAATGGAAACTAGAGCAAAGTTCATAGCTGAAGTTCAGTTTCACTCCATTGATCAATTTGTCTGGCTTGATGAAACAGGCAGTGACAATCGTGATTATAGAAGACGGTATGGCTACAGTTGGAAAGGGGAACGACCAGTGTGTCATCGTATTCTACATCGTGGAAAGAGGGCATCAACAATTGCAGCATTTGCCACAGATGGATTAGTGGCATTAGAATTCAAGAAAGGAACAGTAGATGGCAGTACATTTTATGATTTCATTAGAGGCAGTCTAATTCCTGAGATGCTCCCATTCGATGGTTCTAATCCAAGATCGATATTAGTGATGGACAATTGCAGCATCCATCATGTTCAGGAAGTTACTGAACTTATAAGAGAAGCTGGGATTCTGCTCCTTTTTTACCTCCATATAGTCCAGATTTGAACCCAATCGAGGAGTTATTTAGCTATGTAAAGTATTACCTAAAAAAACCATGATGACATACTACAGGCTATGCCAGACCCTATTCCTTTAATTAAGCCTCGGCACGTGCGTAGCACGTGCAGAGGGTTACGGTAGTCGTTTTGTGTGTGCGTCTGTCTGTTACGGGATAATCTGAAGAACGGCAACTCTACATGAGAAATGGAAGGTACTTACGTTCATGAATCGAAGTTATCTTGAAATATTATATTTAGCATCTTGCAAAACGCTGTAGTTTCTGAGATCTGAGGCTTTTGTGCTTCTCTGAGTGCTTAGCTTCGAAACCGCACCTATTGATTACGCCCCCTGCAGTGTGCGTTATCTAGAAATACAGTGGAGTTGTGCCGCTTGACACTGCTCTGGCTCTGGCTTGTGCTTGGCTCAGGTGCTGGAACAGGTAACTCAACTGCTTGCAAGAGTCTTGTAAGTTAAATTTAGTGAGGGTATTAAAACACAACACTTTGTAGAACTATACATGATAGTGGCTTATTCACTGGAAGAGTCCCGGCAATCACGGTGTTCATGGGTGTCAGTCTGTAGTCTCACTACTAGCTCAGTGCAGCATGATTTGAGTCCTAACTGAATCATCATAGATCTATAGAATCATCAGCATTGGTCTTGCAGTGTTAAACTATAATATAAATGTGAAATGAGTATCCGCCGTGTTTATCAGGCAAGTTCACTACTTGAATGGCTTCCAGAGGCCCAGTTATCATATGCCACTGCTACATCATGTCGTTATGAGGAGACAGACAAGTCACCGGATGTATTGGTAGTCTCACAGACTTCGGACACACAAGAGCAATTAATTGCTAATGGCACTCTTGTGCACAATGTCATTCTTAATTGTTAAGTTACACATTCTGGTGATATGTGCCGAGGCTTATGCACCATCGGTGCCTTCATTAGATCTGCATTTGAAAGTGTTACAATAGAAAAAATTAATGGATGGATCAGACACAGTGGTTACTGANAGGACTAGTAGCAATCTTCCGTCGTCTTCTTCTATTTCTCTTACGTTTAGGTGGAGCTTTAGCCACACAATTGGAAACTGTAGGCCAGAAAAAGCTCACACTGATGCCACTATTAGACTTTCTCAGATCCCAGCACACGTCACGGAGGTGTAAGTTGGCTTCTTGCAAAGTAGCAAGAACTGGGAGAGGGAAACCCAGACTCTGTAAACCAGAATGATCACATTCAACAATGACAACTGAGATTGGCTTAGTGGCCATTTTTTAAATTTATAATTAGCTACTCAATGAGAGGCGCTAAAAACCAATGGCAAAAGCGACTGTCCCGGAAGAAACCAAGTTTGTTCGTTCGAGAATCAGCTTCTGAAAGTGAATAGTTTCTGAGAAAAGTTGAGCCAAGATAGAAGAAGAAGAAGAAGAAGAAGAAGAAGAAGAAGAAGAAGAAGAAGAAGAAGATGGAGAAAATTGGAGGTTTGGCATGTTTGTGTTTGTTACTTTAGCGATGGTTTTAGGCCATGTTTTTGGGCTCATTAGAAAGAGAAAGAGCTAAATAGTAGCTTAAGAAGCCTTTTAGTGCTAAGCGCTCAGTTTTTGCAGAGTTATTCGCGTGAATATTTGTATTGCGCTAATGGGTCATCCGTGCCATTCCTGTGTACCCAGTACTACTGTACTGGGAATACTTAGCAGTCAAATGCACACTGTGGCACAAGAAACAAAAATGGCAGTTAACTGTCACAGAGAGAACAACTTGAAACTCCTTACCCCTTGATTCTGTGTCTTCTTTGTCTTGTCTGGCTGAGCATACATCTGTTGTAGCTCCTCCTCTGTGGGTGGTGGCTCTGGAGCTGTCTTCTTCTTGGAGCCCTTCTTTGGTTTCTTGTCAGGGATGGCATACATGTCTCCACCCTCACCAGCAGCTTGATGCTGGATGGCATTAGGGTCCTAAAGAGTTGTGAGTGTTGAGAATAGTCTTATTAGAGCACATAATTAATGAGTCAAAGATTGATTAAGCAAATGCTCTTGAACAATTAGCACACAATAAATATTTAGCTCTATGTATGTATGTTTATTTAATTTCATTCTGTATGTATATATCTTGAGAAATAAGGAGAATCTATTTCTCACCAATATTGATTGTGGCAGGAGCACACCCAGGCTAGAATGTGCTTACCTGGTAGGTAGGTAGTTCTTCTGGTTGTGGTTGATTCATCTTCTTTTTGCTTGGTTTGGAGGTGATTGCATAAAGCTCTCCCGTCTCAGGACCAGTCTCATGTTTGATCTCACCAGGATCAGCATAGGTGGCTCCTTGGTCAACTAGTTCAGTGGGAGCTGGTGGAGGTGGAGAGGACTTGTGATGTTTCCTTTTACTATAGGAGAGGAGGATATTCATCAACAATTACTATAAATTATTTACATGACATGGACTCACCCAAGTTCAATTTTGTCTTCATCAAATGATTCACCTACATGGTCATCAAATTAAAGCATATACATTACACCAATATATCAGGTGACTATGGCAACAGTGTACTTATTTCATGATGAGGAATACTGATTTCTGATTACTGTAACTTGGTTTTAATCAGGGCTATGATAATAATTACTTTCTTTATTTTTCTTCACAATAATCACTATAATAGTCAAAGAAGACAAGGTAGTAACAATCACAAATACTGCACTAGCAGCAACACCACCAATAACACCAGCAGAAACACCGTCTTCATTATGATCTAAAGTTCAATTGTAATAATAATCATTCTTATGTCAATTTGTATCATTTAAGATGCAATACATAGAGTCAAATATACAGTCAAATTATTTATTTACCCAACTCCTGGCAAGTTCTTCTTTCTCCAGTATATACACCACCCAGATTGTCCGTTCCTCCACATTCACAATTTACAAAGTGTCCCCTACAGCTACACTGGCTGCTTGAAGTGTTCAAACAAGCTAAACACTCATCTACAGATGTGATACTTGTGTTACACCAGTACTCAGCCACAGAAGGAGCAATTGTGGTATTGAAACACACAAATCCCCCAGATACAGTCATGACTCCATCAGAATAGCCTCCAGCAGATTGACAGAAGTTAAGTGCATTCACATTACGACGACCAAGCTCTTCTGGATCACATTCTATATGAAGAGTGGAGAAATAAATTACAAGAGTCATGACAACAAAAAAGTGGAATTAAGTGTAGAAATACCCAAACCAAGCTAGGCCAACAATGGACAGGCAATCAATTGATCTAAAGTTCAATTGTAATAATTCTTATGTCAATTTAATATAGCATGTAATAATTTTATTATAAGTTGCAACATAACACATAGAGTCAAACTTACAGTCATGTTGTTAACTTACTCAACTCTTGACAGGTTGCTCTTTCTCCAGTATATACACCACCCAGATTGTCCGTTCCTCCACATTCACAATTCACAAAATGCCCCCTATAGTGACACTGGCTGCTTGAAGTGTTTAGACAGGCTAAACATTCATCTACAGACTCTACAACAGTGTTACACCAGTACTCAGCAACTGAAGGAGCAATTGTGGTATTGAAACACACAAATCCTTCAGATTCAGTCCTGACTCCATCAGAATAGCCTCCAACAGATTGACAGAAGTTAAGTGCATTCACATTATGACGACCAAGCTCTTCTGGATCACATTCTATATGAAGTTAGAGTGGAGAAATAAATTACAAAATTAGTCATGACAACAAAAAAGTGGAATTAAGTGTGATTATAATATATAGTGTAGAAATACTCAAACCAACCTAGGCCAACAATGGACAGGCAATCAGTATTATTTTTCTAAACTAAAGATACACACAGTGCTTACAGTTCATTTATTCTGTATGAGTATATGCATGGGATAGGTGGCACTATTGTTTCTTTATAAGAATCAATAGTGCCGCCTATCCATACAATAACTTAATATGATATGTCACAAAATACTGAGAGAAAGATAATTCTGGCATAGAAACGGAAGATTGAAATGGGAAAGAAATAAATACCTGTGGCACTGGAGAGACTCAACCACCTACCCATGGGTTGGCAGTCAGAGTCATAGTCAAACTAGCCATCAGGCCACTCCCTTCTGATACCTTAAGGAGACTATTATATAACAAGTAGTAAAAATTTCAAAAAAATAAGTAGTGTAGGAATGGGCAGTGCGGTAAAAAGTATTGGAACAAGGCATGTCTCAATTTCAGCACATGACTACTTCATTTTTATTCTTGTCAGTTGATCCCTCCTAAGGATCCCGCTAAGTGTCGTAATCTGTACAATTATAATATTACAATAGTGCGGTAGCTTAAGTATTATTGTATTGGTTCAAATTCCTACTAATTTGTAGACTAAACAGTGGAGCAAACTATAAAAGACAGGTAACTTAAACTGGACTGTTAGCCAAGAGTTGGGTATAAAAAATGAAGTAGTCATGCGCCGAAATTGAGACATGCCTTAATTGTTCCAATACTTTTTACCGCACTGCCCAATGCATTCCTACACTACTTATTTTTTTGAAATTTTTACTACTCGTTTATTTACTTTTTTCAACACTACAGTGTGGAAACTATTAAAGACTGGTTAGTCTTTACAAAAAGCTTGAGTAGCAGCACTAATGCGCATGCGCATAATAATGCCACGTGGATACATTGAAGTACATGAATTTATACTCTCAGTTTCAAAGCTTTCTAGTTTTTGTTTAGGCTTATTTGTGATAAAAACGAGTATCAAGGAATGTAGTACCTATGAAAAGAACTTACTTTGTGCTGTCAAAGTTGGCTCAACACATTCTGGTTCTCTGGAAATGCTTTTCAAGTAAGTCAGTTAGGAAGTACGTACGTACGTAAGTAAGTAAGTTAGAAGAACAAAAGTGGCACTGTGGTGGCTTCCCACTAGCGCTCTCTACGAGTGCTGAGGAAATTTTTTGCGAGTTTCAAGCCTTACAAGCAGTTGGTAATCTGTTAGTGAGAGCCTCTGAGCAACTTTGAAAGTTTGATTTTGTTTGACTAGATTTTTATGGTGACCAACATTTTGTATTGTGTCTATGGGACAGTCGGCCCATTCCTACTATACGTACTACCGTACATATGATTATTTGCGGGTGCAGTACTAATTGGGCCAATGAAGGCATTTTCACTAATTTAAGTACCCACTAAAATTAAATATTTAATAAATACGTGTCAAACTTAATATACTCTCCTCTAAAAATTAGTCCCCACAAATAATAGCGTCCAAGGTACTTTTAACCTAGCCTGACCTCGTACCCAGGCTCTCTCCTTTGACCTAACACTAACAGTAAGGAAAGAGCTAGAGATCAGAGCCTGGGATCCACGTCACGCACGTGACTCTACAGATAGAACGCTAGTCAATCTCGTGCCCAGACCCCTCCCTCGCACGTGCGCGAGGGAAAAAGGGGTCTGGTGCAGAGGAGGTATGACACGAGTGTGGCTTTGCTGAGCTGGCAAACAGGGTGCACGTGATCAACTCTCATTATGAAGTATTGCGGTCACATGATCGGAATGTAATTAACGGACTTGCCAGCTCAGCAAAGGCGCACTCGTGTCAAACCTCCTCTGGGTCTGGTGAAATACGACAGATTTCTTGGCTCAGGGAACGGAATTTGAGCGTCCCAATCAGATCGCAGTAAGAGTAATTATAACATTCCAATGTGCGTTCAGTCACATGATAGCTGCAAGTATTAATAATTATTCAGATGGTTGTGCTTCTGTGTCAGTGAAAGAAAGTAGCTAGCTATGATGTTTTGCGTAAAAAGATTGAATAAAGACTATTTACTAACTAAAATGTGAAATCAAGGCGGCTATTAGTCAGGCTGCTGTAAAACAAGGGTGTTTGCACGCGTAAGCCTGTGCTGCCTGGAATTTGCTCTTACAAATGCACAGAAAATCTCGTACGTACTAGTGTTCTTTTCCGTCAGTGGCCAGAACAACAAACGACTTTTGGGTACCGTCACTTTCCCCAAAACAACAGAAAACTGACCTAGCTGATCACAAATTAATTCTACATGACATATTTTGCTCGTGACTTATGACGTAATGAACCAAGAAATCTGTCGTATTTCACCAGACCCTTTTCCCTCCTTGTGAGGGGTGGGGTCTGGGCACGAGACTAATAGAACACAGATAATTGAGTGTGGGCATAATATTATCACGTCCAGGCAATCAGACTGCCCACGCATTTTCCATCTAAGGTCGCCGTATTTTTGTTCAATTCTACTCAAAATTTAGCAATACTGAAACAAAACGCTAAGTCTTTGGACTAAGAGAGTCACCATACATAACAACAAGACACTTTTTTTGAGTAGGTTATATGACAGAACGTACCTGCATCTTTTTTTTGCATGACTAGTTGATTGAACCATATCTCACTTGAAATAGCACACTATTAGCACGCTGCTAGCTACGAAGTGGCATTTAGATACTAAATAGAAGCTAGCAAGCAAAATTAGACTACTGTAGCTGAGCACTAACAAAAAGTACCAGTTCTGTTTCTTTGCCTCTAAACTCAACGGAAAAAATCTAGATCAGCACGTGGATTGTGGTCGATTTTGCCCACGCAGGCTCGCTCATTTATTTGGGGTTCATGTGCGTGACGTGAGATCGATCCCAGGCTCTCCCATTTCTTTCTGTGAGTGAAAGGTCAAAGGGGAGAGCCTGGGTATGAGGCTACTTTTAACCATGGAAATATTGGTAGTATATTAAATTTGGTGATTTGGCAATCAGCGCATAAATCGCCAATTAAATGTGCACAGGTACAGTACAATTCCTGACTAAAGTCACAATTTTTCTGGAATTATCTTTCTCTAACTCTCAATACTTGGAGTGAATCTGAGCAAGCCCCACATAGTCGTTGCAACTGGTAAAAATTCTGCTCGAACACTGTGGACACTTTTGTAAATTTCAAACGGGGTATTGCATTACATCATGTCAGCATAATATTACTGTATAATATAATCTATGATTATAGCCAGCACATGTTGATTCTGATCATTGCTGAGATGCAGTGGAGAGCACTTCAAGCTGGTCATATCTTAACCCACTAGCACCCTGGAGATGCCCACTTAACAGTTGATGGTCAGTCAAGAGGGAGAAGTGATTGCAAGCAAAGTCCTTTGTTATGGAGCAAGCCTATGAGGTACCAAGTAGTACTGGTTCTCGTTGCCATGGTGCGGTGGTACACCATTGGAGTGACTACCTTTTCTCTCACTTGTTTTTCCATTCTTTAACTCTGCTCTCTCAATCTACATCTTCAAATACCTCATCCATATTCACATTTAGCACTTCTAACAAGTATACCGTGGCTCACATACTTCCAAACCTATCACCATGCAATTAAAAAATTGTAGTCCATATTAACATGTGTGCACAAGCATATGCGCAAGCACATAGCCTCGAGGCCTCTGCGTTGGACCTACTCAGGCTTGCCCCTATGATGCCTTGCATCACCCTAGTTTGTGCCTATAATGTTAACATCTTGTAAACTTACGGCATGTTGTAAAGTTCCCAACTACTTGGATGACAGTTGTCAAACCAGATTCCACAGTAGTCCAAGTGGCAGTGTAGAAGTACACAATGTTAGAAGCTACACTCAGAGTGACCGGCTCTCCACTATTACCGGGTAGCACAGTGTCTTGGTTGGACTGTTCAGTTCCATAGGAGATAGAACAGTTTTGACTGCAATTTGCTGTCACATTAGTTGGACTTGAAATCAAAATGTCAACAGTAAAGGCAGTATTGATGTCATCTGATAAAACAAAGAATGATATATCAATATTCCTACCGGTGACTGCTGGGTTTGCAAACTTCTAAATTCATACATGCATGCATGAGCAAGGCAAATAAACAAACAAACGACACAAGCTCACCAAACATCACTTGTCTTCTCCTACCATTACCAACTCCATTCACTGCTGCTACTGAGACTATATGTTCAGAGACAGTGGTCCCATCTGGTGGAATGTAGGTGTAGTTTAGATCACTGATATCATTCTCAGTCATATCATTCTCAATAACATGGTAGCCAATGACATCATCAGTGAGGGTATCATTTACACATCCAGACACAATAGAAGAACCATTTCCAACCTGTTGTAATAATACACAAGTGTAAAAAATTTCAAAAAAATAAGTAGTGTAGGAATGGGCAGTGCGATGGCATACAGTGCAACCACATAAGAGACCAAAATTTGTGATTTTGTGTTTATCCCAATAACTTCTACACCTTGAAGGCTTACCATCTAGTGATGGTACATATGTGTAGGGTGATCACTTGTGGAGCTTCTGTGAGTGGGCGGGTCTGGTCACGTGATTGTGGGAGGGTGTGGCTCACCGTTTGCAAAGAATGGCATTGATGAATACTGTATATTTTTCAAATCAGAGCTCTTAACTCATGAGTATAAGCAAGAAATGCTTGCATAAAGCCAAAAAATATGCAAAATTTAGTGCTAAGAAGTTAAGGATGGAAAATATAGCTTCCAGTAGTCTGGGCACCAGGCCCTTTCTTGCTAGGTTTTAGGGGGGTGGGGAATAGGCAGGGGGAAAAAAAGGAAAGAAAGGGTCTGGCAAATAACCTAGTAGTAGCACGGATCCACGTCCAAAATCGAGACGTGCCCACATAATGATATTCATAGGCCTTATCAAAGGCCTTGTGGTTGTGTTATATACTCCACACAGGACTTTGTGGTCATTATGCGGCACGTCTCGATTTTGGACATGGATCTGTGCTACTACTAGGTTATTTGCCAGACCCTTCTAAACCAAGAAAGGGTCTGTGCCCAGACTAAGCTTCCAGTGCAAGTTATGGTCCCGAATTTGATCTATCAATAGACAAAGAAAGAAATGCTTTAGCATTATACCAAGTTTGATAGAGTAGGCCCTTGGCATTTGTCCAAACCGTTGCATTTTGTTAGCTAAAGGAGCATTTTTTGCAAAATTCTGCAGATTTATGGTTTTGCAAAATACAGTGATAGGATGAAATTTTGATTTTCAAAATGCTTCAAACCACCCAAATTCTGCTTGTTGGCAACAAATTTATTGATTTCATGCACTTTTGACTATTTTCAAAGAATTTTGGTCTCTTACGTGGTTGCACTGTACATGTCTCAATTTCGCACAAGACTACTTTATATTTTTTATTCTTGATCCCTCAGGGGGACATATGGATCCTCAGTGTCGTAAATACCATATAGCTTATTATTGCAAATTCCTACTAATCAGTTGGTAAGCAGTGGAGTAAACTACCGTATAGCGGGAAATTTTCGTGGAGGAAAATTTTTGCGTTTTCTTTTTGAATAGAAATTCGCGGGGAAAATTTTCGTGGATTACGGATCTCAAATATACGTGACGATCACATACCTTACAAATTTCGTGGGGGAAAATTTTCGCAGAAAGCTGCCAAACCGCGAAATTCGCAAAAATTTTCCCCCACGAAAATTTCCCGCTATACGGTATAACAGACAGGCAACTTAACTGGACTGCCGGCCAAGAGTTGGGTATAAAAAATTAAGTATTCATGTTGGCCGAAATTGAGACATGTATATGCCACCACACTGCCCATTCCTACACTACTTATTTTTTTGAAATTTTTACTACTTGTTCATTCACTTTTTTCAACACTACAGTGTGGAGACTATCAGAGACTGGTTACTAACGGTTAGTCCTTACAAAAAGCTTGAGTAGCAGCTACATGCACTTCATTATGCTGGAGAAGGCTCGCATATAATGCTACGTGGATAGACAATGATCTTTGAACTCTACCTACAGAGATGGCTGCATTGTAATACATGAATTTATACACTAAGTTTTAAAGCTTTCTAGTTTTGTTTAGGCCTACAGTCGAACCTCCAAAAACGGACCCTCCGAGAAGCGGATAACCTCTCTAGAGTGGACATAGTCTGAAGCAACCTCCAAGAAGCGGACACTTCGAGATCTCGATTCCGGACAGCAGACAAAAGCTGTGCTCCCAACGTGTCTTTGCCATACAAATTTCGCTCCAAAATTATTAATGGACACTCAGGAAACCACAAATTGTGCTTTGTATGTAAAATTGCGAATATATAAATACATAAAACCGCGCTCACAATTTCTTTTAACCTTACAGTGAGCAATGATGAAAACATTGAAAGAAGCCTTTCTAAAGCAGCTAGACGAACAAACTAAACACAGACTGCTCTCTGTTTACCTTTAGGTAGCTAGCAACTAGATCTTCACTGTCTAGTTGTGTAACATAGAGCATTTTTATATACTCCAATTCTTTTTTTAACGTGCATATCCATGCATGTCCCTTTAGGCCTGGTATTTGATCCTCAGCAATATTATGATAATAGTACCCCCATAAATGGATAATTGATGCATAATTTGGTGAACCTCCGAGATAGGGACAACCTCCGAAGAGAGGACAAAAGTCCTGCTCCCAAAGTGTCCTTTGTTCAAAGGTTTGACTATATATGCATGATGAAAACGAGTATCAAGGAACGTAGTACCATGAAAAGAATTTACTTCGTGCTGTCAAAGTTGGCTCAAGACATTCTGGTTCTCTGGAAATCCTTTTCAAGTAAGTCAGTTAGGAAGTACATATTGCTAAGTATAAGACGGAACAAAATGGCACTATTATGGTTTCCCACTAGTACTCTCTGCTAGTGCTGAGGAAAGTTTTTGTGAGCTTTAGGCCTTGTATGCAGTTGGTAATCTGTCAGTGAGAGCCTTTGAGCAACTTTGAAGGTTTGAATTTGTTTAACTAGGTTTTTATAGTGCCAAACATTTTGTATTGTGTCTATGGGACAGTCAGCCTATTCCTACTATACGTATACAATACAATCATGATGGATGTACACAATATATAGAACTTTAATGACAGTGTAATTAAGTCAAGTGTTGATGAGGAGAAAACCTACCACTTCATCCCAAGTAAGCATTGCATGTTGAAGCTTTTTACTGGAGGCATCATATGTAGCCATCTTCATCCTAAGAGTTGGCTCAGTAGGAACTATATATATAATACACAAATGGATAAAATTATAATGCATTCACATCACAACTACAGACGCATGGTTGAGCTATACNTCCTGGGTGTAGTCTTTCACAACAGAATTCGACAGAAAGATAAATTTCCATAGAAGTAAGCTTCAACCATACACTGGCAACTGTCATACGTTATGTTGTTGTAACTAACCCGCTCAAAAAACTAAGTGAAGGCAGCCATCTCTGATTGAGCCACCTCCCACATTAGCTCAAATTCTGCCGCCAAGTGGAGGCGCGCGCGGCTATGGGTAAGGTCTATTCTTGTGATTAGCAGTCCATGAATAAATTAATTATCAGTCCACGAAATTCCTGGACCAATTAGAACAAGTATAGCGCATGCGGACTTTGCCAGACCCTTTTCCCCCAATGTAAATGGAAAAAAGGGGCTCATGGGGCACCGGTCACATCCGGCCACAAACTCTACTGTATTTCTAGATAATGCACACTATAGGGGGTGTAATCGATGAGTGTGGTTTCGAAGCTAAGTGCTCCGAAAAACTAGTAAAACCTCTGAACAAAGGACACTTTGGGGACAATATAAATTCGCGGCTTGTTTGTCTTTTGTAGAGAAGTTATCCTCTTCTCAGAGGTTCTGTTTTCATTACTACAATAGGGAATTGGAATTTTGAGAACCAAAAATCGTCCTTTGTTGAGAAGTTTATAATACAGTGTCCCTATCTCTGAGGGTCCACTATTGGACGTTCTATACTGTATTATTATTATTGCAATTTCAACAGTAATTATTAAGCCTCGGCTCATGCAGTCTTCTGCATGTGCCAAGGCTTAATAATTACTGTTGAAATTATGGTAGTTGGTTTTGTGTGTCTGTCTGTCTGAAAATGGAAGGTACAGGCTTGTATACGTTCGTAAATCGAGATTATCTAGAAATTTGACATGTAGAATCTTGCAAAACGTAGTTTCTGAGAATGATCTGTAATGATTTTTGCAAATATAGATCCACCCAGTAACACAGGCTGTGCTGAAAACACTTATGATGAAATTCAACTGGGTTCTACTTCTTCCAATGCACGGTTCACTCTGAGATGGATATCCCCTCTCAGTGGAAGCCCCATCAGTGCCTACCACATTCAAATTAACCCCGCCCTCTTAATGTATCCTCCAGAGTGTAATGTAACTGACAACACTTGTATAGTATCAGGATCCACCTCTGGCCTCCAGCTGAATTTGACTCTTGAGGTAGAGTATAGGATTTCCATCGCTGCTGAAAACTGTGGATCACAACTGAGCAGTCCAAGTGAAGATATTATGGTTCATGTTAGAGGTAAACAGTACTGAAGTTTACAGTCGGACCTGCAAACAATGGACACTTTATTGGTTAATTTGACCAATAACTGTCCACATAATAATTATATCCATTAATTTTTCCTCAACCCTGAAATTTTAGCTAAACCATAAGTCTAAAATTGAAGTTGTTATTTATAGTTATTTATTTATTTATTCTAGTTCCAGGTCAGGTAACACTTAGAATGGTTGTAGTGACATATGATGCCTCCAGTACAAAGCTTCAACACTTAATGCTTACTTGGGATGAAGTGGTAGGTTGCCTTGATCCCCATCAGCATGTATATACTTGATTGTGACTTTGCACTATTTCAACTGCGCATCCATGGTTACATTATGTCATACATACTCATAATTATTGTGACAATTAACAGTTTGGAAGTGGTTCTTCTATTGTGTCTGGATGTGTAAATGATACCCTCACTGATGATGTCACTGGCTACCATGTTATTGAGAATGATATGACTGAGAATGATATCAGTGATCTAAACTACACCTACATTCCACCAGATGGGACCACTGTCTCTGAACATATAGTCTCAGTAGCAGCAGTGAATGGAGTTGGTAATGGTAGGAGAAGACAAGTGATGTTTGGTAAGAATCTTTTATTGCCTTGTGCATCCACGAAAGCCATGGATGCAGGATTTTGTTTTGCCAGATGACCTCAATACTGCCTTTACTGTTGACATTGTGATTTCAAGTCCAACTAATGTGACAGCAAATTGCAGCCAAGACTGTTCTATCTCCTTTGGAACTGAACAGTCCAAACAAGACACTATGCTATCTGGCAGAAGTGGAGAGCCAATCACTCTGAGTGTGGCTCCTAACAACATATACTTCTACACTACCAGTTGGACTACTGTGGAATCTGGTTTGACCTCTGTCATCCAAGTTGTTGGGAACTTTACAACTTGCCGTAAGTTGGTATTGTCTTAAAAAGGCCTGGATTTGACAATAATTGAGCATGTTTTGTCGTCACAACTGTTTTATAACCCCCACTGACTCTATAGAATGTGATCCAGAAGAGCTTGGTAGTAATGATGAGAGAGCAGTTAACTTCTGTCAATCTGGAGGCTATTTTGGTGGAGTCAGAACTGTATCTGGGGGGTTTGTGTGTTTCAATACCACAATTGCTCCTTCTGTGGCTGAGTACTGGTGTAACACTGATGTAGATTCTGTAGATGAATGTTTAGCTTGCTTGAACACTTCAAGCAGCCAGTGTCGCTGTAGGGGACACTTTGTGAATTGTGAATGTGGACGAATGGACAATCTAAGTGGTGTATATAGAGGAGAAAGAAGAACCTGCCAGAACTTGCGTAAGTTGAAGCATGCAGCTAGTATAATTATAATTGATTACATGGTTGATTATGTAATATTTTCAATGTGCAGCTCTACCATCAGGTTCTGGTAACCTCTGTCATGTTAGTGGACGTACTGCAACTTGTCAATGTGGAAGTACCTACACACTAGAATATGACAACACAAATGGTTGGAGTGATGCTCCTAGTTGCAAAGGTATTCCATTCTTAGACTATAATATGATCTTTATACTTAAAGTTGTAAACAATACAATGTGCTTATGTTATAACTACAGAATCTCTAAGCTATGGTGGAGCCATAGCTATCTCGGTTCTCATACCCTCTATCTTAATGTTCCTCACTGGTCTTCTTCTGGGTCTATTGATCATGTACTGTTTGGTAAGAAACAAGATCAACACTGGCTCAGGAGGTAGTGGAGTTAGTCAGAAGCAGCAACCTGGTCCTGCTCCAGCAGTGTATGAAGATGTCTCTCCATCTTCCCTTAAGACAGAGAGGTTTCAAATGGGAGAGAATATGGCATATGGACCAACTGGAGGGAGAAGATAAACATCTAGCTCATTTATGCCTAGAGTTCTAACATCAAACTTTATAGTAGGTATAATTGCTATAGAGTAATGCACTTTCTTATTGGATAATATACAGCATGTATACATGAATCATTATAGATCAGACTAAAACTTAGTGCTGTATGTTTGAGTAGTCTCAGTTGATTGTTATACAATGTAGCAATATTTAATTGCAACATGTGTGTTTTGTATATTATTATTATTATTATTATTATTATGAAATACACGCCACAAAAGGCGCAATTGAGTGACAACAACAAATAAACACACCAAACATAAACAAAACAATGAACAAACACAGTAATAAAGACGACTAGGACTTTAAACGAGATCTGGAACGAGTTCAAAATGCAACCGGGACCCAAAAAGATAAAATGCATTATTTGAGGAGTAATTTTTAGGGTATTACTCATTGTGATGTATCACGTGATGCATATGGTTTTGAGAATAAGCTGAATGGCAGTCTAAAGCTGCTGCAAAGCACTCAGTTGTTTCAGTATTACAATTACTTGTCAATGAGTGAATACGTATTTGCTAATCGGCCATCTGTGCTATTCCTGTGTATATCCAGTCTACTTCGTAGTCCATGCATGCGAATACATGTATTTGCTGTAAATTAACAGCCTCTCAATGTGTATACAAAAGTGTGATCTCATCATAAATTCTCAACAAAATTTTTTAATTATGATTATGNATGATGGCTCTGATATCTCCACCACTGTCCCCACATGACCCTCCCCTCCATCACTGGTGTCCACTGGGTCCCAGTCACGACCACGGACCACTCTTAAACCATGACAAAACACCTGTGGAGGAGATTAATTTTTCATTTTATCTGTATATACATGAAAGACAGTCTATACTTACATGGGTTAAGCATGGTAGGGTTACAGCTTGAATCCAAGAAAAGTTCTACATAATGAATATCATGCAATAACATCATACGTACGGTAGTACGTATAGTAGGAATGGGCCGAATGTCCCATAGACACAATACAAAATGTTTATGATCATAAAAATCTAGCAAAACAAAATTAAGCCTTCAAACTTGCTCAGAGGCTCTAACCGACAGATTATCAATCGCATGCAAGGCCTAAAACTCACAGAAACTTTCCTCAGCATTCGTAGAGAGAGCTAGTGGGAAGCCACAACAATGCCATTTTTGTTCTTCTAACGTACGTACGTACGTACTTTCTAACTGACTTACTTGAAAAGCATTNGGGCAACTGCAATTGTACAGATTTGCAAGACACATTACCTGCTTCTTTTTGAAGTACTAAGACACCTTTACTGGGCCGGGTATACTTGAAGTTTTCCAAGTGAACAGCAAGCGTTTAAAAAAAGCACAAAACATGGCAATTTTTAACACTGAATTCAGTAAATTCTGCGTTTTCCGTATTGGTGCCATACCGATGATTGCGAGCGCGTTTTTCCCAGTATACATATATATACGGAGGCGTTTCCAATCCACGTGAAGCGTATATATTATCTATGATTATGCGTATGCGCATTAGCCTCCTCCTACGGTGGCCCTGGAGGTCGCGCCTCGCGCCAATATCCTATCACTGTAGACTATATACGTGCACGGGATTGGACTCACGCCCACGCACCAGTATTGCTCTAGTACTTTACGTAATCTGCGATCTATGTTTCTTTTTTACGAATTTTTTTGGAAAAAATTTTTTTTGTAAAAGTGGAAAGTTGTTGTTTAGACACTAAAGCGCAAGCTATAGCTTAGTAGACAGTGGATTACAGAGAACGAAGATTCTTTTCGTTACAAAGAGAGGCAGAACTACCAGAACTGGATCTCGAAACCCAAAAAATCCTGTCAAAACGACAAAAGACCGCCATTTTAGCTGTTATGCTGATCAGTTGTACCTCTAAGAACTGCAAAAAGAGTCTTTTCCAACTTTTTTCTCCAGGGGATAGTAGACAGATGATTTGTACATGGAATCAGGTACCTTAGAGCCACAGTCTTACAAGTAAGCGGGTACAGTGGCCGACTTCTTTGTCTTGGTACATTTTAATTGTTGGATGGTTTTTGTCAAAACGGTCGGACCTGTAATTTTCGTTAAACTCTCTCAGTTGAACAAAGAATAGAAACATGTACTTCTGCAACCATTCCTACATGGAATGGGCCATAAAAACTGGCTAGAAAAGGAGTAGGTTTTGCAGTAGCGAACAAAATGTTGGGCATGTTCAGCGCCATTTTCTAGCTTGCTGCTCGTGAAAGTACAGTACCGTACCATATGGCAGCTGTAATTAATTATCGAGCCCGGGTACCCCCTGCTTGCGAAACATAGATGAATGGCGGAACGGGAAGAATCCAATCCTGTGCACGTAGTCTATAGTATCTATGGTAACACCAATGTTCTGACCTTTGACCCCGCTAAGGGCCAATGTCCGATCTCCAATATCTTGGCCTTTGAACCTGCTGAGCGCCGATCACCAATGTCCAAGCTCCGAAAGTTTAACCTTTGACCCCAATCACGGGAAAGAATGCTGGATAAAAGTCCTACATGTATACAGTGCCTTACAATGTCAGTAGAGAGTGCAATAGCATTTTAAACTTAATTAAGCCTCGGCGCGTGCGTAGCACGTGCAGAGGGTTACGGTAGTCGTTTTGTCTGTCTGTCTGTCTGTCTGTCTGTCAGTCGTTTTGTCTGTCTGTCTGTCTGTCTGTCTGTCTGTCTGTTCAATCGAAATCTCAAGAAAGACAGCTCTAGCTACAAAAGCGATAGTACTTTTACGTTCATAAATGTGAATGATCTTGTAGAATTACATTTTTTGCTGTCCAAAACGCTGTTGTTGCTGAGATTTGAGGCTTTTGTGCTTCTTTTAGCGCTTAGCTTCGAGGCCACGCCTACTGATTTAGTGTGCGTTATTTAGAATCAGAGCAATGCTCACTGCCACAACGATTTACTGCTGAGGCTGCTGAGGCTGCTGCTGCGTATAATTATGCATTGGCAAGGCTAATTCCTGTCTGTATATCCAAAGAACACTGACAGTGACTAACAGCAGCAGCAACAGCAGTGCAATGCTGCTTGTGCTCTTGGAAAGACAAACAAAGGTTGGCTTGCTTTCTGCATGTATACATTTTTTAGTCTGCCTGTCACAGTGTGGCTGACTCAGGTCAATGACTTAGTAGTGAGTCTCAGGTCAACTCCTGGCTACAGGCTAGAATTTGAGGTTGGTTGGATGATGAGGTCATACATTCATGTCACCATGCTAGTTGTCACGGTCAGTTGATAAGTTGCGCCGAGGTATGCACCTTGGTGCCTTCATTATTAGTCTGCAGTTATTGAGCCTCAATAACTGCAGACTAATAATTACTAAGTTTAAAATGGAGGGATCGGAGGGCCCGGGGATCATGATGTACAAGCTTTCTTTTTTGTACTTGGGACAAAGCTCAGTGCTAGTCTGACATAGCCAGCCCTTTTCCTGCATACTGATATACTCAGTATAATGATAGTGATGTCTAAAAGTTTGAGTCTAGCTAGAGAAGTAAAATCTACTGGCAGTAAGTTACATTAATTGTGCTCAGTACTTAGTTGCTAGAGTACAAGTTACTTTGACAATGTCTAATGGTATGTTCCAGACAAAGTGAGTATTAACAAAAAAAGAAAACCTAAACGTATTTACTCTTGACAGCTAGCTGCATAGATGGTGACTCTTTGTTTGGTTATTATTAAATGACCAAAGACAGGCAGTCTAGGTATATTTGACAGCAGCTGAGGGTCTGTTATCATTGAGGGGTCACCCGGTGACTTGTACCTGAACCCTTCCTGCCAATATCTACTATGACTATAAAAAGTCTATCCTATGTGTTCACTTCTAATTATAGCCCCCTCCTCAATCAACCAGTGTACACATAATTGAATAAGGGGGCATTCACAAACAGGTTCCAGTCATGCTTAACGTCATTTTGACATTATCTCAAGAACCCCCCCCCCCTTCCCCCCCATAACGAGAACTTGCTAGAACACACAGGAACTCAGTTGATAAAGTGACGGAAAGACTGTGGAACATGTGATATGTCTCTTCTGTTTTCCGATAGAAATGTAAAGGCAGGATAAATTGAGCATCTGCCTAGCTCCACATTTGCACCTAAACTTGGCATTAACTATCACCTGAAAGAAGCCATGTCTTAAGTTCTAACTCGCACATTTCCAAGTCTGAAGGTGTTGCAGTGTCCTTCAAATTTTTCACTTGCCGGTGGATTGAACTATGGAAGCCGAGAAGTACGGAAGACGAGAAGGGCAATTCGCGCCGCCGTACGCGAAGCGCCGCGATCGCGCCGCGCTATGCCGCATTGCGGATCGCGCCGCACTGTACCACTTCGCGGATCGCGAAGTGCCGCATTCGCGCCGACTCGCGGACCGCGATAAATTAAATTATTACCGCGCTTTACAACGTAGCTAATCATTGATAACATTATTTTACTATAATTATACTTCCTATGCTTTTATGTAACGCATTGCATACACTTGCACCTATCGTAGTGTGTTCAATCATAAAAAATTAAATAATTATTATTTATAATTATTATTGACCTCTAACCTCTGACCTAGATGAGTGTCTTTAATAATGTACAGTAATGGAGAGTTATTTGTCTTTGGATTTGTCTAGGGGAGGTATGGTACGGGTACACCTTTGCTGAGCTGGAAAACGAGTGCACATGATCAACTCCTATTGAGAAGTATTGCGGTCACATAATTGGAATGCAATTAACGGACTTGCCAGCTCAGCAAGGCGTACTGATGTCATACCTCTGCTGGGTCTAACCAGAGGTCTAACAGTGACCATCATTGCATAGTTATTTAATATTTTAATATTCAGATATTTTAAACTAATGTTGTAAGATCTGTGAGTTCTAAAGCGTTGTGTTCTTTGATAACAAGCCTTATAATCCAAAAGTTGACGGAAATATCAACAGGAAAAGATAGATAGCAATGTAGTCATTTAGCCCATTAACTGCGTGAAGAAGGACCTAAATTAAATACCACCCCATATATAACAATTATGTTATTTATCACAAAGTAAATCTCCACTTCTTATCACTTGGAATCACATGTTTTAATTGAGATGTACATGGGTGCCTGCTCTTAATTAATACCTCGGCCATTTGAAGTCCTCTGTATTATAATAATGACTACGTATTAACTATGTATAGCTTCCCTGTTGATATTTCCGTCAACTTTTGGATGAAATCACTTGTTATCCAAAGCACACAATGCTTCAGGACTCATACATCTTACAATATTAGTTTTTAAATCTCTGTATACTAAAATATTCAATACAATCTTTAATAACTATGCAAAACTTAACTCACTGATGGTCACTGTTAGCCCTAGACCAATCCAGAGATGAATCACTCTCCATCACTGTGCATTATTTAGAAAGACACTCAACTAGGCCTGAGGTCAGAGGTCAATAATAATAATAAGTTTAATTACACACACTACGATAGGTGTAAGTGTATGCATGTGTTACATAAAAGTATAGGAAGTGTAATTATAGTAAAATAATGTTATCAATGATTAGCTACGTTGTAAAGCGCGGTAATAATTTAATTTATCGCGGTCCGCGAGTCGGCGCGATCGCGGCACTTCGCGATCGATCCGCGATGCGGCATAGCGCGGCGCGATCGCGGCGCTTAGCGTACCGCGTCGCGGATTGCCCTTCTCGTCAGAACATTGGCGATAGGATATTGGCGCGTGGGCGACCTCCAGGGCCACCGTATCCTAGAGCTCCAGCATAATAAAGTGTATGTAGTTGCTACTCAAGCTGTTTGTAGAGACTAACCAGTCTCTGAGAGTCTCCACACTGTAGTGTTAAAAAGGGAATGAACAAGTTTTAGTTTTCAGGCAAAAAAAAAGTATTATAGTGTAGGAGTAGACAGTGCAGTAAAAAGTATTGGAACAAGGCATGTCTCAATTTAGCATAGACTGCTTCATTTTTTATACCCAACTCTTGCTCAGCAGTCGATCCAGTTCAAGTTACTTGTCTGTTGTAGTTTACTCCACTGCTTAGTAGGAATTTGAACCAATGCAATAACCAGCTATATGGTACTATTGTAGCTACGTTTTGCATTTACGACACTGAGGATCCATAATAGAGATCAAGAATAAAAAAGGAAGTAGTCACATGCTGAAATTGAGACATGCCTTGTTCCAATACTTTTTACTGCACTGCCCATTCCTACACTAGCTTATTTTTACTACTTTATATTGAAATACAATAAACTTTACAGCATTCATGATATTGAGTTGCTGAAAGATCAACAAGTAACAGCAGCAACAAAGGAATGCACAAAAAAGCATGCACTAACACATGCACAATCAATGTATTTAGACAGAACCTATACTAGCTAGCTATAGACCTTATGCAATTACGTCACAATTTTCATAGCAACACCAGATGCGTTGCTAACTGCCGCCATTTTGAAGGGCAAAAAAATAATGGCTGACATACGGAGAGCAGACGAATCGTTGCTTTACAAGTTCACTGATAGTGCTCTTTGTATGATTAGGCATCTTTTGTGGTTCACAGCTACCGAGACAGAATATAGCTAGCTCAGAGCGTGGAAGCAGCAGTACCAACCACGCAACGAAGATTATGATACAGAGCAAAGAACTACAATTTTTGTCACCGTCTGCTAGCTGTTTTAGCTGCCACTGCTCAAAGATCACTTTGCAAGTCTATAGGGCTCTCTGAGTGAAGGCAATCGAGCGTATGTTAGTTGACTGTCTCCAGGGTTTTACTGCAAAAATTCTTCGAAGAAGCTGTCACTTTCCTGCATTGCTACTGTACTTCCACGCTAAATTTGCCCTTCAAAATGGCGGCGTTAGCAACGCATGCGCGGTTTCCAAGTTGTGACGTCAATTGCATAACTAAGGTCTATAGAAGGTTCAATAATCTTTGACTTGGAATGAATAATAATGGACTAACATGTAGGAGTGGCTGCATATCACATTGTCACCTGTTTGTTAAGCCCTTTGCATGTGCAGAGGATTACGGTAGTCATTTTGTGTGTGCATCTGTCTGTTACGGGATACACATAATCTGAAGAATAAATTTTTGCAGAGTAGTCAACAACAGTTCAGATCAATGACTAACATTCCCGATCTCTTATACTGAGAAGACTATAGCTAAAGTCTATCTGGTTTGAGAATGCCAGTAGAAAAAATTGAATAACTTTCTAAATATCCGACCGATTTTAAAATTTCAAGCACCATTGGAAAGTGCTCATTTTAATTCCCCGTTCTTTTGGTTGCATTTTAAGCTTCCTACCCCATACCAGTCAAAAGTTAGCTATTTTGCGCCATATAAAAGGTATATTGCATGAATCTCATTATATATTTCACTTCCGGTGATATTCTCAAACCAGATGGACTTTAGTCTATCTTTGCATCGGGAGGAGGGAGGGAGAAGTTATAGGATGTTATTGATTAGTCCATAGCATCCCACAGGACAGATTTCTATGGGGTAATGCATCCCACAGACGCAATTTGGGGGGACATGAACAATTCAGACATTGGGGGAATTCGATAAGGAATTTTTTGGTGGGGCAATTCTGTAAACACACTGAAAAAGACAGCTCCTAATTCTTCTAGTAATAATGTAAGAAGTACCAGTGATAACTAGCTTTGAGGTTGCCTAAATGGCTTAAAAAGACTTGCTTGCATCCAGACTCCAGCAAAACATTCTATTATTCCTGAATTACCCCACACACCTAAATTACCTGCATGCATGGTTACTAATTTAGGAAATTACCCTTATACAGTAGTTTAGTCTCGCATAGCCAGCCCCTCTCTAATATTCTCTCCATCCAAGCTTCCTGAGAGAGGCTGCATGGCTATGTGATACTATGTTAGATTAGTTATGTTGAGTGGGCTGAGGCTCATACACCACTGATAGGTGCTTTCATTATTGTTGTGTGGTTAACTTACCAACTATAGTCACTGTAGCAATTCCTACAGTCCGTGGAATAGGACCACCAATCACTAGACATGAGATAACAGAACCCTCTTGAATAGAAGCTGTCAAAGAGCTGATTCTCAAATCTGATGTTGTACTATTGATCAGTCTGCTTTCAGTTATACCATCAAGAGATAGTTGTGTCATTCCCACTTCAGCAGGATTTGAAAAAGACGCTATAATAGAGGAAGCATCCCTTAGCCATCTGATTGTTGGATCAGTTTCATTAAAAGTACAGGTGTACACAACCATATCTTGTAGACAGGGAGCACCTTGACTGACAGGCCTGCCAGGCACAGTAACTGCAAGTAGCTGTGCTGTATTGTATTATGTAGATCTAGTTAACGATTTTGCTGAATGATCCATGTAAGTACCAACCTGAGCATTGAGATTTTAGAGCGGCCACTGCTATCAGCAATAGAAAACTTACCACAACATTCGCCATAGGGCATCTGCTATTAAACAGCCTGTATTCATGGATCACCCGATTCTCATGTAATTTTCAGGATATAATACTGACAAAAATATGAAAAATGGTTATCCTGTCCACCGTAGTATACTATAGTAGACTAGACCGTATTAAAAGATAGACCCTTATTGATAGTCACTTCGCTAGTAATATTGAATGCAGTGGCTAGCCCCTCCTATGCTTGTGTCGCTTATCCCTTTCGCTTGATGAAATCGGCAAATCGGCGTTTCTGGTTATGATCGCTCTCGAAATTCACAAGATTATGAACTCTTGAACCCTGTTGTGACGTTTTCAATCACTGGTCTACGTCATAACTCAACCACACCCCTTCAATGGATGCCATGGCGCCAGCAGGTACCTCTCGAGTTCGATCGCCCAGAATTCACCCAGAAATGCAAGCGCTAGTGTTGCATGCACATAGGAGTCTTTGTTTATCAACCCACAATCACACACACTACTGTAAAGCTCACATTTTTTTGAAGAAAAAAAAAAATAAGTCGATGAAAGCAAACTTCAAAGCTTGTTCAAAGGCGAACCACTTAATCCATTATAGATCAGAGTGCCGACCACTTCAAAATCCTACGGTGGCCGAGAGGGTCACCGAACCGAACCTCTGTCTGCCGAGCGCGGCGGTCAAATCACCGAAGTAATCGGGCATTCCGAGTACGTCGGCGGTCCCTTGCCGAAGTAATCGGGCATTCCGAGTACGTCGGTCCCCTGCCGAAGTACGCGGATACCGGAAATCGAAACGTAATTAAGTTGGATCACGTGATACGTCAGACCCGACGGGGTCGGGTACCCGGGTGTTGCCGAAAGGGTCGGGCTGAGTTGGTGCGCTCAATTAGAGTAGAAGTGCAGTCTGTGCATCTTACTTATCTTATCTTACTTATGTAGCAATCATGCAGATCGTAAACTGTCTATCGATTCCTTTCTCGTGCATTTGCCCAAAGCCTATCATGTCTGGTTGTAATAATATTTCTATCATGATAAAGTTCTATCAATCTAATACAGAGTATAATAGCTAATTTATTATTATTTAGAAGGTTTATATTATTATCATAGATAATACATAGATAATAAAACTATTATTATGTGCTATATTGTACGTACAGTGAGGTGGCTTGCTGGGCCTGTTTAATAGGACCGGCTGTCTAGCAGATGTATTGTATTAGCCTGTATCAGTATTCAAGATGACCAGTGACACCTTGACAGTCGGATAAATTTGGATGGTCACATGCATGTCAAGCACTATAACAGTATTATTCAATAAATTATACAGTCTGTTGTTCAATTCATTAATGGAAATTATTTATTGGTCTTTCTGACAACAATTACTGATCATAATAAATGCTCACTGACTACAGGATACACTGGCGAGAGATCATAGCCTGGTCAGTCAGGCTAGAGACTCTACGGCTGGAGAGCAGAGCCTGTCAGTCACGGTGCTCACCTGTAAGCTATCATCTATAAGCTTAAGGTGTTACTAAGCAGGGTATTTTGTCTATTTCGTCTCAATTGCACCCTACACTGTGACTATTGTAATCAAGTTGTAATTGTAACGGGACAGACAGACAAAAGATAAAGCATAATATAAATGTAAAGATGACAACAATAATATAACTAGCTAATAATAATGGAGAGATCTACAGTCACAGAGTGCACATATCAAAGATATCCTGGTCCAGATGGTAGTTAATATACTGGCGGTGCTATGCTACTGCATTTTCTACTCTAAATTGAGCGCACCAGCCCAGCCTACCCTCTCGGCACTGCCACGTGATTTGTATTCCCCAAATAAAGCACATTTCCTGTGTCCGCATACTTCGGCAAGTGACCGACGTACTCGGAATGCCCGATTACTTCGGTGATTTGACCCGATTACTTCGGTGATTTGGCCGCCACACTCGGCAGGCAGAGGTTCGGTTCGGTGACCCTCTCGGCCACCGTAGATTTTCGTTGAATAAATTTCGCGGATTGATATCATTCGTGCGCGCACGTATATGAGCACGCAATTTTTCGTTGAACAATTTTCGCGGATAACGTTCGATCCGCGAAAACCGCGAAAGTTAAGTACCATGAAAATTAAGTGGTATACGGTATTCTTCTTCTTCTTCTTCTTCTTCTTCTTCTATCTTGGCTCGAGTTTTCTCAGAGACTATTCACTTTTAGAAGCTGNTACTACTTTTAGCTGCCTCCATCAAGGCTGTATTGCCTGATTTGAGTTGGACATTGATATCATGTACATGTGGTAGAATTACTTCAGCAAAGGTGTGGTCTCCATCTACAGCTGCCTGTACCACATCATCATTCATTTCTACTAGCAAGTGTTCCTCAGCCTTCTGTAGAACAGCACTCATGAGGGCTGGGTTGCCCGATCTTATTGCACTTGATAACACTCTAGCATCAACTGGTACCCCACTCTGTATGAGAAGACTAGCAATATCGAAGTTATTCATTGTGTCCAACAGGGTTTTAAGAGCCTTCTCTAGGAAATGGTTTACGTCAGTTCCATTCTTGATTAACATTTCAGCTATTTCCATATGATTACGTCGACAAGCTAAATAAAGAGCATTGGCTCTATTTGGTATGCTGGTATCATGTTCTAGGAGTAGTTGAACTTCCAAAAGGTGTCCATTGGCACTAGCCAGCATCAGTGGGGTGTTACTAGTCTAGCCCTAGACCCCGCCTCTTTCACCAGTGAAAAATGGGGGTCTAGAAAAACTGGTGCACTTCCGGTGAAATTCTGGAATGTAGCTTCGTCATGATTCACGTGCAATCTAACCTCAAAAATTTATTACAGATTTTGCTGCATTTTCGCGAGTAAGTTTTTTTGTGTGTGTCAAACCGGGATACTATTAACTTTAGAGTGAACAGTAAGCCTTTCGAGGAAAGAGTAGTTGGTAAATAATCTTCGTAGGATAGATTGAGTCCTTCAAGTCAAGGTCACGCTAAACTCTACCACTGCTCATGCCTTTTAGCCAGACCCTTGCTACGCCAGACTAACCTGTTCCATTCAGAGATGAAATCGCTAGCTTCAGCGATGTCAATTGTACGTTGTTTCGAGTTTCCAACAGGTTTCAAAACTTTTATACATGCTGGCAAAAATTCTGCATACTTACAACTATTTTTCGCGACTTCCACAATCAATGTTCAGTCATGTGACATGATTGTCACATGACTTCATCTAAGCGATCTGATTGGTGCCGCCCGATTTCTGGCGGAGAACGGCGGAAGTGCACCAGTTTTTCTAGATCCCCATTTTTCACTGGTGAAAGAGGCGGGGTCTAGGGCTAGACTAGGGTGTTACCATCTCTGTCAGGTATGTTTACACTGGCTCCTTTCCCTAACAATAACTTTGTACACTCTGTATGACCATTGCTCGCAGCACAGGTCATTGGGGTACCTTCAAACTTTGAGACATGATTGATGTCGGGATCATATTCAAGAAGTATTTGAACACATTCGGTGTGCCCTTGCTTACAAGCTAATGTCAGTGCTGAAGGAGCTATATCGTGTCGTAATGAGTGGATAGCAGCACCTTTATCCAACAGGAGCTTAACTAGCTTAGCATGGCCATTCTCAGCAGCTAACTTGAGAGGGGTCCAATCAAAAACTGGGCTGTGGGAGCACCCGCTTCTCATGTAATTTTCAGGATATATACTGACAAAAATATGAAAAATGATCAGTATTATCCTGTCCACCATAGTATACTATAGTAGACTAGACCGTATTAAAAGATAGCGGACCCTTATTGATAGTCACTTCGCTAGTAATATTGAATGCAGTGGCTAGCCCCTCCTATGCTTGTGTCGCATATAGAGACATATGGGCTCCTAGTAAAGAAGGCGCTGTGTTCCCCTGAACGCAATTTGACAAAGGGAAAGAGTTTGGAGAACTTCAGTAGAGAGTAGTGATTCCAAATTACGAGGTGGTTGACCGTGATGATGAAGATTGTCCACTATATATGTCAATGATCTCTTCCATCACATACTCAGCTATTAAAACGAATTGTCCATGTAGAAATATGGAAGGTAAGATAATTTTATCATTGCTGATCATTGTACTTGTCAAGTATAGACCTCTGATACAAGCATAAATTTCAGCGTCGAAGGTGTATGTGTATAGTCTGGGCCGCCACTCTGTGTAGGCTAGGCGGAGTGTATTAAGGTCTTATATTCATTGCGGAGTATATTATCTATCACCGGACTGTATAGTGTATGTATATCCCATAATTGTGTATTATGTCTTGTAGGTGCTCCATGATAGCTATGCCATCAATCTGATCAAGCACTGGATTCAGATTTACGTCGGCTCTTCCGGCATTCTAGGCCAACAATAAAAGTATTCTTACTCTCCTCGAGTGCCAGGTTGCTGTCCAAGACATGACTTAAGTGATAACTTATCTCATGAGAGCCAAAATTGACAAGGTAAATATTGCAGTAATCAATATTATGCCAAAGTTTTACGAACAGATACTTACACTGTACATCCATAGATATTATACACCACTTATTTATGGTACATCATGCATACTCTTATCCCTAAGATGCCTTGCCGCCTGCTGGATCTGTCCAATATTCATAGAGTCTTTTTGTGAAATATGTGTATAATTATGGGTGCTTACTATGTTCGGGACCTTACTGAATGTCAATTATGCTGTATTTGTGCAGTGGTATAATATTATTCATTCTTTAATTATTTAAATGCCGGTAGGATCTAGGAGAATGGAACTCTTATGTATCACTAGATCTGCTAACAGTTGGCTGAATTGTGCCGTATAAAATAGCAGTTGTAACAAGTGCTTGAGTGTGGTCCACTGACACCATGTTTGAAGATCAAACGGAGCTACCTCATTTGTCAATATAGCTACCAAATAAACGAACATCATCATCAATTGTAAGTGCATGAATTGATATTGTGTGTGTGTGTGAAAATGTGTGCATGACAATTAATGTGTGACAATAATTATATGACAGTGTGTGTGTGTGTGTGTGTTTGTGTGTGTGNCTCAAATATTAATTAGTATAGCCTCCAATTACTCGATTATAATAATTAATGGTACTATTGCTTATCAACCAATCACCTCTTTCATTCATGTGACTACAAATGTGTTGTCTGGAGATGGCAAACACATATCGAGAATTCTTGTTTTAAGTTTGTTAGCTGTCTTGTGAATCGCCTCCTCTTGTCCTTTACTGCCTTTCAAACTAAACAAGACATGATATCTATTCCCCATTTGATGTGCTATAGCTACCTCATTTACTCATGACCGGATGGAACATATAGGTGCAATGAACAAATTAAAAACTGGGCCACTTTTAACAGACGTTCCTTTTTCCCATCTCAGAACGTCGATTTGTATGGCCTGTCGAGACTAATAGTCCGTTGTTGAAAAGTGAGCATATGAGATAAGAATAGTTTTCAGATAAAGTATGTCCACAATGTGATTGAGTTAGGTTAGATATCAAGAAGGGGACTATGTTGACTCCAACATAATTATCATTCCCTATAACCTCATTAGGCATCTAAGAAGGTCATTATATTATACAGTTAATGCTCATGTTGTTCAACACACTCGGCACATACCAACTGGATCCATGCATGGGGTGACAAAAGGCTACAAGATGTCTAGAATATCTTACAATTCAACATGAAGGTTATTAGCTACGATGACCAGACAGACAGACAGACAGGATGACAGGAGCTTATGCAGCACTCATAATAAGCTTCTGACGATGATGATAACTTAGTTTAAAATTTAATGACTGGTGTGTAGATTGATGCAATGCCTGAGGGTAGGTCTACAAGATTGACCTCCTATCGTAGAGTTTTGGTCCATAAGACACAGGCCATTGTCTTATTGATTAATACATGAGTGAAATGGTGAATCACGTATAGTATGCATATAAATATAATATTATGTATTATTGTGCTCATAATGTGGCCACACACAATGTCATGTGTAAGCCTATAAAAACATTGTTGTTTACATAGTCCTATGACTTCTATACTACTGTAGTGTACCAGTTGTTTTGACAAGCACATGTAACATGTGCCACTACTATCACAATGCCTTATTGCCGTTATTTTGATCTGATTCAGCTAATTATCTTTGTTTTCTCCAATAAAGGGAAAGCTTACAATCTTGAGATTAAAGGGATGGTACAAAGAATCAATTAAAAAATAGTATACAGGGGCGTATTCAGGGGGGGTCCTCCAGGTGCTCGAGCACCCCCCTCCAGCTCGCAAAAGTGTCATGAGTATAATTAGTCACTTCGCCTTTGGCAGTACTCAGGTTGGTTAAGGATTGCCAAGCGCTTCCAACTCATTATAGTGCGCACAGCGCCTGTTGCATGTATTTAGCTTGTAATGGGACAAGCAAGCTACAATGAATATCATTAATAATTAGTAGATAAAGATCGTCAATACTAAACGCAGTACTAGGTGGGTGTGGTGCTAGAACTTGGCCTCATGGCGAGTTGAGAAAGAGACCTCTTGTGAATAACAGATTTTCCGGTACAGAAAGACACTAGTGCAAACAAAGCTTAAAGTGATGCTAAAAGACTATACTAATAGGTTCTCGCTGGTTTTTCTGAAAATTCTAGACCAAAGCGCGATGGTGAACAGCAATGTTTAGGTAAGTATAATAAATTCACTCTAAAATTCATTATTTCTTTCAGTAATTTAGCGCTACTGTAGCATTGCAACAAATACCAGCGAGGGATGTTTAGTTCAGACCATTAGCTAACTAACAAGCGCTATGCCAAACCCTGAGCTAAGCTTCTTCTGTACCGGATTTTTAATTTTGCGTCTATGAATATCAATTAGTTAATCGTAATTTTATTCATGATAATGGTTACCATGGCAACAAATTGTGAATCCCTATAAAGTACATAGATCAAAGAATCCTAAACTACTATTGAAATAAGCTCTAAGTGAAGTATTGGCTGTATATCAGCCATCTAATTCATAGCTATTTCAGCTGTGTAATTTTCCAGCTAAGGTCTGATTGTCCTTAACTGACCTGAGTATATCGGTAGCGATTATTTTGCACAACAAAATTTTGAACTTTTCTACATGTATTTAGTTATAAACTATAACATTGCTAGCTGTACAGTAGTCTCTGTAGACGTTCAAATTCTCGCAGCTAACGCTGGAAACGCTAACGCGAGCTCACTTTACGCGTACTAGACCTAGTCACGTGACCAAAAGTGGGCGTGGTCTCCAAAAATTTTCGGCCACTTCGCGCCCATTACTGTTTAGCACCCTTCTATTCTAAATCCTAGATACGCTCCTGGTATAGTCTTCATAAGCACGAATTGGGCCTTCAATCAACTTCTGAAAATCATCTTCATGTCAGCAATATGACACTCACAAGATTAAAGTGTGGGGTGGAGTCTCTGGGTGAAGTGTGTGTAGTACTTGGTAATGGCTAAACAGCTTAGTTATATAAGCTTATATACCTAACATGGCTTGCTCTGACTGAGCCGCCGTGTGCACTGGCACATGGCTTTCAAGAGAAGCGTTGGTTTTTATTTACTATGAGATCTTGCAATTAAAACAGCTGAATTGACAGGCTTTGACAATTTGTTGTGCAATGTGTGTCACTGATTCCACATGGTATGTCATTTCAGTGAACTACAGTACTGGCTATGTTCTACTGACTCTGTGCAAGGCACATCATGCATTATATGTAAACTACTAAAGTGTGTAATGATTTGACTGTGATGACGATTACCAGTTAAACCAGTGGTAAAACCCAATCAATTGTATGTTTTCACTAAACCATTCTTATTAACCATGTTGAGTGTCATAACCTGGCTCGGACTANAAGCAGGTAATGTGTCTTGCAAATCTGTACAATTGCAGTTGCCCCTGCACAAGTTTGTGCTATTTGTTACACAAGCATTTGAGTGCTCTAGAATTCTTTTGACCATAAAGCAAGGTGTAGATATAGCCTCTCCCAGTCCAGATGCTCACAACTATGACATCCTGAGCAAGCACTGTTTTGAACTGGCTATAGAAACTTAAGTAGCCCTGCACAAGTACTGCCATAACCGAAGTATAAGCCACTAGTAGCATTTAGATCCATTGGTAGACGTTAGCATCAGAACTAAATCAAGTCCCGAGGTAAACGTAATCTCTTCTGAACGTTTTCGTGTTGATTTTTCAATTTCTTTGCCAGAAGTAGAGCTAAGCACACTCCATCCATTCTCTACTCGAGCAGCTGGCCATACCGATGTCTGCGAATAGAAATTCCGCGGACCACTCCGTAAACTATCTCGTTTCCAATCCACGTGAAGCGTATATATTATCTATGGCATAATAATGCCACGTAGATTTAAACTCTATCTTAGGAAGTACGTAAGTTAGACTGTTAGTAGTTTAGAAGAACAAAAATGGCACTATTCTGGCTTCCCACTAGTGCTCTCTACGAGTGCTGAGGAAAGTTTTTATGAGTTTAGGCCTTGCATGCAGTTGGTAATCTGTCAGTGAGAGCCTCTGAGCAACTTTGATGGTTTTGTGATGAATACGATTACTACACATTAACAAACACTGGTGTTCATCTGGCTGTATACAACATGTGGTGATGAACAAACTTACTTACAACTGTTGTGTATATTGTGCCGGTTGTTTTATTTCTTTCCTGTGTTGGTAAGTGTTTAGTTGATTACACCTAGAAACCAACTCACCATTTACTTGTTTAAAATGCAGATCATTTTAAATTTATAATTTCTGATATCAGTCTATGTAATGCATGTCTAACTTGTAAATAGCGTTTATTACCTTGTGTGTCTACCTTAATTTGTGTTACTATGGTTACTAGGTGTTGCTAGGGATTTTGACTATTTAAGTAGCTGTGTCTTTGTGTAAACTGCAGTGAATATTCCAATGCTCTTTAACTACTAATAACTCTTTAACTGTGAGTGTGACCAACCGGCGCTGGGCAGCGAACCTGGATCAGTCGCATGCAACACTAGTGAGTCATGTTACAGTTTAGTTTTGTTTGACTAAATTTTTATAGTGACCAACATTAATTTTTGTATTGTGTCGATGGGACAGTCAGCCCATTCCTACTATACGTACTACCGTATGTATGATATTGGCACTCACCTTGCCCCACAGCAATAATATAATGAAGGTGAGGACTAAGGTCTATGACATAGGTTATGCCAAGCTATAAGGTCTGTTATCTCTGTGGTGATTTGCTATCACCTGAGCTTCTATTGTATGTTTGCTTGTTGTTACTTGTTTCTGTTGTAGATGCTTGTTTTAACTTGCCTGGTTCAAGGCTGTGGTTGACTTGTGTTTGTTTTGTGGTTAATTTGTGTGTGAACTGGTTAATTAACCCTCGGCGTGTGAAACACGCCGAAAGGGTTATAGTAGTCGTTTTTTCCATGTGTGTGTGTGTGTCATTACAAGAAATAGAGGACATTTGTGGCTACATGCATAAATTTGTACTACATGCATCTCATTATCTGAACGCCCACGCATTTGTAGTAAAACAGCTGAAAAGGACCAAATAAGCTTAAAAACACTCTAAATTTTTCATACTTTTGCTTATTTAAAGTTTAATAGGTTAGATTTTTACTTGGTACGGTTTAAAATCTATTCTCCAACCTTTTAGGAAGCTGTAGGCCAAGTCTTGGAGCCCAGGTCCGTGATTTAGTCTCTGACATTCATGAATATTTACACCTACTACGAACTACTCTAGTACTGCCTATCAGTTTGAGCATGCTCAGAACGCATTTAGGGAAAAACCCATTTCCCCACTCCCCCTTGTTGTTCTATTTAAGAGGTACGGATAAAATTGAAATCAGCAATGTTCAAGCTTTCTAATAATACCAAGGTTGAATTGTTTTGCGTAAGTTTACCCTCTGACATTTTATAGAATGTATGTATGGTAGTGATTATCATAAAATTTAAGCGTATTTCGTTCTGTTTTAAACTTAAAGACTGATAGAATATATATTTATAGCTTCATTCCACTGGTTGCCTTCTTGATTTGAACACTGTGCTTCTGTAAATCTTCACTTTCTCTAAAGCTGAAAATTCTGTTGAATATGCATATCTCATTTGCATATAATTAATGAACACAATTATTCACCTCAAAAACATGAATCTGATTAAATCCTATGTTACACACTACATAGGGCATTTGTTGTAATGTGTGTGTGTGTGTGTTCCACACTCTTAATCTGAAGAACAGCAAGTCTACTCTGAAAATTAAGGACATAAGCATGGAGTACTGATGTTCATCTAAAAAAAATATGTGTATCAGAAGCTTAAAAGCTTATAGTTCTTGAGCTATGCCAGGATTTTCAGTCCGAGCCATCGCTCGGGCGGCCATTTTGGCTACGTGGCCCCACCCACTATAGCACTACGTATACGTATAATATAGCGAGCTAACGAGAGTTGCCTGATCGTGCGCTAGCTGCACCTCGCTAAAACACTAGGAAGTCTGAGATAGCGACACTGACTCTAGTATAAATGCTTAGACGTAACAGAGTATTTCTAGTCCAAGCGCTTGTGTTTTGCAAACTCTGCAGCAAGATAGCTTGTGATAATATTATGATCGCGACGTTGCCTAAGTAGCCACGCCCATGTACAGTCCACACAGTCTGCATGCATTGCCAGCCTCGATGTTATAACGCTGCAGTAAAGTATAGAAAGTGTATTTTACATGAGATTGCAATGCTGACAGTATACGTACAATCATGCCTCAATATCCTTCCTCATTGGCTCATTATAATGCATGCAATAAATATTGTATTGCATTTATCACAGTGTATATACGCCGAGGGTTGTGCACCATGCATATGGTGCCTTTCATTTATTAGACTCTGTACTTGTTTGTGTGTTCTGTGCAAGTTTTTGCCTACCTTTTTTGGGCTATACCTGTTTTAGGAACTGGTTTGACTTGTTTTGTGTGTAGGATCCTATATAAGCTGAGCATTTATGTTGATTTTTGTCTAGTTTTCTGGTCTGGTTTTTGGATCTTTGATTGCTGAATAATAATAATAATTTTGCTGCTGCTGACATTTTCCCTGAACCTGGTAGCATCACAATCTCTAACAGCTAGTGTTCTTGAGCTTTTAGGAGAAAAGCAGAGGGGGACGTTATATGCCATGACACCAGTCTACCTTAGTGGGTAAATTTGGTGAGAATTAAATTTTGCAAATTGGCGAATTAATCACCCAATGGCTAAATTAAAAATCACCAAACAGTTTGTATGCATGCATGTACGTGTATGCAGCATACAGAATTAAATTGCCAATTATGCAAAAATGCGAATTTGTCAAATTTTAAGCCCACCAAATTTACCTGCTATTATGGTACCTTACTGTTACAAATTTTTACAAGTACTAAAGTTTGATATTTTGTACCACTTCATGCTAGTCCTGGCTCCTTCTCTACTGCTATGCTAACAGTTTACTAGTGCTTCACAGGGCAAGGATTGAACTTGACATAGCAATGTTCTGGTGCATGTGTCATGAATACATTTGTATGACTTCATTTTCAACAAAATAGCAAAATAGTTATTTAATAAAATGCTAAAATCCCCCAAAAAATACCTGCAAAAAATTATAACATTAAGGTAAACATAGATACGGTATACTGCTTGGGTAGGCTATCTGCAAAAGTATTCAATGAAAAAGTAAGTATATATAATACTTGCGCGATCGCATATGTGCACGCTACCACACCCCTTTCTTTATCTTGGACTTTGAACTCTGCTGCACGTGTCAACTGAAATTTTGTGCTTGGTGACAGTTTGAATTAAAATGTCACTATTTTTCCAAAGTAGATTCACGGTACTCCACAGCTTCCTAATCCAAGTGGCCCACTCAGTGGAACGCTCACTTTGCCAGACCCTTTTCCCCCTAACGTTTAAGTCTTAAAGAGAAGTGTCATCGAAGGCAATAGCTGCCGCAAACCAGAGGGATACGGAGAGTAACAGCTGTGTAAACGGGTGTTACCTAAACATATACAATAGACCTTACCCATAGCCGCGCGCGCCTCCACTTGGCGGCAGAATTTGAGCCAATGTGGGAGGTGGCTCAATCAGAGATGGCTGCCTTCACTTAATTTTTTGAGCGGGTTAGTTACAACAACATAGCGTATGACAGTTGCCAGTGTATGGTTGAAGCTTACTTCTATGGAAATTTATCTTTTCTGTCGAATTCTGCTATGAAAGACTATGGTAAAAGAGCCGGAGATTCTCACAAGCGCCACCCAGCAGGCTTTGGAGACCCTTTACCATCAGTCTTGGGAACGTAGCACATTGCTAAACGATAAGTTTATTGTGCTTAGGTATGAGTAGCAACAGTATATTTATTTTGATCACAGTAATGGCGGTCAGTATCAGTGTGGGATGGTTCAATTTCAACTCCAAAGTTGA